>JARQZK010002890.1:1075000-1322500 GCA_030704885.1 Cynegetis impunctata
CGCCCGACCCCCGTAGAATTTTGGCTTCGTCATCTATGGACATTAGCCATCAAATTACTAAATGAGGGGAACCACTGAAAACTCAGAACGCACACAAACACCCAGGAATATGGTGGGAATCGAACCCACCAACTCCGTCAACGAAGACGGCATAGCCCTACCTATAACCTCTCCGCCACGGAGCGTCCTAAATGGTAAATAGTTTGAATGTTTACAAACTTAATAAACAGTTTCTTTCATTACACGCTGCAACAGTCTGTTTATATTATTTAAGTAGGCAATTGTTTTATTGGTAGTCTAAGCCACCTCTGATGTTCTCATTTTTATTAAAACTCAATACAACTTCAATTTTGTCTTTTTATCATTGAAACGCAAACAAATATGAAAATGTGATACATCGTTATAATCAGAAAAAAAAGTTTTTTGAGAAATGGAAAAAAAATACAGGTCCAGATTTAAAAAAAGTAAGTTGATGGTAATATCTCGAAAACTAGACGA
This sequence comes from Cynegetis impunctata, assembly GCA_030704885.1. NCBI lineage: Eukaryota > Metazoa > Arthropoda > Insecta > Coleoptera > Coccinellidae > Cynegetis > Cynegetis impunctata. The sequence goes on from JARQZK010002890.1 coordinate 1,075,499, forward strand.
ACCAAATTTCCTTAAAAAAATACCAAATTGAAGAACGTCTAAAATGCATAAATTTTTGATTTCACTAATTTTTTGTAAAACTTATACTTTTTGAGATATTGGATCAAATAGTTTTGAGCAATTTTCAGAAAAATCCCCGTAGCTCGAGATAAATATATTTTTTTCAAATATGAAACTAGATTTTCAATGTCCTCCAAAAACTGCACATTTTGTCTGATTTGACCAACCTTGTAGTTCTTATTACCGAGATAGCAATAGTGGCCCATGGCAATTAGGACACCCTGTATATATATATATATATATATATATATATATATATATATATATATATATATATATATATATATATATATATATATATATTTCATTAAAAAAAATGCAATCCTACATCAGACTCACCAATGACATTCTTTATTGTACTGAAATACGTGGGGGGTCTTACCTGCAAAAAAAAACAAAAAATCAGTTAACATAACAAATTATAGAATTGCACTTTACTAAATTAGGTTAGACAGGGCAAGGCAATTCGAGTTGATTTATGCATCCGATGGTCATCGTAGCATGAAGAGATTCAAGATAAAGCGTTACGCAAGAGGAAATACACACATTGAACGATTTGTCTCTATTTAATCTGTGGGTAAAAAAAGACGGATGAACAAGAGAATATCAAGGCTCCCATCTAGAACGCGACGATATACAGAGTGGTTTGTTTCATTGCTATTGGTCCATCTACTTTATGCTTGCTGCGGGTTTCTGTATATATATATATATATATATATATATATACATATATATATATATATATATATATATATATATATATATATTTATATTTATATATATATATATATATATATTTATATATTATTATATATATATATATATATATATATATATATATATATATATATATATATTTGAATTGTTATTGCCTGTGAACTATTTTTAACTTATCGATAATTATTAGCAATAACAGGCTTGGTGAATGTCAAAAAACTGGATTTTATTACAAAGTTTTTTGAAATTCACCAAGCCTGTTAATGCTGATAATTATCGAAAATATATATATATATATATATATATATATATATATATATATATATATACAGGGCGTTCCAACGAAAACTTGACCCCCCCTGTAAGTCAGAAACGGACGTGTGATCGAAAATTTCAAAGAACGCGTCAATTTTTATTTCTAGGGGGACTAATTCCAATATGGAAATCATACCCGAAACTTCACCCCCTTGCGGTCAGCAACTACCCCTCATATTTTTTTCAATGGCATGGGGGCTCGAGTGATATATCATTTGAAAGGTCTTTTGTCCCTCTATCACCTCTGTATTTTTTTTCGGAATTGGTTTATTTGTTATTGAGAAATTGAATGTGGAACGTTTCATTTAAGAAAAAACAGAAAATTCGCTGTCGTTTATTTTACTGAGGAAATTAACAACAAATAGTATCAATGGAAACAACTCTACTAAGCCTACAAATCTAGAAAAGCTGCGACAGAGAATTGTTCGGTAATGCCTATTGCTGACTCCTGACATCTTTTATAATGTAAGGAACGCTTTCGAAAGTAGACTGTATTATTGTATGGAAGTAAGTGGAGGTCGTTTTGAACAATTTATCCGTTGATTTTTTTTCATTGATACTATTTTTTGTTGATTTCCTCAATAAAATAAACGACAGCGAATTTTCTGTTTTTCTTAAATAAAACGTTCAACATTTAATTTCTCAATAACGAATAAACCAATTTAGAAAAAAATCACAGAGGTAATAGAGGGACAAAAGACCTTTCAAACGATGTATCACTCGACCCCCCATGCCATTGAAAAAAATATGGGGGTAGTTGCTGACCGCAAGGGGGAGAAGTTTCGGTTATGATTTTCATATCAGAATTAGTCCCCTAGAAATAAAAATTAACGTGTTCTTTGAAATTTTCGATCACACGTCCGTTTCTAACTTACAGGGGGGGTCAAGTTTTCGTTGGAACGCCCTGTATATATATATATATATATATATATATATATATATATATATATATATATATATATATATATATATATATATATATATATATATATATATGTTAAATACTGGGGTTGATCACACAAATAAGAATAACTATTTAGACCAATTCCGTTTATTGCTCCATACGTTAACAACTTGTTCATACGTTCAAGCATACACGATGACTCCCTTGTCTTGACTGTTCTCTCGTGCGCAGTAGTTCGTTACTGCTGCATTGGTAAGGCGCATGTCTGCTTCTACCACTCGTCCGTACTGACGTAACAAATGATGGGTAGCGTAAAGGGGTGTATCGTTAACATATATATATATATATATATATATATATATATATATATATATATATATATATATATATATATATATATATATATATATATATCATCTATAATCAATCTTGGTTAATTCTAATGAAATATAAATTAATTCGAATGCCGAATCAATCTAAGTACTTTATTATTTATCAGTCAAAAAAAACAAGTCATAAATCAAAATTAAATTGTAGATAAAAATTTCAAAAAACTCTTCTTAAATTCTAATGAAAGGCAATTGCACAAATATGTCTTCTCTGCTTTCTATTACTTTTCAAAGCAAACGAGCACTAGCTCGTTTGCGAAATAAATAAATAAAATGTAAAAAGCGTAACAAAAACCGGACAAGCCGGACACCGTTTATTTTGGCCGGACACGCAACCAAAAAGCCTAACTATGTCCGGCTTTATCCGGATGCCTGGCAACCCTATAAACAAACCGCAAGTAGCAATCGCTCCGAATTTTATCCCCATAAGTATAGAGGCAAATGAATACAAGTAAGAATTCTTCCTGTTATCGAGACACGACCGTGGTTATAAAATTAAGTGAAACTAGGACATTTATTGGAAACTAACTAGTTTCAAATAAATGTCCTAGTAAGAATTTTTACTTATATATATATATATATATATATATATATATATAGAAAAAAAATTGTAGTCCAGAAGGCATAAAACAAATACAAAAACCTTTTATTGTTGACTTTCGATACAGTGTAAGAGTTTATTATTTTCGGGGAAAATACGACTAGAAATAGTAAATATCATCGACCTCTAGGGTAAACATTCTAGATGTATTCAGAGGTTTTATTACTGATACTATACTTGAACGACGAACGACTAGTCCAAATTTGGAATTCACTCAAGCGCCACAGGATAACATATTGGAGGAAACCTTGCACCCTGTTAAGTGTCCCCACCATACATGAAACCTCAATATGGGGGCGTTCGTCTAGGGCAGCCCATCAAATTAATAAAAAAAAAATCGATCGTTCGAAAAACTCGAGCGCGTCAGATTAAGGCAAGATGAGTTAATTACATGCAGAAGAGTATGCATTTTTTGAAAATCTGCACACGCCAAACCCCCCTCCAGGGAAATAAGTGGCATACATCATATGACCTTTTTTTCGTTTTAGCATCCAATGTGCACAATCCAAAAGGTCCCCACCACGCTCGATTAAATCCCTATTTAGCATCTCGGGCTCCCCTACTAATAGAAATAAATAAATGCACATACTTAATATATGAAGCCTACTAATTTCATGGAGTTATACATGATTAGAGTTTTTGATGGTTCCGTACTATTACGAAAACAATCCCGAATTACACTAGTATCACTAACACATAAACAGGTGTCCCTAACTAGGTTCTGAAACTGCGCCAAAAGTATTATTATTAGTTGTAACGATGAAGGATAATATTTAATGGATACTCATTTCATTTCCACGGTCTTTGATGTTTCTAAAAATTCATAACCATAAACATAAATACTGAAAATTCTGGTCAAAGAACCATCACTAGGAAATCGTTCGTGTGATTTCACATGGATTTCTTATATTCAAACACTGTGTATTTATATTTAAAAAACGTGATGATTATTTTATGAGTGCAAAATTGGAGCAGTGCCATCGTACTGTTATCCTTCAACTTTGAATAAAGATAAATGATAGTTCGAGCATTTCATAAAACATATGGTTGATCCAGCTATTAATGTTCTATGAATATTCCAACCAGTAGAATATTCTCATCTCTCTTCAGCAAAAGGAATACTCTCCACATTGATCTCTGTAGATCTTGTGAGTTGATTCAGATGCAATTATTTCGATTCTGAGTAAATTTGATTTTGGTGACATGAAATGTAAGTTGATATTTCAATTACATCAAAAAGTAACTGGGGAGCAGCAGAGCTCCATTATTCAGGTCTCAATTTGCCCCTAATTTAGGTTCTTGTTTACTCTTAACCTTCTGAATCAATTTGAGGGGATGTGGAGGTGAGCGAAACCTTCGGAAAAGCTCGAATCTCTAGATTAAAATGGCGGCGGATAAGGAAAGGAGTTGAGAACCCCAAAGAATACTTGCCTAACATTATATCAATTCACGTATACCAAATTTCAAATCTCTAGCGCTTCTTACAGAAAGTGTGGAGGTTACCAACAAATGGAAAAAGAAAAAGGCTTATACCGCCAAAATGTACTTATTCAACTTAGTCCACCAACAAATTCTCAACCCTCCAAGTCAATTTTAAAGAGAAATGGGGTTGCAAAAATCCTTCCAGAACCCGTCGAAACATCAATCTAATCTACGTATAAATTTTTAACACCCCTTACCAATATAGAAATACTTTTCAAACCCCAAGCTTTTCACACCACTTAGAAAATTTTTCGCTCATTCATCTTCTCGCCACTCCATTCCTCAAAGTTTGTAGATGTCAAAATTTTGTATGATTTGACCAAATTTTGAAACTTATTCTACCTCAAGAACAGCACCAGATACCAAACTTTGGCTCATTTGTTGTGAGGGGGGCCGTTGGAGGTACCAAAATGTAAAGGGGAAAAAGTATATATATATATATATATATATATATATATATATATATATATATATATATATAAAATATATATATATATATTCATATCAGGCGCGAATCCAGAGGGGGGGAACTGGGGGAACGTCGTCCCCCCCCAATGGCCTGGGCCCCACCTAATTATTTTGTTTGGGAGCTACTCGATTTACCATTGCCCAAAGTACTAGTACCTTTTGGCTTTTGAATATATAAAAGTTCCCTCCCCCCAAAAGTCGGGCCTGGATCCGCGCCTGATTCATATATATAAATCTATTTATTGATGCACAAAGATGTCTATATTTTGGTATATTCAAACATTGGGCAATGGACCGGTTGGTAGATGTAAGAGCGGATCAAACCAATGGCAAAAAATGTGAAAATTGATTATCTAAAACACTTCCAAAATTCTGCTTTCTATATAGTTCTTTGCATGGTGCAAGGAGCTTAAAAAACTGGTTTTGAAGAGTTTTTGCACCTCGACATAAATTGAGTCAGAGGGTTGAAAATTTGTAGGTGGGTTGAGTTGATGCTGATGACTTGTCTTCTGAAGGTATACCGTTTTTTTCTCTAATCGCCGCTACTTTCATGTAAAGTTTTCTTGTTTTTTGATGTTTGAGGATTTGAGGAAGTCCACAGCTCCTCCACATTGAGTTAGAAGATTCAAATTTCGTACATGGATTGAGTTAATATTTGGAAAGTGCACCGTAGTGTTCTTTTTTTCCTGATCGCTACCATTTTAATCTATAGATTTCCTAGTTTTTGCCACGGTTTGCGCACCTCCAGAGTATATTATGCTGATTGAGTAAGAAGAATCAGATTTTTTAGGTGCATTGAGTTTATGTTACGAAAGTGCAAACTGTATGTTCCAATTGATTTCTATTAGGGCTTCAATGTTTATGGTAAAATGTCAAGCGTTTTTAGGATTTTAGAGCACTCTGCCTATTTAAAGCCACACCAAATTTAGTTGGAAGGATGAAAATTTGTAGGGTGAATTTGATTAATCCTAGAGAAGTGTTATTTCGGAATTTCAAATGTTTTTTTCTCAGCGCCGCTATTTTTATGTAGATTTTCCATGCGTGTTTGCAGGTATTCTAGCTTTGTATTATTCTGAATTGATAAGGTCGATACCTGAGGTAATAAACATATTGAAATAACGGTTGAATCTCAATTCACACGTATTTAAAAAAATAATAACATACGACTTACGTTTCGGTGAGATTTAAATTTTTGTACTTGGCATATGAAGAAAGTGAAACCTCACCGAAATGTACGTAATATTTTATTATTTTTTGGAAATACGTGTGCATTTCAAGTTAACTGTTGTTTCGATACATTGTGTATCTCTTCAGCGACTCCAATTTGACTTAGAAGGTTAAGAATTTGTATGTAAGAAGACCAAAAACAGGAGGAAAATACGACCGTAATGACGAAGCCCTGCTGTTTACGAGATCTTTTAGTTTTTTAGTTATATACACCATACACTGAAAAATATTTAATTTTGCACCATATTCTACAAGCTTAAGAGTATATTGTTGGGTACCTAATCCTCCCAGCTATGATATTCATTTATCATTTCTAAAAATAGAATAGAAAAGCATAAAAGATTATAAATAAATTTATTCAGTTATATTATTGTAAGGAAAAAAAAAGGAAACATACGTGTTTCATTCCTCCCTGAAGTATGTGTCAGGGAGGCGGGCAGCTTCAGTTTGGGATTAACTCCTTCAGCCAGATCAGGATACACTTGTATGTACAAGTGCATTAAGGATAGGTGAGACGGGATATTTATGGAACATAGGAAGTGTGGGCAGGGTTCAGAGGATTAATACTGGCCCAGCATTCGCCTTGTAAGTTTGCAAGCAGTGACTTACATTACCATGAGGAAACCTCTGAAAAAAACTCATGGCAGACCAGTCAGCCCCGGGGATTGAACCCGAGACCTCCCAAATACTAGCCAGCGTACCTAACATACTCGACTAACTAGCTTGGTATTGTAAGAGAGAAATACTGAAGGCACAAAAAGAAAAATTACCTACATTTTTGAAATTCTAAAAAGAACTAAATTAATGAAATGAAGTCAATGAAAAACGGCTCATCAATCAGTTCAAATTTTCAATAAAGTCAATAAATTCACATGATTGGCGTTGTTGATCAATTATTTCAAGTAGAAATTATCCTGATACTGAAATTCATAGATTCAGAACAACTTATAGTGAACAAAATTTCAGCTTGAAGCCACACATAGAACAAAACTAGACCGGAAAGGACTCAAGGTTCTTGTTGTAAACTACAACATAAAATATCTGTTTGTTCCGACGCGGTAATAAAAATTTGCCATAACTAAGTTTTACGATATTTTTACATGTATTTTATTATGGGCTGCCCGTAATTTGCGGAATGGTCTATTCGGTACACTGATAGCTCGATATTTCCAAACATCAAAAGTCAACGTTAATAAAATTTTATCTGAGGTAATTTACCCCGTAATAGGGTCAATCTATTCACTAAGTTCTTTGTTTTACATTTATTCACCTGTGTAAATTAAAGAAACACGAATTGAGGTTCTTCCATTGATTATGGGTATTTTTATTTTCAATGATACCATGGAATATCTCAATGGTATAATACTTATGACTTACTTGAATGCTAGTTAGGTTATGATGCTTATACTGTTAATTGCCTTACACAGATATTTAATTTGTTAGAAAAAAAAACATTTATTCATGAACTGAAGAAATATGACTAGGTATTTTTTTGATATTTAATGACAAATTGAATGAGAAGAATTTTTTCCTAACTCTTTCGAACAATGTATGATTGTACAATTTAGGCCATTGTATCAAATATTCCCTTGCTATTTTCACAAGGAGGGCATCCAATAATTACGTGAGGAGTTTGGGGGGGGGTGGAAGCTGAATCTCACTCAATCTCACGTGGGGGAGGGGGTGGTCTCGGCAAATATCAATTATTTTTTTCTGCGAGAAATTGTGAAAAATTGCGAGAAAACAGGGTTAAATTAAGTTAAAAATGTTTCTGCGCTAAAATATGGTTAAATCATACATAATAATATTCATTGCGGTTTAATTATCCACTGTTAGAAGAATTCATTAACTATAAATTAATTATTACTATTCAAGTATTTTATTGTTAAATCTCATTGTGATTCTATGTTACGTCATTAAAAATCTTAAATACTTGTCTTGAATGCAAAAAATTATGAGAAAATTTTTTTTAAAATTAATCTAATGCAATCGAGAACAGATTAATTCATAACAAATACGCATTTAAAAACATCTCACGTGAAATTCAGGGAGGGGGGAGGCGGTCGAGCAAAATCTCACGACATCTCACGTGGGAGAGGGTGTCGAAAAATATTTTCTTACGTAATCAATGGATACCCCCCAATAACCCTCTCGCTCACCCTGTCCTCAGTTGAGGACAACCTACTTTGGATTTTTTCCTGAAAGGAAATGAAGTACTGCTTGCTCTTACTCCTCTGTCACATTGTCCTCAGTTGTGGACATCATATTCTTCCAAATGAATATATGTGCTGCCATCTTCAAGCTGATCAAAAAAATAATCATGCATTTGAAATATGGGATTCCGTAGGGTAGCTATGACAGCAGTGTAACGCTCTACTGTTTATTTTTTTGTTGGCTATATTCGTTAGACCATGTGTTTGAAAACTGTTTGTTTACGTTCAAAATAAGTGTAGACTTGTTCCAAAGCAATTCCGTTAGGTGATTTTTGTGCATACTGTAATCAGCGATTTTTGAAAGTGTGGCGTCCTAATTTGAGGACATTGTGAACTAGCGGTAAAGGCAACATCTAGGTGAATATAACAGCACTTTTATTTTAATTCTGCAAAAGTTAAATTTAATACATTTCAGTACTTCGAAAATGGGCGCAAAAATAATATAAATATATTTAATAAAATAAATAATGGAACATATTGATATTTTACCACCTAAAAATATCAGCTTATGATGTCCTCAATTGGGGACATGTCATAGTGCCCAAACGGAGAATTTTGAGAATCTGATTTTAACATCAAAAATTTTCAAAAAATCATAAGTTGCATTACAGTAAATTTAAGATTTTTCGCTCCAATAGTTTTAATTCGTGACCGAGAGGGATAACATGCCACAGTGATAGTGTACTATAAATAAGATGTATTATTAGAATTTGTTCAAACAAACTTATTCAACTTACTTAAAAAAGTATAAGGTTTTAAACTTAAGTAACTGTGAATATGTTTGAGTATTTATTCAACCTAGTTCTTTTTAATAAAACAACTTCAAATGGTTGAATACTTTTGTCCAAATTTAGGCTACTACATAAAATATTATGCAGTAATTTTTACAGAAATGATATAGTGTACTACTAATCATGTTATTTCAGCATTTGTTGAATACAATTTTCATAATTCAATTCTGTAAAATATAAAATAATTTTTGTATTTTCATCACTGTATGTATTTTTTGATGTAATTTAGGTCAAAGTATGTGTTGGAAAGTTATTTTATAATTTTTAAAATTATTGAAGAATTTTCCAAGTTGACTTTATGTAGTCAAATATATTCTTATACTGACAAGCTTGCATAGTTATGTGCTTCCAGATTCCATTCAACCCAATTCTTCATAATACAACCCCGTAAAATAATAGAACAATTTTTCCATCTACGCTAAGTACTTTATAAAAACATTACTTAGTCACTTTCACAAAATGCTACTACAGTGATCAAGGGCGCACCCAGGATTGAGTTTCGGGGGGGGGCTGAATCAATATTTACCTCCTTAAATTTAAATAGAAAACGCATATCCCGTATCCGGTAAATCATAATAAATCTTATGGTTGACTGATAGTGACCAGGACTCATTTCATAGTAGTAGATGAGCTCATTTTACAATTATTATCTTAGTAGGTAATCTCAATTCTTTTGTTACTATAATAAATCTCAAGGGGGCTGCAGCCCCATGGCTCCCCCCCTGGGTGCGCCACTGACAGTGATAGTATACCAGTATTTTATTGATATTATATATAGAATATATAGTATTATAATAATTTTTCGTAATTCTCCTTCTTTAAAGATTGAGAGAACATTTTCAACATCCGCCACATTTAGATGTATTTAAGGTTTAAATATGTTGTTATATCAACAAGCACCAATGGATGGCACGCCGATGATGTCAAACAATTGACACCAAATATGACAATGTTTGTTAAATACCTAGGTAATGTATAATATTTTGGGAGAGAACAATACCTTGAAGTTCAAAGCGAAAATTCAAATAATAAATTTATTCGAATTGAAAAAAATTTTTTTTGTCGATTTCTTTTATTAAAATATTATTGGTTGAAGTTAACAGCGTGCATATATATACATGTATATATATATATATATATATATATATATATATATATATATATATATATATATATATATATATATATTATATATATATATTTATATATATATATATATATATATATATATATATATATATATATATATATATATATATATATATATATATATTATATATATATATATATATATATATATAATATATATATATATATAATATATATAATATATATATATATATATATATATATATATATATATATATATATATATATATATATATATATATATATATATATATATATATATATATATATATATATATATATATATATATATATATATATATATATATATATATTAATTATAACATTAAAAAAAATCGAAAATCGTGTTCTAGAAGGTCTAAAACGGATGAAAGAACTACTCCCACACCTGTTGAATTTCGATACGTTAGAATAGTCTATCATTTCCGGTAAAAATACGACTTAACAAAAATTTAATATATGACATGAAGGGAAAATTAAACTAGAGAAAAGTACGAGAAAGATGAGTTACTAGAATTCTAGAAGCGTAACTAACTAGAGGACGTTTAAAAACAAATGTTAAATTGAAGTCATTTCGACAAAAAGTAATGCGTAAAATTTTTGTTATTAAAATTTTGTCTAATACTAACTTTTTCAAAATTTTATAGGTATATTATTTTCTAGTTTTCTGTTTCCAAAGGAATTTCGTTCTTACCGTGTATAACGAACATGAGTTTTTATTGTAATAAGCGTGCTACATTCTCACCTATGCCATGCCGAGTACAACTATTGCTTCAAAATAATAATACTGTATGAACTCTGATCGTTATTCACAACACATCGATAATTATCCAACGAAAACGAACTGTAACAAGGTCACTTCGTTTTTACGTAGAAAAGTTCATTCATTATTTGAGACAAGTTAATTGGTGAAACAGATTCGAATTGGCGAATGAAAAAACGATAGCTCTGTCTACTGGGGCCCACGAAACTTCGAGACTGACCTCGTAGTCATGTTTACATCTATTAAAAGTGCATTCATTATTCGTGTTTAAAATGTACCGATGTGAGTATTCTTTTGTTATCTTGCTATTCGTCCTCTAACCAGCACACATCAAGGACTATTTTCGTGATCACGGTAATGGATTTCGCTGTGAGAAAAACTAATTTGGAGCTATTCAAATAAGATACCAAAATTGTATTCATCAGATGTCATTAGTGAATAATTTGATTAACTTGACTTTCCGTTTCTTTCAATGTTTCTTTTTTTGTGATGAATTTATTACTTTATCTAATTTGAAGATAATTGGGTATTTCATGGATAATTGAATTTTAATTCAAACTTAATTCTTCATAGGAAGTAAATGGGTGTTACTCAAGAACTTTTTCTTATATAAACGAAAATTATTTGGTTACAAAACTTTCACTTGGTCAAATATGTCTTAATTTCAACATGAGACTCAATGAATGGTAATAAAATTATCACCTGATTCATCAAAATAGTGGCAGTATCTTCTCACGAAAGTGATTATTATTAGATATATTATAAACATGAATTTTAAATTATATACGAATCTATTATCAGCAACAATTATTCTTGAAATAATTGTACCATTAAATGGGGACATAAATCAAATAAATACTTCTGAACTCAAGTAGAATATAATCATACTACTTAAGGTAATAAATTAATTCTTGCATAAGCTTTAGTATAGGTTATAATATATAAATGGCTCTAACGTCGTTAGCCCATACTTAAAAGTTGAAAATATTGATATATTTTTCATTGAAAGAATTATTTCATTAATTCTTGGAATAATTGAAAATATCAAATAATTTCGATCCAACAAAAACTAATCTATCATACTCAAAAGAGTGAAATTATTTGTAATAAGAACAGTGTGATTGTACAACACAAAAAAATGAGAAACGAAATAAAATAGGTACTTGCTTTAAGATATTTACATTAAATTTCATTACATCGTGTGGAAAGTTTCGCCTATACCAGCGCTTCTTCGGATAATGTGTACGATAGAGCCCTGGTAGAGGCTAAACATACATCACAATATAATAAATGTTGTGTATTCTTTTAAAAATTGAAGACGTTGCAGCAACAAAGGGGTATCTGTACTTTTTAAAATTTTACAGAAGACAATAAAATATAAATAAATGCTTTATTATAAAAGATATTTTCATATAAACTCCACTGGTAGTGCAATAAATGTTGTTAATTATTTTTAACTCATAAAAACTCAGAAAAAAGTTTTAGAAAAAATCTATATATTTATAAACAAATTGCAGATACCTCTTTTTTGCTCCTAATGGTTGAAAAAAAACTGATAAAATTTTTTAGGAATTTATTTTCAGAAAAATAAAAAGAAACTATTGATAAAATTTTGCACAAATGTCTTTAAAATAAACATAAGATCAATCAAGACTGCATAGTTCGCTATCATAAGTGACATCAGTATCTTGATTCTTTGATGTTTGTCCATCTTGATCAGATACTAGTGTAGTATAATAATCAATATCTGCTCTAGGGACGTACTTGTGGGCAAGCAGGATAACATTATCATATTTCGCCTTTTTAATAGCTAGAGGATGATAATATAATCTATTTTTTAGTATATCAGGACACATAGGTACTGGGAAGTTTTTGAATAATAAAATCGGAGAAAACCACGAAGTTACTTGTTGAGCTGCATCTTATTAGCGTATTGTGTTCATTAGAATATTCAAAGATCTTATATTCCGAAATTTTAAACTTCTCTTTTTCTGTACTGTAGGTACTCTTTTTGAAAAAATTTCCAAGTGTGTCACTAAAATTAAAAATCATTTCTTGCGTGACAGGTATCACAACAATATTTTTAGGACTACTATTTTTATAATACTTCATGTATTCAGATGATAAAAACACTCTTTCTAGTTTTCGAACGTGTTTTTCAACGACGCCGAAACATCTATCACATGGCAGGAAACTGTGTCCTGGTTCAGGAAATCGGTGTATAATTTTGTCAAAACCTCCTTTTCGTACGAGGTTATATAAATATTGTACTGAGGTGTTATTCTTATTTATACTTAATATATATATATATATATATATATATATATATATATATATATATATATATATATATATATATATAACTCTAACGTGCTTGTCGCTGCCTGCTGCGACGTTGGGGTGCAACAACGATGTATATGCAACATATACCTCCTTGTTGCGCCCAACGAAATAGGAGGTATCTGCAAATATCTCTCCCACTCCAAAACTATAAGGAATAGATACCACCTCATTGCACCAAACGAAAGAGCGTTTTCTTTTACATAGAACAACACACACACGGAAAAAATTGCAGATACCCCCTTGTTGCTGCAAAGTCTTCAATTAGTGTTTTTATTTCTTTTCTCATTGAAATAGACTTGAATTGAATAACGGCCACCAGCATTCAATATATTGAAAATACTGTTCATCTCTATGATAGATATAGTTCACGATCTCAGTCAAATAACTCTTTACAATACAGAAAAAGAAAACGGTGTCATGGGACACCAGTTAGAACGAAGTTCCTTCGTATAATATAGTAGGACCACAATTTGCGAAAACGAAACATGTGCGTGTCGGGGCGCACGGCAGAAGTGATAACTTATACTAATCCAAGTTGAAATAATTAATATTGAATTGTGAGGCTAAGAGTTCTTATGAGATTGTAAATAAAAAATTTTAAAAAGCCAGAAATAACCTCTGGAATTCGAACCCAGAACTACGGCACATCAGGGTTCAGTACTTAGACCACTCGGTCGTTAACGCAATGTAAAAATTAGACGCAAGAGTGTATATAACGAGAAGGCAACGCATCGCCTCGCTATATAATTAAATATAAACCTACAATACGTAGTCATTATTTTATGGAACAAATTTGTAAAGCTTTATCTTTTCATTATGCCATATCTGATTCCTATCGTAATCTCTTCTTTCATGCAAATAACTTATACAAAATTATTTCGATGTTTCACATCTGACGTTTTAGAGTTGCTTATACATGAATGAATGAGTACATATATAGGCCAAGCTACAGAGATTTTGAGTGAGCATTTTGTGTAAAAAGTGTTAGAAGAAAACCAGCTCCGCCATTGTTTGTGAAATAGTTCCACATGATATAGCGATATGTTTTTCACTCGACTTTATTATTTATATCTTTGTTATTAACAATTTTATGCAAAAAATCGCGTTTTTTTAGTTTTTTGCTAATAAAATTGAAACTATCAGAGTAATCGTGATGGTGCCAATAGACTCATTGTAGAAAATGAAAAGACAAAAAAAGTTAGAGGTCGGATGACTCGATGAGACCCTTAGTTTAAGGGAAAATCGAAAAAAACCGGCCAAAATGCAGTTCTTTCAAAAATTCATAACTCGGTTCTTTTTTGAGTTGAAGCGTAGATCCTCCGGTTAGTATTATTTATCAATATAAACTTTATTTGTGCGAAGAGCAGGAACTGTCCGATCCATAGTTTTCGATCTGTGGCCATTTGAACTATGCAATTTTCTAGCAGACCTGAATGCGACAGGTATGGTCCGATTTCAATTTACAAAAAAGATTTTGAAAGTAGAATTCTCATAGTTCAAAACGTTCATCTTGGTTTTACACGAAAACGCTGAGAAATATGTCAAAAATAAAGCTGAACATGACGAAAAAGGGCCGAGCGCGTGAGAGTAGTTGAAGAGTGGGGGTAGAGCAGCAGGCAAGGATAAGCATGACATTCGAAAGCGTCGACAGTTTGAACATGACGGTTATTTCTCGGACGTTTTTCGTCATGTTCAGCTTTATTTTTAACATATTTCTCATCGTTTTCATGTAAAACGAAGATGAACATTTTGACCTATGAGAATTCTACTTTCAAAATATTTTTTGGAAATTGAAATCGGACCATACCTGTCGCATTCAGGTCTGCTGGAAAATTGCATAGTAAAATATTCAAATGGCCACAGATCAAAAACTATGCATCGGACAGTTTCTGCTCTTCGCAAAAATAAAGTCTATATTGATAAATAATACTAACCGGAGGATCTACGCTACAACTCAAAAAATAACCGAGTTATGAATTTTTGAAGAAACTGCAGTTTGGCCGGTTTTTTCCGATTTTCCCTCACGCTAAGGGTCGGATCAAGTCATCCGACCTCTCATTTTTTTCGTCTTTTCATTTTCTACAATAAATCTATTGACACCATCACGATTACTCTGATAGTTTCAATTTTATAAGCAAAAAACTGCGATTTTTTGCATAAAATTGTTAATAACAAAGATATAAATAATAAAGTGGAGTGAAAAACATATCACTATATCATGTGGATCTATTTTACAAACAATGGCGGAGCTGGTTTTCTTCTAACACTTTTTACATGAAAAAATCTCTGTAGCTTGGCCTAATAATGCATTGGCGATTGACGTGGCGGAGTGGGATCAGAAAGAGAAGGAATGAGAGAACGGAAAAAAAGAGAGAGAAAGAGAAAGGTATACAATAGGTTTGTTCCAACCTTGAATCACAAACAGATTTCCAACAGTTTGCAAATCGTTCTCAACGCGCATGTCTGTAAAATATTGGTTTCCTGATCTATGGTTGGAACACCTGATAATTTACTGGAAGTAGTGAGTCAAGCCCCAGGGAAGAGCTTCTCATTAAAAACAAAAAATCCTACCACAAACAGAAATGGTACAATAGAGCAAACACGAAGAGATAGAAAAGAATACAATAGAGATAGAATAGTACTGGAAAAAGAGAAGTTGGAGGTGTATCAACAAAAACTTATCTTAATGAACGAAAGAAATGAACTTCTGAGAGAAAGAAATGATCTTTTAAAAATATAGAACCTGTTCTACTTGTTCGAAAGGCAAATTTCAGATTATTTTTCTTAAATTCATGTTTCAATTTTTTTTTACTTTAATTTTAGGATTCTTTTTTTAATTAATGTGTTAGTGCAATTAATATTTTAGTGCAACATAAAAAGTAAATGTAGTACCTACAATAAAATGTAAGTTTGTTGTTTATGAAATATATGCCATTTTCTTAGTTTTACCGAACAAGAATACATAACATAAATATTCAGAGAGTATAATGCTAGTTTTTATGTGACAATAGGCTAGGTGAATAAAAATAAGCAAAAGGTCATAAAGAAACTGTCACCATCTGAAAAATAATAGCTCTACACATGCGCCAGATGAACGGTCAGAAGATAATCCGCAAACCGTTCTGATAGTTTTCAAACAGTTTGCAACCTTGGATGGAACGCAAAACTGACCGTTTCCTAATCGTTTTTGATTCTGGTTGGAACGCATTTAAGTTACTGCGCAGAATCCTGACTGTTAGAAACTGTTTCTGATGCCGGTTGGAACGAACCTAATATTCGCTTGTGTTAACTAAAAGCGTGACTTTCGTCAGTCTAATTTCGTCAGTCTATTTCCGTCACAATTTTAGTCTCGCATATTTTTCAGTTTGGTCCCGCATCGAAATCCCTATCTCCTCCAAGCCTGCCATAAGGAACTTCGTTCCAATAATTAAGTAATTAAAATACGATGGAATTTGCTTTCGTTTGTAAGAAAATCAGCTGCGCCAATATTGAAAAATGATTTTAACCCTTTCAATGCGGCGTTAAATAATATAGTGTTGCCCTATGCGGAAGTATTTTTTGAGGTGAAAATAAAAATTTTTTAGTTTGCTGATTTAAATGCTTCTACAGAAACGTAGTACAACTAATTTTGTTCATGTTTTTTGCAAGACATGAGAGTGCGTCCTCCGCATTTTATCAAAAATTTTTATTAAAATTGCGGAGGATGCACTTGCGCGTCTTTGTAAAGTTATGAAAATTCAGAAACATAACTTTTGTTTAATATTAATACAAAACAAAAATACAAAATAAAGAGAATTAACTTTAATTTTTACCTAAAAATCAAGAAAAAAGTAGTAGAGTACTAAAACGAAGGTATATATTCAAAGTAATCTCATAGACAAAGACCGGGCTGTTCTGGACATATATGTGCAAGTACGACAATTTTTTCTAAGTATTTTGTTATTTTCGTTTCCAATTTCTATTATTTGGGGTAAATGTTGCAACTCCAATTCTTGTTTCATTCCTTGTAGATGTTCCGGTAACATTTTCTCTAGCACGTCTAGACTAAACTAATACAAAGATAATTTCCTAACTGAATACTTATTAAAAAGTACATAAGCATTTTGCAGGTATAACTGAATAATATGGATACCTATTTTCTTAAACCACCTCAAAGTTTTACGTTTCGTATGATAATTAGTCGTCATCTGATCTCGGTTATCTCTCCCTCCCACATATTTGTTATATTGAACAACAGGTAATGTTTTTTCTACTTCTGCCCCTCTTCTGTTTTTTATTGTTTCCATTGTGCTCTTAAATTCGGTTGATATATACAGAATATCATTCTTCTTGTCTCGTCATTTACCCACCATAACATTTTCGAATTATATACATTTAGATTCATTTTTTTTTAAATTTTGAATTGACGACTTCAGGTGGATTGCACCTCTCTTACTCCTTTTTACACCTGAAGGGCCAGGTTCACTGATATCAGCCATTATAACAAGAATAAATAAATCACCACCTCTCTGAACGAGCTCCAAATCATAAATATATAGGTTATAGCTTAAAAATCCTATAATACGAACTTGTGGGAAGCACCGAAAAACTCGTGAACGAGCTCCAAATCACAAATATATAGGTTATAGCTTATAAATCCTATAATACGAACTTGTGGGAAGCACCGAAAAACGGCTGCCAACTATCAACAAAATACATATTTCCGTATGTGTGGAACATGTTTCTTACACTTCTGAAAACTGCGGACTCTCAAAATGTCCGCAAAAACCGAATGGACGCACTAGCGCGTCCTCCGCATTGAAAGGCTTAAATGATTTCCATTGCTTTATTTAGTATTAGCTGTGACTTCGCCATCACGAATACCACGACGTGATATTCAGTTTGTGGCTGTGTGAGTATCATTAAGAAATCAAACCGTTCCGGATATGTATGGTGCGTATCGAGCGGTCATATTTCGTAGACGTAAGCGCCTCAGCCTTAGTCTTCTAGCCTACCCAAAAGCTTATTTTATTTGGTTTTTCCAAAAACACGACGTAAAATCTAACCTACTTGCCCCACATTATTGTGTTAATTTTTATCAACATAAAATTTCCTAGACGATAAAAAAATTTATTTTTGTTGTACCTTGAGGTTTCTTAATTGTTGATTGTGCGTCAGGAACATGGTCAGGAATATTATATTGAAATTTTCCTTCGTACATATCATATATGTTAGTTTTTCATTTATAAATATTACTATTCTAGTGAAAATTTGTTGGCTAATAACTCCATGTCTAGGCCAAATTTTAAACTAAATAAAAGATTTATGTTGATATGAATTTAATATTACCAACTTATATTTTTTTTATAGGGGATAATCTCTGAAACTACTAATCTAATTTCAAAAATTCTTTAACCGATAGTTAGGATGGATTTTCAGGGTAAACATAGGCTATAATTTATCCCGTTAAAATGAATGGGCTTCTCGTGGCGACCAATTTTGCAACGCTGCCTTAAGGGTAAGGGATAACTTTATGCCTTTTATTGAAAAAGTCTATAAATAAATATAAATATAATATATCTACATGTTAACGACGCCACAGGCACAGCAAGTATTTTATTCATTTGTATATTAACTTAGACCTTTTCCAGTACTACAACTTTTCTATAGAAAGCATATCTTACCGTTAGAGCTGCGTTTAAAAAAAAAATTCGTTAACCGTTTTTTCTTCGACTTCAGTTGCATTGGTTGCATCGAAAAGCCCTTCTATTTCAAAGACCTATGTCCACTCTGATAGTCCATTCTAAATATTGGTAAAATAATTTTTGAAGTTGGGTTAGTAGTTTCTGACATTACCTTGTTTATCATAACTTAGAAACTTTTCCTCTTTATAATACTTGTGATGTGAATTTCCCAGAGATACATTCTAAAGTATAGATTGGTTGGGGTAAATAGTACTTTTCATTTTTTTCTACTGCCCAAACTTATCAAATTGATCTCCTTATCAAGAAGATCAATTTCTTAATCAACTATATAAACAAAAACAATGAAATAATATAGGTAACGCCCTATTTTTTTCTCGAGAAGGAAACTCTTTCTGTTGTGT
Organism: Cynegetis impunctata; assembly: GCA_030704885.1. NCBI lineage: Eukaryota > Metazoa > Arthropoda > Insecta > Coleoptera > Coccinellidae > Cynegetis > Cynegetis impunctata. Next base: position 1,095,006 of record JARQZK010002890.1, read on the forward strand.
GAAACCCTATTTTGAAATAATTTTTCGGGTGGAGTTTTCCTCAGCTTGTTCCTCCTGTTCAAAATATTTTTTGTAAAAGGTTCGTGAAGGAAGTATTCTCGATTTAACCGAGGAGGTTGTGCATGAAATTTTCATGTATTGAAGAAAAACAAAGACCATGATTGTTTCTATAGTAAGATTAGTCAGTCGCTGCTTTAGGTATGCCAAAAGTTGAAGATTGACTTTTAAATGAGAAAAAAATACTTATGTAAGCAATATTCTAGTACTGTATAAGCCTATTATCCATCAGAAGATATGTGCTCAGTGGGAGGTTTTTCATATTATTCACATGTCTTCGACCTCATTTCGAATTTAGTTTCAGTCCCTGCTCGGACAAAAATTAGCTCAATTTACGTAAATTACAATGCATGCTAATGAATTTTATTCGAATACTCGGACAGGCCCGCATGGAATGAACTATTTAATGTACTTTAATCCATTAAGACTGCCAACTTTATTATGATCGAAGGTTTTTTTTTGTTGATAACATCAGTTGTTCTTGTTGTGTGTACGTTATTCATTTCACGGATTTCTGAGAGATTAAGTTCGAATTCGACAGCGGTGCTTGTATTGAAAAATTGAATATATCATGCAATGTTTGTATTGTGCAATATTAAAATTCGAATGTGCTGAAAATGTAAAAAAATGTAAAGCAAATTTCGTTCTAAATATGAACATCAATGTCTCTCTCTCTCTCTATATATATATATATATATATATACAAAGAGGAGATTTATCGCGGGGAAATAGTATATAAAACAACCAAAATTATCGGTCTATGAGTCCGAAACACTTGTCAACGGCTGCTTCGACATATGCGGGCTAGACCGATAATTTTGCTTGTTTTATATACTATTTCCCCGCGATAAATCTCCTCTTTGTAGTTTATTTCCACGGTCCAGGATCTCGCGGATGGCATTAATCGCCTCCGTGGTCAGAGTTTGACCAAATCTCCCAAACCGGAGAGTTCGAACAATGTACCACAAATGTGTGATTGGCTTCCGAAGCAAAGGATTCTGCTTGTTGTTGCTGTTTCATTTCCAGGTTTTCCATCGCATACTTGGCTACGCCGTTCTGATGAGGACCAATGAGTCCGAAACACTTGTCAACGGCTGCTTCGACATATGCGGGCTAGACCGATAATTTTGCTTGTTTTATATATATATATATATATTTCTATATATATATATATATATATATATATATATATATAATATATATATATATATATATATATATATATATATATATATATATATATATATATATATATATATATATATATAACAGATAGAAATCTACATTTCTATAATATTACCTTATTGCTCGAGCTCGACAGAATAAAAATATTGTCGGTCACACAAGGTGTTCAGTTTCTTCTGGGCGGATTCAGCTATGTTTTTTCAAATGGCAACTTATATTGTTTATCGTTCTTTTGGTTTCTACATAGAAAATAAAAGATACTTTATGTATATCTTCACTTCGAAAATATCGACGGTTATCGAGATAAATTTAATTTTGGTCGAATATTCTACATTGGTAACTGTCTCAAACGATATATCTGAAATCAACCTGCGATATACAGGATATGAAAAATCACTTGCCACATATTGTAAATAAAAATGTACAGAATGTTCCTTATTTTAAATGGAACACCCTGTATATTATAGATCCATAAGAAGCGCTAACAAAGGCTCTACAAATGTCATTAAGTATTCCCTATGGTCCCTATTTTACTAGTTGTTCTTAAAACAGCGAATAATGGCAAATATCCATATTTCTTCACTATAATCTCAATGAACGACTTTTTTCAAAAATAACCTGTTGGTAGATAAACAAGTTGTGAATTACACCACAAAATGTACGTTGTATATTTAAAATAATTTCAATAATCTCCAAATGTAAGCCATATTCTTTCGATCTAAAACAACCTTTCAGCGAATAAATTATTTATTGGAAATCGATAGTCAGGCAAATGACAGATCAAAATATTTGCCTTCAAATAAGTATTGAAATCTTTAGTGATTCGTTAAGTTGAACTTTCGATATAATTTCATCAGAATGTTGTTAAATTTTATCGAAAATTCAACTTAACGAATCACTAAAGATTTCAATACTTAATTGAAGGAAAATATTTTTATCTGTTATTTGCCAGACTATCGATTTCCAATAAATATTTTATTCGCTGAAAGGGTGTTTTAGATCGAAAGAATAATTTGGAGATTATTGAAATAATTTTGAATATACAATGTACATTTTGTGGTGTAATTCACAACTTGTTTATCTACCAACAGGTCATTTTTGAAAAAAGTCATTCATTGAGATTATAGCGAAGAAATTTGAATATTTGCCATTTTACGCGTTTTAAGAAAAACTAGTGAACTTAACAATAGGAAATACTTCATGACATTTGTAGAGCTTCTCTAAGCGCTTCTTCTAGATCTATAATATACAGGGTGTTCCATTTAAAATAAGAAAGATTCTGTACATTTTTATGTACAATATGTGGCAAGCGATTTTTCATACCCTGTATATCGCAGGTTGATTTCAGATATAGGTATCAATTAAGAGAGTTACAAATGTAGAATATTTGACCAAAAATAAATTTCAATTGGACTTGGCACAACTTGATAATTCAAAATATTCTGAGTGACAAATACTGGAAAAAAAACCTGTCATGCTAGAAATCTCGAAAACCTTCAATATTTTCGAAGTGAAGATATACATAAAGTATATTTTATTTTCTATGTAAAAACCAGAAAAGCGATAAATAATATAGGTTGCCCTTTGAAAAAACATAGTTGATATTCGCTCAGAAGAAATTGAACACCCTGTGTGACCGACAATATTTTCATACTGTCGAGTTCGAGCAATAAGGTGATATGGAACACCGCTCCACTATTGCAGGACCCTGTATATATATATATATATATATATATATATATATATATATATATATATATATATATATATATATATATATATATATATACTGATAAAAAAAGGCCTTTTTAATAAGTGTACTTCATTTATTCCTGTCGACGTTTCGACTACAATGTCGCAATCTTCATCGGGACACTGCAATTATGAGCTTACTGTTACACAATTTCAGAATTAACTTACCAAATAGTTGAGGTTAATAAGTAAGTAACATGGCAAAGAACAGAATCATAGTTATAACTTTTTAAAAACTTGTCAAAGATTTACGAAATTTGTTAAACATGGAACACAAACTGAGTGGACAACACCACGACAATAATTTTTTACTTTAACAGCAAGAATCAACAATTTGTATCACTCACAATTTTCTTATACCAAGTATCCGCCAACATTAAAAAGTTTGGTTATAGTTCGCAGTCATTGGCACTTTGACAGCTGAATAATATTTGGATACTTTTTCTTTTTCTTTTTTTACAATTATTTAGCTGTCAAAGTGCCAATGACTGCGATTTGCGAACTCTAACCAAACTTTTTAATGTTGGCGGATACTTGGTATAAGAAAATTGAGAGTGATAAAAATTGTTGATTCTTGCTGTTAAAGCAAAAAATTATTGTCGTGGTGTTGTCCACTCAGTTTGTGTTCCATGTTTTACAAATTTCGTGAATGTTTGACAAGTTTTTAAACAGTTATAACTATGATTCTGTTCCTTGCCATGTTACTTACTTATTAATCTCAACAATTTGGTAAGTCTTAAGACAGTAAATTCTGAAATTGTGTAACAGTAAGCTCATAATTGCAGTGTCCCGATGAAGATTGCAAAATTGTAGTCGAAACGTCGACAGGAATAAATGAAGTACACTTATTAAAAAGGCCTTTTTTAACCGTTCCGAACCCTTATCATCTTATCATAATACGGAGGTATTCTGGTCAATTAAATATATATATATATATATATATATATATATATATATATATATATATATATATATATATATATATATATATATTACCAAATATTGATGTACATTTTTCATCCCTAACGATTAACTGTATAAATGTGAATGAAATATTTCGTTTCAAACAACAAGATAAACATGATTTCAATATAAATATCCAAACACCTATATCAGCAAACTCTACCGCCATTGAAACGAGATATACTGATGATACATGATATACATATTCCTCATATCTTTTGATAATATTCAAAACAAAATGTACATTTCTTTCATCTTTCATGAATGAAATGTTAAGAAAAACTCGTGAGCAGCAAAACTTCATCACTAAGGTCGTATTTTTCGAGCGAAATGCATCGCGTCAAGATGCGATTTTTAGGGAATCACCCTTGAATAGCAAACCAAATCGAAAAAAAGAATATTATTCATTTTATAAAATAAAATGTCCATCAAAGGTTGAAACCAACGAAACAACGTACCTCAACATCAACATAATCCACGTAACAAATTTCAACCCGTTATTGGGAAGAAAATTCGCGAAGTGCATCGTGTACTGATGGCAGATCGAGATGCAATTCCAACGGAATTATCACAATGAAATGCAGCGCGGCTGAGAAAAAGAATTGAAACCAAAAAAGGATTTTAAATCAACGTAAACTCTATGTACGTACCAAACTTCAAACCTCTAACTCAATCTGCAGAAGCTAAGGTGTTCGGCAATTTTTCAAAAACCACGAAAAAAGAGATATCTACGTAGAAATGGCAGCGGTTGGAAAAATTTAACCAAGTTTTGATAATTTCGTTCTTCAAAGAAAACGATCTCAGATTCTTAATTCTAGTTCATTTGACGTGATGGGAGCCACTGGAAAAGCCAATATGTACCGGGTGAAATATATTCTATATAAATATATATATATATATATATATATATATATATATATATATATATATATATATATTTATATAATATATATTTCACCCGGTATATATATATATATATATATATATATATATATAGAAAACAGAATTCTTCGTGTTAACGATACACGTTCGTGGCAATAAAATGAAGTGAACTAGGACATTTAATAGAAACTAATCAAACAAACATCCTAGCGGAGCTGGTTATACGAGTTCACGAAACATCGGAATGCCTCCATATACCTTGGATGGTGTATGTTAGAAACATTAAGTTGTTTATCACAATCAATGGAAATGATAGACAGTCTGTTTCGCCCTTATTTGGGGCTCATCAGTATCATCCATCCATCGAAAGTGATAACCAACCAAATATTCCCAACGGCGTTATATTTTCCTTCCAGTGACTATATGGCATATAAATATGACACAGCGCCACCAGTCGGAAACAAATGAACCACATCCCCATATAGTCACTGGAAGGAAAATATAACGCCGTTGGAAATATTTGGTTGGTTATCACTTTCGATGGATGGATGATACTGATGAGCCCCAAATAAGGGCGAAACAGACTGTCTATCATTTCCATTGATTGTGATAAACAACTTAATGTTTCTAACATACACCATCCTAAGGTATATGGAGGCATTTCGATGTTTCGTGAACTCGTATAACCAGCTCCGCTAGGAGGTTTGTTTGATTAGTTTCTAATAAATGTTCTATTTCACTTCATTTTATATATATATATATATATATATATATATATATATATATATATATATATATATATATATATATATATACCGGGTAGCGAGAAAGTCTGGCAACAAGGTATTTTCTTTGAAACGATTAAACGTATAATCAAATTTTAGGGTTATGCATAGGATTGTATTTTTCGTTTTCAGAGGTCCTGTCAAACTTGAGTGACGTCAGCATTCAGTGAACCGCCGCTATCTTGAATTTTTGTAATTAGCACCTTAGGTCGAGTGATATATCGTAGAAAAGCTGATTTCGTCCTCTTTTCAAAAATATAGAATACGTACCACATTACTAAAAAATAAGAGAAACAGTTTTCTAAGACATACAATATTCAATTTTTTAATTCATACTAACTTACAAAAATATTAATATTTTCCTTATAACAGGAGCTCAAAATGTTGGCTACCTGTGTCTTAGCAATAATAAAAACTGTATTCGAAGATTCTAATAGAATTGTTTACATTTTTGGAGAAATTGTTTGTATCTCAAGACATTTCAGAGTTTTTGAATCTGTTATGTCTGATATAAAGCGGAGTCAAGTCGGGAGATCTTGCCGGTCACTTAATTACACCTCTTCAAACAATCTCTGAGGGAAATTTAATGATTATACGTTTAATAGTCTTAAGAAAATACCTTGTTGCCAGAGTTTCTCGCTACCCTGTATATATATATATATATATATATATATATATATATATATATATATATATATATATATATATATATATATATATATATATATATATATATATATATATATATATATATATATATATGTATATATATATATATACATATATATACATATATATATATATATATATATAATGAAATTTTTTGTTAAAATATCGTGATCTATGAGGTCTAAAACGCATAGAAAAACTACTACTGCTCCTGACTGCTTTCCTTCGATACACTGCAATAGTACCAATGTATTTCATGGGAAAAATCAACACTAACAACTAAATATCACAATAATATTTTATGTATGCAGTTTCGTTCTTTTTAGTGGTGAAAAGTATTTACTTATTCAATTTAACGTTCGGTACACTGTACCATCTTCACATACAAAGAACCTTGAGTATGCAACGAAACGCGTCATACAGTTAAATTGAATTAGAAAAAATTTATAGTCCTCCACAATTCAAACAAACTTTGTTTCAATTCAATATTTTAAATAAATTGCTTGAGGCTTTAATGAACTAGATAAATTCATCAATTATCACAAATGTTGGAATTAGTTTCATTTTCCCAACAACTGAAACCTTGGATTGCGTGAAATGATTGTGATAACTGAAATGGGAAATTTCGAAACATCCTATTTAATTCAATTAACCAATTAGGAAATGAAAGTATGGGATGTGGCATGTGGCTTTTTTCAAATGAAGAATTGTATATTCTAGGATTATCTTAGTATTATAACCACAGATAACAAAAGAACATATTCAAAACGTCGTTATTATATTCCAAGAGAAAATTCACGAAATGGCTATTTATGAACTATAGCAGACTTTCACAACCTGTTGGGCGTGCCCCCTAGGGGAGCGCGAGCATACTGAAGGGGGAGGGCGTGAGCACACACAACACAAAATACCTTTTTTCTTTAGTATTACATTTTATTGTATTGCGGGTGCGAGCTACAAATAGAATGATGATCTGGACACATAATCCAAATAAAAGGCCTTCTTTTAGTATTACATGTCATGGTTAGCGGGGTACGAACATTTTTTTTGTTTAGTTAACATTTTGTTGTATTAGGTATTGGGGGCGCTAGATACAAATGAAATGATGATATGTATACACAATCCAATCAGAAGAATTTTTCGTAGTATTGAGTTTCATGGTTAGTGGGGCGAGATACTCATTTTGATAGGAATTTGGGCCGCGAATCATAAAATTTCGATGAACGTTAAACTATAGCTTCTTTTTTTACAGGAAATGAAAGTAGTGGAAGCATTTAGTGGAACTATTTTTAATCTTATTCGAAATCCTAACTTGTTAGAATGATGGATAGCTAGAGATGACCCTACCTAACATCAGCCTCATGTGAAAATACAATTATTGGGAATGAGGAATAGCTAGAGATGTGAAATTACCCCGATTTGGCGATACAACTATTCTATAATATATATATATATATATATATATATATATATATATATATATATATATATATATATATATATATATATATATATATATATATATATATATTTAATTGACCAGAATACCTCCGTATTATGATAATATGATAAGGTGACAAGGGTTCGGAACGGATAAAAAAGGCCTTTTTAATAAGTGTACTTCATTTATTCCTGTCGACGTTTCGACTACAATTTCGCAATCTTCATCGGGACACTGCAATTATGAGCTTACTGTTACACAATTTCAGAAAAAACTGCCTTAAGACTTACCAAATAGTTGAGGTTAATAATTAAGTAACATGGCAAGGAACAGAATCATAGTTATAACTGTTTAAAAACTTGTCAAACATTTACGAAATTTGTAAAATATGGAATACAAACTGATTCTGTTCCTTGGCCATATATATACAGTGCTTTCATGATGAAAGGAACAAATTCATTAAAAAATTAGGTTTCTATTTCATGTTAAAATCCTCGGACAGGTCGATTAGTATTTTTATTTGGGCATTTTTCGCAATAAAAATTTTGTATACAGGGTGTCTCATTCAAGAGCTATGGCTTTGTCATTAGTTTTTTCAAAGGTAATACCCTGTATATTATTTCACTTTACAATTCTACGATAAATTCTTATCACTTTTTGTGAACATACCATATGCCTCAACTCGATGGATTGCCAGAAACGGAGATAGTGGGTAATGAGAGGTACGATATGAAAACACACAAATGTAATTACTAATTTAATTTTTACATATGTTCAATCTGTTGTCCGTTTACTTCGAGACATTTTTGAAAGTCGATTCAATGTTTCCCGTTTCACATTTTCAATTACTTCTGGACTGATAAGTCTTATTTCCTGCCTGATTCTCTCTTTTAGATCATCAATATTATTATTTGGTCTATTCAAATAAACTTTAGACTTCAAAATTACCCCATAAGAAAAAAATCCAATGGGGTTTATGTCCGGTGATCTTGGCGGCCACTCAATCGGACCTCTCCGTCCTATCCATCTGTTGGGAAAAGTTGCATCAAGAAATTGTCGAACAGCGATTGAAATAGTGAGGAGGTGCCCCATCTTGTTTGAAATCATATCTCGTTATTAGGTATGTCAGGATCTTGTGGGTTTAGGAAACAAAAACAGCTAAAGCCGGAATGAGTTCGAACTGGAGAAAGTTCAAGTAGTCCTCTCCGTTTAGTGTTCCTTCAAAAAAAATAGGGACCAACTATACGATTTCGAACAATCGCTGCCCATGTATTAATTTTTTGAGGCCGCTGTGTGTGGCATTCTTGCATCCAATGAGGATTCTCGGTCGCCCAATACCTACAGTTTTGTCTGTTGACGTGGCCATTTAAAGTAAAGGTGGCTTCATCAGAGAAAAAATTATGTTTGTAATGAAATTTAGATGTTGATTATGAATTTCAAAGAATCTGCTCACAAAACTGTACTCTGCGGTCAAAATCGTCTTCTAATAATTCATGTACCAGCTTAATTTTATAGGGATGATACTTATTTACCTTAAGTATTTTATGCACGGACCCTACTGATAAATTGAAATTATTGGAAATTGTAGTAATGGATGTATGAGGGTTATCTTGGGTTTTCTAGTAGAACGTTCAGCACTGTTTCTTCAGATAACCTCTCGGTGGTCTTCCTTTAGGTAAATCTCTAACGTGGCCGTATCTCCTGAATTTTGATTCAATTTTGCTGACTGTCGATCTAGTAATTGGCGCGGACGATCAGGATGATTTTCATTGAATAGATTGCAGACTTCTTCTTGTGAACGCACCCTATCTCCAAAACCAATCATCATAAGTAATTCAATACGTTCTCTCTCAAGTAATTGCATTTTTCTTAAACAATGAAGTAGTTGTAGTGCCTGGAGCGTTAAAAACGTGAAAACTGCGGACTATACAGCACCAAGTGAATGAATTCAGATGGTACATGTGAAATTTCATTCTTCAGATTTAATGACAATATTACCTAATTTTTTTTTGTACTTTTAATCCACATTTTAAATCTCCAGGTGCTCCACTATCTCCGTTATAATCTGGGAATCCATCAAGTTGAGGCATATGGTATGTTCACAAAAAGTGATAAGAATTTATCGTAGAATTGTAAAGTGAAATAATATACAGGGTATTACTTCAAAAAACTAATGACAAAGCCATAGCTCTTGAATGAGACACCCTGTATACAAAATTTTTATTGCGAAAATTGCCCAAATAAAAAATACTAATCGACCTGTCCGAGGATTTTAACATGAAATAGAAACCTAATTTTTTAATGAATTTGTTCCTTTCATCATGAAAGCACTGTATATATATATATATATATATATATATATATATATATATATATATATATATATATATATATATATATATATATTAGCATGCATAACAGTTATTGATGAAGTGATTTGACTCATTTGACAATATATTATTTTTTTACGGAACTGCACTAGATACTGTCTCAGAATTGAACAAATATCAGCTATCTTAAGATATTGTAATACAGCTATCAACACAATAGAAAAAAACTTTATTGAATTTCTTGCTGTCACTGAGACGACTGAAGAACACTCAACTAATAAAATACTGAGAGAGCTAAAAAAAAATTGCTTAGATAGTCAAAACTGTCGTGGCCAAGAATATGACAATGGTGCAAATATGGTAATCGTAAATAGTTGAGTTAAAACTCAAATATTAAGTATAAATTCTAGAATATTTTTCATACTATGCGGTTTTCATAGCTGGAATCTGCTGTCAGTAGATGTAGCAAATTCTTCTGTTCTGTGGTAGCGAAAACATTTTCTGGTTTTATTGAAAAAATTTATTTGCTATTTTCAAGTTCCAGCAAACGCTGAAATTAATCAAAGGCAAACTGAAGCTTAGTATGAAGCCTTTATCAGACACCAGGTGGAAGATCAGAACTGGAGCAGTGAAGGCTATATTACTGCAATTTGACACGAAGTTGTTCACTGCATCGAAAGCTTGAAAAATGAACAGAACATTCAGACACACGTAGTGATTGTGAGTCGGTTTTGAACAAAATTATTGAGAAAAGCAGTCGTGATCTGCCTAAAGACTGCGAAAATAAAAGGGTAGCCAAAAAGAGGAGCATGTTAGATTAAGAAGACAGCTAAAATTCTATACAGTCACCTAAAAGCCAGTAAAAAACAGATTTTTTAATACCACCAAATAAAATGCACGTCAAATATTGCTGACAAAAGACCACCACTTGTTGAGAGTATTGTGACAAAAAAAGGAATTTATAGTGAAGAATTATTAAAATAGTGTCAAAAGTTAGCCGATGCATGTTGAGAAAGCAGAAGAGGGCCACGCGAAATGTACCTTGCCCACATCAAATCAAGGTCTTGCTCCGCCACTGGCTAGAGATGACCTTAAAAAAATTTCTCCGGTTTGAAAAGATAACTGTTGAAAATAATTGATAGCTAGGATTATCTTAAAAGAATGAAGATTCAAATACTGAAGTATTATTAGCTATCTGGGATTCCAGTATTTCCAGAACGTCTAAAATGTTGAACATATAGTTTAAGTATAGAAATCGTACACCTTTGAACCTTTCAAAAGATTTAGGAATAATTTGATAAGTTTCTATTTCCTGAATTCTTTTTTTCTGTATCTTGTTTTTTATTACAATAAGTTATCATTCAATCTACACATTCACTCACACAAAATTCCCATTACGTTCGCTATTGATTATATACCTATATATTTCTGAAAATAATTAGAAAAAGCTTTCACTTTCTTATTTAGAATTTTCGACTGTCAACGATGAAAATAAATTCATATCAAATCGATAAATATATAGAAATTTCAATGAATTCTTCCATATATAGAGTGCAATGGAATGAGAACCTTGAAAATATATTTTTTGTAGGATATTTAAAAATTAAGTTTTTTGTCGGATCAACAATATCTGAAATTTGAAAATAAAAACGACCTTAAAATATATCATTTTGATTATTGCTCAGTTGAATATATCGAATTCATTTTGAAATGAAAGAATTCTTTTCATTAGTTATGATTATTTTATTTCAGAGAGAACTAAGTGAGCACGTCTAGCACTTTCATGATTATACTATAATTTTTTTACTACTGTAATTCTGTGAGTGAATATAAAACTTGACGAAAGACTGAAGTTCTTGATAATTATTTCTACCTTAAATACTTGTTATAAATATAAGATCTGACAACACCTAATCTTAACCTATTGTTTGGAATTTTTGCAACAGAATCATTTATTCTTATCATGAAAGTAATATAAGATCACAAAATGTTGAGCATATTATTATCTTGTGATTTTACATCACATTCGTGAGAAGAATGAATCATTCTGTTGCAAAAATTCGAAACAATAGGTTAAGATTAGGTGTTGTCAGATGGTATATTTAGGTATAAATATCCGACATAAATAATAAATAATCGAAAATGTAAAATACAAACAATTGAAATTTTTAAGGAAAGTGGAGCTACTCTTTATCATAAAATTAAAACAATCAATGGAGTTATGTAGTATATTATTTATGATGAACAAAACCAAATTGTATATTATTTACCCAATCTGAAAATCAACAACGTAGGAAACATAATAATACTACCAAAAAAAATTTACATACAATTATTTTCAACATGGCAACTTCATCGTTTAGTGAAAACGGTTCCACGAAGGGAATGTCATGAAAAATAATCAACATTAATATACTTTTTGTCATAATTTTGCCGAAAATAACAAACTATTGCACTGTATTGCAATAGTCATGTGCGGGAGAAGAATTTCATATCTTTTTTAGACCTCCTACACCAAAATTTTCAAAACTTTTTCGATTATATATATATATATATTTATGTGTATATATATATATATATATATATATATATATATATACATATATATATAATATAATATATATATATATATACATATATATATATATTATATATATATAAATTATTAATATATTTATTTATATAATATATATATTATATATATATATATATATATATATATATATATATATATACATATATATATATATATATATATATATATATATACAGATATATATATATATATATATATATATATATATATACAGGGCCGGATTTAGGCATGGGCCACATGGGCCCGGGCCCAGGGCGGCGAATTTTTAGGGGCGGCAAATTTTGAAGGCCAGTTAAATTTTGCTAAAAAATCAAGAGCGTTTTATGCAGAATTTTTGTTTCCACTCAGATTTATACACTAATTACTCAACAGATATTGAAGCTACCTTTTTTCTTGTTGAATGTCATCATTTAAAAGGTCTGTAAAGAAAAGGCATCCAGTACAGAAGAAATGTCGCTGTCACAATTGAACACATATATTTTGTCCAAAGATCTCCAGAACTTATAAACAAATGTAAGGGCAGCTCTTGAAAAGTTCTTGTGTACACCAGCCAGCAACTGTGCAGCAGACGTTCATTTTCTACTCTTTCACGAGTAAAGAATTATTTAAGATCAAATTTTGGCCAGCAAAAGTTAGTTAACTCAGCTATTTTAACCATAGGAAAAGACTTGATAAAAAGACTTGACGTGTAAGCTTGACTTTAATGATGTCGTTGATATATTCGCTTATATTAAAGCTAGGCGTAAAAAAATCTGAAAACTTGAGTCTTATCATTGAATCGTTTTCGATTTCTTAATTTCCTGATGTTACAATCCACTTTGAAAAAACCAAATTGATTTTTTTTAGTTTGTGTTCTCAAAATAAGTGAAAAAATATTAATTTCTGAATGGTTGGTGAACAATAATGAGACAAAAAAACAAAATGAAGGACTACTGGGTTTTTTCAAATCTCGTCGGCAACAAGTGACGAAACAAGTAACTTTTCCTTTAATCCATATTTTTCCCTTAATTATGATAACAATAATTGTACTATGTTTAGTTTAACACTTAAAAGGAAATCATAGATTCTCTGCAAATATTCCACATAACAAAGTAAATAATTAGCATTATTCCTAGATCATAGTGAGGTTATATAAAGCTATGACATTATTAAGATGTTATTCGAATTTATTTTCAAGAAATGTTCAAATAGTATTATTTCAGGTGTGGCAAATTTTCGCGTATGGGAGGCGGGGGCGGAGAAATATTTGGGCCCATGGGCGGCAAATTCGTAAATCCGGCTCTGTATATATATATATATATATATATATATATATATATATATATATATATATATATATATATATATATATATATATATATATATATATATAGTCAAACTCGTTTATAACGAACACGGCATATAACGAACGCTCGGTTATAACGAACAAATTCAAACGCCCGGCCTAAAACCCTATGTTATTACATATAACTCTGCCTTGTTATAACGAACTCGCATATAGCGAACGCTCGGATATAGCGACTTATTTTCTCCGCCAAATTTTGAAATATATTATCGGCTATAACGAACTATCGAAGATCTTTCGTCACTTTTTTCTTGACCCTCAGTGGTCGTGTTCGTGTGTCCGAGCTACCGCTACGTTAGTATACGATTAACAGTGATTGAGTATTGAGTATGCCTTCCGGGCTTTGATTCTTTACGATGATTTAACAAAATTCGGTGTTAGTAAGCAAAGCAATAAATTTGTGTCAAAAAATCGTTATAATCAATAAACTCCAAAATGGGGTAGTACCTAAATGCTGCCATCTGTAGGGAATATAAATTGTCAAAGTCGACTGTCAACTTCAATAAAAAAACTAAGAGTATGGTCTAAGCTAGATGTCGATCAGTCTCTTCTGAAATGGTTTTCTTCAAAAAGAAGTCAAAACGTTCCTATTTCTGGATTAAATGGAAGAAAATCAAAATTAGTTTTCATCGGTACCTTTAGCTTTGGATGCTTTGAACCCGCTCGACATTGTGAATAAGTTTTTCCGCTCTAATAATATGGATGAAAATTGTATTCAAGCAGTAGGATTACTTCAAACTGAAATTCAAAAAACTATTTTAGTATCACGTAAAATAAAATCTAATACCTATTACTGGTTCTCAAAAAAACCTTTCTAGCTTTTTTAGTTTAAAATGTGTTTGTATGATTTATAAATTTACATAGATATTAGGTACATACATAAAATTTGTAATATTCCTTTGAATTTTTTCGTTTCTCAATAAAATACCTGTATATCGTAACAAAATACTCCTCTTTGCAGTCAGAAACATGAAAATCAACTAAATTATCATTTAAATGGACAATTAGCGAATTGAGTGAGATGAAGATGAACGAACAATTAAATCCAAGATTAAAAATAAACAACAGCTTATAACCAGCCATATGTCAAGCTCGAATATGACTAATAATCGATTATTTATGCAAAACCATAAATAAAACATACTGAGACCGTAAATAATACGGGTAAATGAGTAATAATCACTATACCTTCTATTGACATCATCAAGACGATGACTATGACGTCAGTGATATCACGACGTCATTATTAAATTGATCTAGTCACACTGCGGTTGTGGAGGCACGATGTCTGTGTAGTTGGTAGTTCCGGCTTAGTTAACAGGAATTCTAAAATCTGATTCAGTCTCATGTGAATGAATAACAAGTTTTCGTTGAACAGGTGTTCCAGAATTAAGTTTGCAAGCTACATAATAGGTTATGTGAGCATTTGATAATATTAACTTGAGATTTAAATATCCCATTGTTCACACCTCCATCTTGGAAATTTGAGGCTACGTGATTACAAAGCTTTTAGTGGTTCTTTTTCAAGAAGACTCTCAAATGAAATTTTCCATTCGGCAGGGTGAAATAATGGTAGACTAGTGAAAAACTTGAAACAGATTAAGTAATAAGATGGATATATCAGCGTTTTCTAACATTTTTCAGCTGCAGAACCCTAGGAAATCAAGCGCAATTTTACCAAGCACCCCTCAGTAAAAAAAAACAGGAATAAATTTATAGGAACATTTCTTTTAGTACGAGACATACAAAATAAAATACTTTTTTATATGAATTACGTATTTTTTGGTCTTAGTTATCACAAATGTGCAGATTAGACGAAACACCATCGAATTGTTAATTGGTAATTCACAAGGCAAATATTAGTGTGGTCAGCTTTGAAGCTAACGTCACAAACTCTTTCAGAATGGACGTTTGTAAGTGTCAGTAACAAACATCACGTTTAGGTAATTGAAATCGACAAGCTACTTTACGTGACTTCACTGCGCTTTGGCATTTTGTAGATAAGGCTAGTACCGACAAAATTATTATCAATTATTTTCTTATTTTATATTATTATATATTTTTAGTCCTGTTTTCTCCGAAAATGAATACTATTGTACTATACCTAAACTACTATATATATATATATATATATATATATATATATATATATATATATATATATATATATATTTATATATATATATATATATATATATATAATTTATATATTTATATATGTATGTTATATACATATATAGTATATATATATATATATATATATATATATATATATATATATATATATGCCAAAGACGCACCCAAAATTTGTTGGCAATTGAAATATTTTATATAACGCTTTTTTTCAGCAGTAAAAAGTTTTAATAACTGTTGGATCTTCATGGTGTGGCAGTAACAATTGCAATTCAATCTGTTTCTTTGATTCTTAAAATGTTAAGTCCTTTCTAGAGTTCTGCTATTTAACTTACTTGTATAATGTATATGTTAATTGAATAAGCTTACCATTAATAAAAAGATTGGAATATTGAATATATATATATATATATATATATAACATATATATATTATATATATATATATATATATATATATATATTATATATATATATATATAAATATGTATATATATATATATAATTATATAATATATATATAGTATATATATTATATATAGTATTATATATATATATATTATAATATATATATATATATATTATATATAATATATATATATATATATATATATATATATATACACCTATACATCTATTTTTTTCCGGTACGTCATATTGGTGTATCCACTCAATACTAAAGTCAAAATGTTTTTATAATATAAACTATCACCTTTTGGGGCAAGTTTCCATTATTCGAAATATGCTTACAATTGGTTTAATTTTCCTGATCAAAAATTAAGATAATTACTGAATATCAATTTTGTTTTTTTAACCTAAATTGGAACACAAAATAAAAGTTGTGATAGAGTTGAATTTTGGTAGTTTAAATTTTAATGTTTTGATAACATTAACTAGATTATATCTGCATCATTCATTTTCTAATAGACTGAACACATATTTTTTAAAAAGTATATCAACATATTACCAAAATGGAGAACAGTTTATCCTAATTTCTCATATCGAGTTTGACGTTTCCGCTCTGTCAGTCTCAGTTTCTACGCAGGTTTGGACGCACTTACAACAATTTTGATGGAAAAATAATATTTTCATAATGCACAAATCGTTACAAGCAAATATTAAGTTATCATATATATTTTCAAATTTGCTTCTTCCGTTCCAAAAGCATGATTCATATAATTGTATGAAAACGTTTTATCTTATCTTCGATTATCTTTTTATGTCTTGAAAAGCAGTTATCTTGGGTAAATTCGGTTTCAAATCCCTATGCAATAAACATTTTGATTAACTGAAGTGTGAGTCATAAGGTAATTTTCCTGTTAAATTTCCAATAATTTTCGAAATTGTGGTTGCCCTATTCTATATGAAAGAAATCACATATCTTGATACATTAAATTTAGTCAAATTAGTAACCATCACACCAATTTCAAGTTCAATGGTGGGACCATTCGAAGATTTTTGGATGTTATATATATATTTATATGTATATATTATATATAATCTATATATATACTATAATATAATATATATTATATAGTAATATATATTATTTATTGTTATATATATATATATATATATATTATATATTTATATATATATATATATTATATAATATATATATATCTATATATATAGATATAAGAGATTTGGTTTGATTTTGTTCTTCCAGGTTCGTAAAAATACTTTAAATTACTAAATTAATTGTTTAATAGACGTTTCAAGAGTAGTACTCCCTTCCTCAGTATCTAGAATATAAATATAAAAAATCTTAGTATAGACAATAAAATAAACATAAAAAATAAAGTTTTTATTACATCTAGAGTATAAAACAATATCGTCACACAATAATAATGTATATTTAAAAAAAAAGTAAATAAATAAAGAAAAACATTTTCAAAATATCTATTTAATAATTGTTTTGACGATATTGTTTTTAAACTCTAGATGTTTTTATTTTTAATGTTTATTTTATTTGTCTATACTAAGATTTTTATATTTTATATTCTAGATATGAGGAAGGGAGTACAACTTTGAAACGTCTATTAACGAATTAAATCTAGTAATTTGAGTAGCTTACAATACTGAATTTTTAGATTTCAATGGTTAAATGAGTGGATCATAAGGTGGATTAAATCAATTGTGAAAAAACCAATATTGGCCAGTCAGTTTAGTAATCAATTGATAATATTCCAAAATGTTTTCAAACTTAAATGTAGGATCGGGAACAGTTGTTAAAATTGCAATAACATTGAAAGTTTGCCTTATGCTTGTGAAAAAAAATTCAAAAAGTTCTGCAAACTGTAAGTAAGTTTAAATATATTTATTTCATATTGAAGGTATCAAATTTGCCAACCAATTTAAGGGTACGGAACATTTTTTTTAATTTCAATATTAACGTTTTTCTTCGATATACACTAACTAAAAAAGAATTCCAAAAGTTCTGCATAACTTGACAAGATACTCGAAAAAATAACGAACAGTTGTATAATTTTCAACCTTTTACGTTGGCCGGAACATGTTTTTAGGTAGGATCGAAAAAAACATTTTTTCGAATTTAGGAGAACGGCCCGGGTGGCAAAAGTTTGCAAATCATAAAAGTGAGTTTTCTTTCTCAAAAATTTTTTTTTTTTAATCACCCCTTCAGGTGCCCCCACCCCTGAAAAAAATTTTTTTTTTTTTTGAAAAAAAAAATTCGTTACGGCCCATGTGTAAACTTTTCTTGAATGTTTAAAAAAGTGTGTGTTCAAAATTTTGGAAGCTCCTCGAACCCTTTTTGGAGGTGCCCAGGTAGTAAAAAAAAATGTGTTTTTTAAATTTATTCTAACTTTTAAATATATTTTGGTTACTTTTCACGTTATATCGTTTATTCGAGTTAATAAAATTTCTGTAGTTAAAAATGTTATAACTATTTTTTCTTTTGTTTCAGATAGAAAGAAAAGCAAAAAATGATTGCCAAAGCTCCTACCAGAAAAACCACCCTGTGAAACCTTGGCGAGATGTCCAGCCTAAGACTTCCCACGAATGCGGATGTAATTCGACCTACTTGTTTGTCCAGGAATGAGAAAAAAGACATTCATGGCAGGCAAAGATCCACCAGCTTCAAATAATAAGCAACAGAACTGCAAAACATCATAGTGGATATCTGGAAGTAGTCATCGGTTCCAAAATTACATTTTAAAAAAGGTTTACCGAGAAAATAAAATTGACAGACAGCAATCTGAAAGCTACGCCCTTTTACCAAGGATATATGCTCCTCGTGAACGGTATTATAGTAATATTTATTCGGCCTTTCTTAGTTTGTGTCAGAGATTTATCTTTTCCGCCATCAAAATATATCGCTTCTTACTATGTCAATATTCTTATGTTGCAATTCTTTTTCCTGTCTTTTCTCTTCCCGACGAACTTTATTCCGATCAATTTATTTTTTAGAAGTGTCCTGTTTCATTAATGATGCCCAAATCTTGTTAACAGAGCAGAAGAAAGTGAGGCAGTCCCTTTCCGTCTGAAACACCGTAACGATGCACTCCCTAGCAAAAGCTGATAGATTTGTTCTCATTTGGGATTTTGAAACGTTTACAGTTTGTTGTGTAAGAACACGAGGGCTGAAGGATCAGAGTCGAGCAACTTTTTCCAGGATTATTCTTAGTCCTCAATTTTCAGAGTCTCCTGGTGCAGATTTCAGTTTCTTTGGACTTTAATTTTGGGCGTTTTTCAAATTTGTTCTTCAGATTCTTGGGATCGTTCCATCTTTCTTTGTTTTCTTTCGCTATTTTCTTGGAGGATGCTACGCAAAGATCCTATGACTAGGTTTTTGGTAGTTCGCTGATTTATTACAAACTCCCTTTTCCCTTTCTGCTGGAATTTTTTTCTCTTTGGAACAATGGCATCGTTGAGATCCTACATTTACAACTAGCAATATCAAAGATGTTTCCTCCCAGCTAAGTTTAAGCTCTGAAGCTTCTCGGCGTAGCTTTGAGAATTGCTGTCTGCCTTATATGGTTTAAGTAGATTTTTTCTATATAGGTCCAGCTATTCAATCTTTATTTTCTCGGTAACTTTTTCAAATGTAATTGTTGGAACCGATGACTACTTCCAGATATCCACTATGATGTTTGAGTTTCTGTTGCTATTATTGAGCTGGTGATCTTTGCCTCCATGATGCCTTTTTTCCCCCATTCCTGACAAACAAGTAGTGTCGAATTACATCCGCATTCGTGGGAAGTCTTAGCTGGGACATCTCGCCAAGGGTTTCACAGGGGTTTTTCTGGAAGTTTTGCAATCATTTTGCTTTTTTCTTGCTATCTGAAACAAAAAAAATAGTTTTTATAACTTTTTTTAACTACAGAAATTTTATTACTCGAATAAAACGAATAACGTGAAAAGTTAACCAAAATATATTTAAAAGTCAGAATAAATAAAACCCTTTTTTTTTACTCACCTGGGGACTCCAAAATGTTCCGAGAGCTTCCAAATTTTGAAACACCACTTTTTAAACATTCAAGAAACGTTTAACACATAGGGCGTAACGAATTTTTTTTTTCAAAAAAAATTTTTTTTTCAGGGGGTGGGGCCTGAAGGGGTTGATTTAAAAAAAAAAAAATTTTTGACAAAAAAAACTCACTTTTATGATTTGCAACTTTTGCCATCGGGCCGTTTCTAAATTCGAAAAAAAGTTTTTTTCGATTCTACCTAATGTTTATAATATAATTTTCTAATTCAATGTCAATTTTTTCCGGGCAAGAGGTCTGGAAATAATTAACAAAAGTTTTGAAACCCTTGGTTTGCAAAATTTGGAAAATATCTATTCTGATACATTCGCAAATTTGAAACCTTGACGCGGTCCGGAACTTTTGCAATTTGCAAAAATATGATTTTTGGATTTTTATATTTTTGCAAATTGCATAAAGTTCCGGAACCGCGACAAGGTTGCAAATTTGCGAAATGCATCAGAATAGATGTTTTCTAAATTTGCAACCCAAGTTTCAAACTTTAAAGTATTATCTCGAAGAACACCTTGTCGAAAAAATACCACGATTAAAAAAATTATAAATAGAACATGTTCCGGCAACGTAAAAGGTTGCAAAATTTTATATCAACTGTTCGGTATAAATTTTCCCCAAGTATCTATCCAAGTTAGCAGAACTTTTAGAATTTTTTTCCGGGACCGCGTAAAAGGGTTTTCAAATTTGCAAAATACATTAGATAGATGTTTTTTAAATTTGCAATCAACTTTCAAAACTTTTGTAATCATTTCGAGACCATTGCTGGAGAAATGACCACGAATTAGAAAATTATAAATAAACATGTTTTCCGGTCAACTAAAAGGTTGATATTTTATACAACTGTTCGGGTATATTTTCCGAATCAAAGTTAGCAGAACTTTTAAATTTTTTCCGGGTAGTTTTTCAAAAAAAAGTTTTCTAATTTCAAAAGTTCGCCCCCTAAATTATGAATTTGATACAGAATTAAAAAATATTTTTAAATTCCCCAACGTAAAAGGTTAAATTTATTTTTTCGGGTTAATTTTTTATTCTATTTTTTTTTTTTTTTTTTTTTTTTTTTTTTTCTAAATTTTTTTTCTAGTAATTTTTTTTGCCTCGAAAAAATACTACGAATAGAAAAATTATAAAAACAAAAAAAAAAAAACAAAAAAAAAATACCACGAATTAGAAAATTACTAATTAACAAAAAAAAAAAAATACAAATCAACTTTCAAAACTTTTGTAATCATTTCGAGACCATCTTGCTGGAGAAAATGACCACGAATTAGAAAAATTATAAATAAACATGTTCCGGTCAACGTAAAAGGTTGCAAATTTATACAATTGTTCGGTATATTTTTTCAGAAGTCAAGTTTGCAGAAATTTTGGAATTTTTTTGGTATGTTTATCAGAGAAAAACGTTAATTTTGAATTGGTAAAATGGTCCGTACCCTCAAATTGGTTGCAAGTTTGATACATGATATGAAATAATATATTTGATACTTCCCCAAGTTTGCAGAACTTTTGGAATTTTTTTCACAAGAATAAGGCAGGATTCAATATTGTTGCAATTTTAACAATGTTCCGGACTTCGGAGAAGGTTGCAAAATGAGATTTGTTCCTCATTTTGTTTGAAAACTTTTGGAATTATTGTTAAATTTTCGATTTTCAATGTATAAACTGACTGGCCTAATATGATGATGAATTAATGGTTGATAAGCCAAGGTCAAAAAAACCAAATTTTAAAAAAACTGTTTTTTTTAAATTAGCTTTATTGTCATCGCTCAAAGAAATCGGCTTCAATCATTACCACGTTGAATAAATCGTTTGGAAGCGCATCATTTACTCGAATTTATAGCTCACGATTTCATGAATCCATTATACTAACACACATTAATGGCTCACCACTGCACTTCCATCTCCATTATAGAAAGAATTAAATAGGTATAATCATACACAATAATCTCGTAGTTCACGAAGCATAAAACTGTGCATATTAAAAAATGTCCGCTTCTATTATTAGCGATTAGGTGAAGTATTGTTGTGCGAGCCCTTGACAGACAAACCTTAGAATACTATCTTGAGATGAAGTGAACGTGTGCTTGAATTGGCTGCAGGTTTGTAACCAGGATTTTTTGAGAGCTGTGAAATACGTTGAAACTGAAAATTTTTTTTCAGGCTATCTATTACAGAAAAAGAATTGTATCTTTATGACTTCTTCTAAATTATTTTGCAACAGTCACGAATTTCATGCCAAAACGTTAGCAGTTTTTATCTTTCCCTGTAAAACGCCTTTAATTGCTAAAATATATATTAATGCATATATATATATATATATATATATATATATATATATATATATACATATATACACATATATATATATATATATATATATATATTATGTATATATATATATATATAATATATATAATATATATAGATATATATATATATATATATATTATAATAATATATATATATATATATATATATGCCTCTCCTCCGAAAGGAGAAAAAAGTGAATATCTCTTAGATATAGAAATAGAAGGGAAAAGAACGAAGTTTGAGAGAGTGAAAGAATTTGTATACTTGAGGGTGCTGAGTGAAAAATGCAAATAAGAAGACGAACTAGATTGGAGACTAATGAAGGTGAATAGGTGTGCAGGAGGACTAAGAGAAGGAACGAAAGCAAAGGAAATATCCTGGGGAACAAGACGGAACATGTTTAAGACAATTATATTACCAACATTCATGTATGGATGTGAAACTTGGGTAATGAACAATAAAATATAAGAAAAGTTAGATATATGGGAGAGAAGGATGCTAAGAAGTATATATGGAGGAAAAAAAGTAAATGGTATATGGGAAAGAAGAATGAATGAAGAATTGTATGAATTGTACGGAGAAAAGAGAGTGTCAGAAAAGGCGATGGAGAGAAGACTACAATGGCTAGGACATTTGGAGAGAATGATGGAGAAAAGAGAGGTGAAGGGGGTGTGTTGGAAGCGACCGGAGGCTAGGAGAAGAAGAGGAAGACCGAAGAAAACATGGACATTCAGGAGAGGAAAATACGAAACTGGAAAAAGTGGGCAGTGGAAGGCCCTGATTAATTACGAAATAACACGTTAGAGGCCTTAATGGCCTATGTATAACTGTAATTAATAATATATATATATATATATATATATATATATATATATATATAATACTTATAATATATTATATATATTTATATATATATATATATATATATATATATATATATATATATATATATATATATATATATATATATATAAATATTTGACAGGTTTAAAAGTAAGTGTAACTGAATACTTTTATACATTGTATGTATTGTTCTTTGTTCGCTGTTTTTCATTTTAGTTGTATAAAGGTTTTTGCTGTAATATATACATGCTTCTATTCCAAAAGTTTGATTATGATTTCAGTACAGTAAACCTAGTTTTTATGTTGAAAAAAGAAGTATTATCTCAGGTTATCTATGACTTTTTGCTATCCGCGGTGCCGTTATCACCCAATTCTGCAAATAATAGGAGGTCTACTGTATATGAAATAGAAATTGAAATTTATTCACTGTCAATAATTACATAGTAAGTCAACATAATCAAAACTCAACTTAATCTAAATAATAGAGTATAAAATCTCATAAACATTATAAACAAGCATATTTAAATACACGAAAAAAATCACAAGCATATTTGAATACACACAGAAATCATTGGAGATTCAGGCAATTCAGCTGTAACAGGCGCCCAAGAGTCACGTGACACAAATTCCTCAATGCTATACAAACAGCCTTCAAGTGAAATTTTATATAGTTTTCACGTTTCCTTGTATGATGTTCATGGAAAGATGTGTGTTGGAGAAAATTTTCCTTGTGTTCGTGAAAACCGGTAAGAGACTACAGAATGTAACAACACGACAAGGTCAACATCCCTAGCGCCTTAAAAAGTTCTCTACAGCTACAGCAGTTAACCGGGACACGTCAAACAACGCTCGTACCGCTTCCTTCTTCTTCTGGAATATCCTAACACTCCCGTGCGAAGCTCCTCCAATTATGATACCATACGTAGCCAAGCTGTAGAAATTGGCAAAATAGGTAGTCAAGTCTTGTCTCATTCCCATCTTGTGTTTGATCCTGCGGATGCTGAAAATAACTGCACTGCATAACCAACATGTTCTGACCATATCAACGTACTGTTATCCAACGTAAAACCCAATAATTTTATATGGCCTGGTTGTTGTATATATATATATATATATATATATATATATATATATATATATATATATATATATATATATATATATATACAGGGTGTCGCACCGGGAACTGAATCGATCGATATAGAACAAAGTACGGATCAGAAAATCTTGAAAATTTAGATGATTACTAATGTCGGTGTGGCCAATCCAACCAAAATAATTACAAGCAACTGGCACTTCCGCTTATACCGGAAGTCGATACCAACTTGCTTATTTTAAATGGAACACCCTATATATTTTAGGTTTTCGAAAGAGCATAAAATTCTGAGTCGAAAAATGTGAAACATACCTTATGCCTAAACCTAGCCGTTTCAGAGATATTTGACATTTTATAGAAAATTTGACAGGTGCAACGGTTTACAAGAACCGGTATAACTTTCTTCCTGTAAAAGATACTCATTTGCTTCTTGTCACATGAAAAGAACACAAGAAGAACTACGTTCTACAACTGAAATTAATTCAATAATATCATACCAAGTGTTCCGTTTTTCGCGTTACATTTCGTCAACTTCGAACCGCGAAAACTTGTTTAGGTCAAATGGAACACCCTGTATTTTTGTACGTCAAGTTGTGTAAAATTGAATTCCCTTTGTTCTGATATTAGCATTGTGGGGGTTAAGGTTACAACTTTTTGAATTATTAGTGATTTTATCAGAAATTCATGAATTGTTGTAATCATTTGATCAAAATGGCCATGATTAGAAACAATCAGTCATTATCTTATGTCAAAAAATGGCAGCACGTTCAAATTATACCCACGAAGACTTTTTTAATTTATTCATTATTTATGGAGAATGTAATAAAGTAATATATATTTTATTTGGGGAACTATTAAAAATAAAGTTTATGAGAGTCCATTAACAACCATTGCAGATTGTATGCAGAGAGTAAGAAATGCCTTTCAAAACATATCACAGGATTCAATTAGAAGAGCTACCCATGAGGAACTAATCCGAAGGTGCGAAAAATGTGTCGAGGTTCGAGGGCGGAATTTTGAGCATTTATTAAATTAAAATGAAACGATATTTCAAATTGATCTTATCTCTGCTATTTTAGTTCATGCCATATCTTCAATTCGATTAATAAGAATGTTACAGTGTTAGTGTTATTTTCCGTTTTTCCGAATATCGAGTAGCAAATGTGCTGCAAGTTCTTGATATTACTTTATTACATTCTCCATAAATAATAAACAAATTTAAAAAGTCTTCGTGGGTATAATTTAAACGTGCTGGCATTTTTTGACATAAGATAGTGACTGATTGTTTCTAATCATGGCTATTTTGATCAAATGATTACAACAATTCATGAATTTCTAATAAAATCACAAATATTTCAAAAATTTGTAACCTTAACCCCCACAATGCTAATATCAGAATAAAGGTAATTCAATTTTACACAACCTGACGTAAAAAAATACTGGGTGTTCCATTTGACCTAAACAAGTTTTCGCGGTTCGAAGTTGACGAAATGTAACGCGAAAAACGGATCACTTGGTATGATATTATTGAATTAATTTCAGTTGTAGAACGTAGTTCTTCTTGTGTTCTTTTCATGTGACAAGAAGCAAATGAGTATCTTTTACAGAAAGAAAGTTATACCGGTTCTTGTAAACCGTTGCACCTGTCAAATTTTCTATAAAATGTCAAATATCTCTGAAACGGCTAGGTTTAGGCATAGAGCATGTTTCACATTTTCGAATCAGAATTTTATGCTCTTTTCGAAAACCCTAAAATATATAGGGTGTTCCATTTGAAATAAGCAAGTTGGTATCGACTTCCGGTATAAGCGGAAGTGTCAGCTGCTTGTAAATATTTTGGTTGGATTGGCCACACCGACATTAGTAATCATCTAAATTTTCAAAATTTTCTGATCCGTACTTTGTTCTATATCGATCGATTCAGTTCCCGGTGTGACTCTATATATATATATATATATATATATATATATATATATATATATATATATATATATATATATCAATCCGGTTAGTGAGTCAATTATAAGCCAATTATAAAAACATTGACAGCCGATGAGTTATTGAGTAGATTGCAATATATTTCATCAGAAAATATGAAATGAATATGCCATCAAATCATCCAAACTTCACAAATTGAAAGAACTGCAGATTTTTTTATCAAAAAATAGAATCAATTTCGTTCTTCCTGATACGCCTTCCCATGGTAAATGTCGTGCATTACGTCCCTGTTCAAATCAACTATTCTAATAGATCACTATTCAGCTGCTGTATCGTAGTTACGCCCTACCTCCACCCACATAACGCATTCTGTAATGATTATTCTAAGACGTGAACCGAGTTTTATGCAATTTTTACATGTATTCACATTCTCAGTCATACCTCTCATTGAATTATGAGGTTTGATGACGACTTTCTGGAAATTTAACCTAATTGATTCATAATAGAGGTTCAAAGTGCTCAGGGGTGTGTTGATAAAATATTGTTGATAGATACTGCCTGCATCTAGGACAGCCGTGATAATTTGTAGCTTTATTAATTGAGATTTTTCAGTGAAAAGTATAACAATTGCTTCAAGATTTATGCCCGATTTCACCAACGAGATGTAAGAAAGTTCCTAACTAAATAATTCCTACGATAGGAAATACCTAAATCCGATACCTACTTTCCTAAATCAGATTTCACCAACCTAAGAAATCCTTAGTTGAGAAATACCTTGTTAAAAACTTGATTTGGAAAATTTTGTACATATAATTGGTACCACTGTTTAATACTAGACTTTAAATTGGACAAAGGATAGTAAGAAGAGAAAAAATAATAGAAATATATTAATTTTATTATATCAATTTGAGGTTAAGCATTTCCTAAATACTCTAGGTAGACCTAACGTTAGGTATTTCCTATCTTCCTTAGGCATTACTCAACGCATGGTGAAACGTAAATTGCACTTAGGAATTTCCAAATCCGATTTAAGTATTGCATAACTTTAGGAATTAGTTGGTGAAATCGGGCATTAGTTACACAATCGTGGAGTTATCTTACATCCTCGCGGGTATAATAATCTTCACGTAGTACACACTTTTTCTACGACGACTGTGAACTTGGGAAAACTATCGAAAACACTTGATTTTCTTTGGATATATCCTTCGTTTTTCTCTTTAAAAAACCTCAAACTTTCCAAAATTTCCCGATGCTCATATCATATTTGTTGCAGATTGTACTATTCAACGTAGATTAGGGACTCAAAGTTTTGTTTCTGCCAGAACGTCAAAGGTGCGTTTCCACCGAAATTTTTGGCAACTTCCAACTAGTGTTTCCAACTGTTTGCAACTCTCCAGAAAATCACCATCTTTTGTTTCCATTGTGTCCACACCGAGATGCCAATAATTTGAAAACATTTCAGTTGACAACAAGCTGTCTCCACCATCGGCAATTTATCTAACTGACAATGATATTAAACAAGCAGCCGCAGTATTTATTATTTGTGGAGAGTCGGAAGCAGCATCACCAAACTTACTGTAATTTTTTATTGTCTTTTCCTCTCTGAAAAACTGTGCCGTCGAAGTTTTCATTTTCCTTTTGTATTTGTACAAGTAAGTGTAGTCCCATCGCATCACTGGACACTGATAGCTTTCCATACACCTTTTTTTATATTTTTATTTTTATAATTTTCATTAGTTGATATATATATATATATATATATATATATATATATATATATATATATATATATATATATATAGTGCACTTTGTAAGTGATATAAAACAATTAACGTAACGGTTAATTCGTTCGTCCAGGTGAGAGACATGTTTCTGTTTCCAACAATAATGTTCCCATCTGGAAGTGTGCCCACAGGCCGAAAAAATATCTGCAACAAGCGTATTCTTTTGATGTTTACCGCCAAAAATAGAAACACTGTTTCCAACATTTGTTCACAATTATTGTTGGGTAATTACAGAAACTTTTGTCACCAACACGTGTTGACAACACAACAGTTGGCTATTTTTTTTTGGTGGAGCCCCATCATAAAGGTAGTGCGCCACCAAAGAAAATTTGCTAATTTTTGTGTTGTCAACACGTGTTGGTGACAAAAGTTTCTATAATAAAGTAAGTCTCCACCAAAGGAAAACTTCTGATAAATATCAAATCCCTAGATGAAACTTGCAACGATATCTTAAACAAGGTTATGTGAAGGATTTCTTCTAAACATGATTTATGGATTGATAAAGCAACAGGCTCGTAAATTAGCCTATGATTATGCTTTATGGTTTATGCCGAATCTTAGATAAGTAAAAATATTAAACATGTTAAATTATTTATCCTTTGTTGATTATTTTGTGATTTAGATACTATTTGCGATTAAATAATTTCTTATGTTTGTTTTATATTATGGGTATACCATCCTCCCCATCCCTCCCCTATCTCCCCTACGTGATAAGTCCGACATTTTAAAAGGAGTGAAAATCACGTCCAAAGATTCCGTTACATAGATACATACATACATACCAAGCTTTTCGGGCTTTTTCAACACCCTATATAGTATGAAAATAATTTAAAAAATCAACCATAACAAACCAGCATATAATCCAAAAATGAAACTTTTTAAATCACGTATTAAAGGGTGAATAACCCTGTAAATAATTTTCCGTAAATCGACGATGTTACCGGTTGAAAATCCAGAATAATATATATATATATATATATATATATATATATATATATATATATATATATATATATATATATATATATATATATATATATATATATAGGGTGTTCGACACATGAAGCACCTAAATTTTTTGTTTTTTTTTAGGGTCATTTTCTACTTTTTCTCTTCGGACCTCAGACTCGCGGTTAATGAGATATAATTTATTTCCTCAAATTTCTCAAAATTCCGCCTTTGAACCCTCATAAGCTTTTTATTAAAACCTGTAAAAGCCCAATTTTTTCAACTGAATATTCTGTAATGTGTGCTTGTTTGAATAGTTAAGAGTTTTAATTACAAGTGTTGGTACCAAAGGGGCGCATACGAGGATTTTTAGTCCACAAAATTAGTGATTTTGTGAAAATGAATAAAATAAAATTCAATGTTGAAAAAAGTAACAACAATTGAGAGCTTCACTCTCCTTAAAAAATTTCTTTTCTTAATAAACTTTTCAACGATATGCTACACATTGATAAGAAAAAAACATTTCTGCTTCAAATTGCGGATATTCCTTCAGAAAGACGAAAATCGTTCGGACTTGTTGAGGAAAATGATTTTATTTACCTATATGATCGTTTATTTGAACAAAAACTAAACTACTGACAATAATTTTATATATAACGGTTCTCAAGTTATAAATTTTACTCGAACTGTTCTCCCTTGTTCGTAATGCACGTCTGGCACCTCTTTCTTACTTCAGCCGTTACGGTAGGTAGTTATTTGTTGAAGCAGAAATATTTCTCCTTTTGCTGGAACAAAATGTGATTTTAATATCGTTTTTTTGAACAAAAGATAACTAATAACAATAATTTAATATCTACGTGCTCTCTTGTTGCGCATTTTGTTGGAAAAAAATGTTTTTGTTGAAGCAGAAATAATTTCTTTTTCGAACAAAATGTGTACCAAGACAGCAGAGAGGTATTGAATTATTAACTTTTGTTCAAATAAACTATCAAAAAATAAAATTATTTTCCTCACTAAGTCCGAACGATTTCCGTTTTTCTGAAGGAATATTCGCAGAAGGCGAAAAGCAGAAAGTTTTTTTCTTATCAACGTGTAGCATACCGTTGAAAAGTTTACTAAGTAAATAAGTTTTTAAAGGCAAGTGAGGCTTTCAATTGTTTTTACTTTTCTCAACATTGAATTTTTAAGTTGATTCATTCTCACAAAATCACTAATTTTGTGAAAAAAAAAAAACAGTTGTAATAAAAACTATTAACTATTTAAATAAGCTCACATTACAGAATATTCAGTTGAAAAAATTGTGCTTTTACAGGTATTAATAAAAACTTATGAGGGAGAAAAGGTAGTAAATGACCCCAACAATACCCCAAAAAATGTTGGTGCTCCATATGCCGAACACCATGTATATTAAGTTTTTCCTTCTAAAAATAAACAAAATGTTTGAACGTTTTCCTTTAATCTAATTCAGTGTTTATTAATGGAATATAAATCTGTCTCTTTATCTGTACTCAGATTCATGAATCATGAAAATGACACCATTCTGTCTAAGGATACGCTCCATTACAATTTATACAAACAATTTGTATCAAGTTATTTGACATTACGTGTTTAGCTGGAAGATATGAATTACGCTGGCTTCAAGCGTTAATCATGAACCATTGGCCTATAATCAAGCCGATAAATAATATACAATTAGAAAGAATGCTAAAAGGTTGTATGCATAAAGTATCTCAATAAATAAGTAGGTAACTGAGTTATGGTCAGTGGCTATACAATATTTTTCTTAATTAATTTCTATTGAAATTTTCATCTAATCGTTCATTAACTTTGAATGAGTTGAAAGATCACTTATCGAACACTTTATATTTTTGTAGATGTTATAATTTGCTCGAAATTTCAACTCAAATAATAATAATAAGAAATGACAAAACGAGAACAGTGAATAGATGTGACAAAGTCTATGAATTATTTATGAGTATTGGCACCTATTTCAAATTGTTGAAACGGCAATACAAAATTAAGTCGATTTTGATATAACCAAAAATATTTACTCAAGTATAATTAATATCAATTGTTTCAATGAATAGTGACTAGTGATCTGTTATACCAAATAAACAATTTGCATGAATACAAGGTCTTTTAGTTCAGTAAAATTTATGTTTCAGATATCTGCCAAATTTTTAAATATAGTCATGATTAGTCTGATAATTTATGAAACTCAACTAAAGAATATTTCTCTCCTGTCAAAAATCCCTTGTAAATAGAATGCAATTATCGAAAATTACAGCGAATATTTCCCTCCTGTCAAAAATCCCTTGTAAATGGAATGCAATTATCGAAAATTACAGCGAATATTTCCCTCCTGTCAAAAATCCTTTGTAAATGGAATGCAATTATCGAAAATTACAGCGAATATTTCCCTCCTGTCAAAAATCCCTTGTAAATGGAATGCAATTATCGAAAATTACAGCGATAATTGCATTGTAGAAAGCGAAAGAGCCCTGCGATAATTGCATTGTAGACCGATAATTGCATAGAAGCATAGTTCATAATACCGAAAGAGCCCTGCGATAATTGCACTGTAGACCGATAATTGCATAGTAGCATAGTTCATATCACGGTTATTGATGACAAGCTGACAATTCATGAATTACTAACGTCAGTTTGACAAGTTGAAAGTTTATTCGGGAAATATTCCCCCAAATTACACTCGTGCATCAAAATAACCGGATAATTTCGCATTCCAGCGTGTTGTCTTTAAAAAACTGCATTCGGTCATTTTCATATTTTGTTTTGGAGAAATAGCCCGACACCAAAGGTATCTCATTTCACCAAAAATGCAAATGAACTCATGCAGTTTTTTGACAACACACTTTCATGCAAAATTATGGGTTATTTTGATGCACTTGTGCAATTACTTGATAACGGAACTGAAAAAGAATGGATATTTTTGTATTTTTGTTTGAAATGAGTGTGATATAAAAGTATGTAATAACAAGTTCTTGCAAACTTTTCTACCCCAGTCACGTGAAAAGTTTTTTTCAAATGAAACTAAGCCTTGACAATTTGGTGATTCCAATTCTGAGCTCTAGATATATTCGTCTCATACGAAATGATTTTCTGTTATGCTACTCACAAGTAGGGAGTTTTTTTAAGGAAGAACCAAGAACAAAAACACGAATTCGTATCGATCAAGTGATCAGCAATGTTAATCGTAGTTTGACTCTAATATTGTAACCCATATATATATATATATATATATATATATATATATATAATATATATATATATATATTTGTATATATATATATAGGTATAGGTATATATATATTATTAGGTTATATATATATATAATATTATATATAAATATATATATATATATATATATTTGTATACTATATATATAACATAGGTATATAGGTATACTATATAATATAAGTATATATATATATATATATATATATATATATATATGTATATAAGTATGTATGTAGATACATATATTTTTTGTATTCAAGCATTGTGCATCTCTACAAATTGATTTATTGGAGATTCAGAGTTTGTATGTAAATAGAACAAAAATGAGAATTATACCTTAGTGACGGACCTCTGATGCTTTTTTCAAGTTTTTAACTGTAGATCTGAATTAAAGAGACCTAATAGCGAATAATAAACAAATAGTCAAACGGTCTCACAACATTTTCTAATTATTCGCATTCATATATAAAACTTTATATTTTGAGCGAAATGACCTCACCAATGCATAAAAATAATAATTTCTCGTTCTTTCTAATTGACTTCCATTATTACAATTGCTCTCACCTAGTCGTTTTCATAATTAGAGACCCCGAAGCATTGAAATTTAAATTTTATGCACACATTTGCTCAATACAAAACGATTAAATTACAATATGAATACTGTGCGGTTTGAAATCAAAGATATGGGCGTGATCCACATGGAAATTTCGCGCTATCTGTATACTGTATGTATAATGTCAATAACATGTAAATCTTTTGAATCGAGTGTCAATTTCAAGGCCAAAAATACAGTTACCTATATAAGCATATATTGAACTATCAAAATTTCATACAGAAAAGCTCATCACACTGTAAATTTTATGCCTGCCTGACGAAGATACCTACGTATCAAAGCTGTCATATAATTTTGTCTATTTTATATATTTTAGTTTTCCTGGTTGATGAATCATCAAGATTTCAATAAATATATATATATATATATATATATATATATATATATATATATATATATATATATATATATATATATATATATAATATATTATATATAAATATATAATATATTAGATATATATATATATAATATATATAATATATATATATATATAGTATATATATATATATAATATACATATAATATATATATATATATAATATATATATATATATATATAATATGATATATATATATATATATATATATATGGAAGAAATAAGGACTGATTAATTTAATAAAGGAAATACAACTGGGATGTTCAATGTTATACCGATAATTTTACTCCACATCTTTAATGTTTTCCCATGACTAATTTCTTTATTGTTAGATAAATAGTACCCTATTATTTTTATTTTCAAACATTACGTAGGTAAAGGTTTCTTTGGTTTTCCTTACCATCTAATGATAACATTTTTGAATGTTAATATTAGACTGAATAACATATAATAAATAACTATCAAGACAAAGCAGCCTTATTTTTTCAATTTTTTCACATCAATAAATGTCAAAGAAATTTCAATTACGAATATCGTAGTGAAACGTCAACTCTTTAATAAAATAGAGTTTTTTAAGATTCAACCAGCCTGTTATTGCTAATAATTATCAAGAGATTAAAAATAGATCACAGGCAACAACAATTCGAATATATATATATATATATATATATATATATATATATATATATATATATATATATATATATAATATATATATATATATATATATATATAAATATATATATATATATATATATATATATATATATATAGGTATATTTTATATTTCATTATGGAATGTAGAATTTTCGATACATTTTTGACGTTTCCAAAAGTTCATCGTTAATAAGATTTCGTTTCCATTAAATTCTTGGCGATTTTGTGAATTTTTAGTTAAATTCACTACAGTGTTGTACTGATATGATAACATTTGACCTGTGAAAGTTTCTATTGGTTTTATGTTTTTGTTTCAAATGCATACTATAGATGGTTCATAGTCCTTCACTATTATACAAGTAGACTAAAAAATTATTCTTTGAATTTCTTATATACCTGTATATTTCTATATATTTGCTCTTTATTTTAGTTTAACCAAATGCATTGATGAATAATGTAATTCTTCTATATCAAAAGGTATACTTCAACAAAATTTGTGAAACAGTACATGACTGATAAATTTCGAGTTAAAGGGAATTTACGTTCTTTATATTTTCATAGATAGTGGGACACAGGCGAGTATGCCGCTCCACCATCAATCTCAATGGGTTTACATACCATGTGCCTTGAATTCTATTTTAAATATAGATACTAAGTCTCATTGACATTCACAACATCTTCCAGGGGATTCGAACCTAGTACTGTTTGTGCCCTAAACTGTTGCTCAACCGTATAGAACACTGCGACTGTATTCAGTAAAAAAATATTTGAATAGACACATTTCCTTTTTCTATTTCAAAAAAAAGTAAAAAAAAATGTATCGCAGCGAGCTGCATTAGAAGAGCAGGTTTTCATAACGTATCCAGTTTAAAAAATATATTCATTAAATTATGATTTTTTTCCAAATTCAAAAAAAAATGCGCCTTCTAATGTGTAAACAATATTTATTTCCCCCCCGGGGGATCAACCCCTCAACCAACCCCTCAATCAAAACCAATCACATCCAAGGTATCATACGAAACTACGTACTTACAAACTTTCAACTCTATTTCTATAAAATGGCGCCCTTTATCGTGTAAACAAAATTTATTTCCTCCTCCGGGGGTCAACCCTCTAACCAATTCATATAGAAATAAATAGCATCCAAGATATCGTAACAAACTACCTACCTACAAAGTTTCAACCCCATGGTACCAAAATTGCGCCTTCTATCGTGTAAGATTTATTTCGCTGGGGGGTCAACCCCCCAAATAATTCGCTTTAAAACCTATTCCATTCAATATATTATACGAAACTACCTACTCACAAACTTTCAATCCTATTGCTCCAAAATTACGCCCTTCATCATGTAAACAAGATTTATTTCTTCCCCTAGGGGGTCAATCCATCAACCAATTCGAACCAATCCCACTCAAGATATCATACAAAACTACCTAGATAGAAACTTTCAACCCTATTGCTACAAAATTGCGACCTTTATCGTGTAGATAAGATTTATTTTCCTCCCAGGGGGTCAACCCCCAACCAATTCGAACCAAAAATAATCCCATCCAAGATATCACACGAAACTAACTATTCACAAACTTTCAACCCTATTTCTTCAAAATTGCGCCCGTTATCGTGTGTTCAAGATTTATTTTGCATCAAGTGGGGGGCCATCCCCCCAACCAGTTCGAACCAAAAACAATCCCATTCAAGATATCATACGAAGCTACCTATTTACAAACTTTCAACCCTATTGCCTCAAAATTGCGCCCGTTGTCATGTAAACAACGCTAAAATACATAAGCACATACATACGAACATATATATATATATATATATATATATATATATATATATATATATATATATATATATATATATATATATATATATATATATATATATATATACGGGGTCACTCACGGTGGATGGTAGGTTAGACGTTTACGGAGAACGGGACATGAGATCATTCTGAAAATTTGGTTTCATGGATAATTGATTTTGCTCTATCGATCTAAAATAATAGTGGCGCTGCGGCGTTGCCGCTTATACTAAAAAGTAGCAGCAACTGTGAAATTTCAAATGAGACACCCTATATATTATTCCATTTTTTGCTTCTCTACCATTTTCCAATTGTTTTTGTATGATACTTCCCTATAGCTATCTCCAGAGGTTTTCGAGAAATTAAATGATTTCCTTATTTTTTTGTGCAAAACATGGCTTCAATTAAATGTTCAGTACTAAGGTATTCAGATTCGCAGGACGCTCAAATTTTAGGTGTAGTTTACCAAGCTACGACGTATTAGGAATATTCCAAGGACTTTGTTCTCCATTATACAGGGTCCTCCAAAATTTGCGATTTTAACGATGAATACAAAAATAGTAAAAAGTGCATTTTTTCAAATGTAATGCCCTGTATATTATTGAATATCTCGAAAGAAAATTGAAATCTCTTTCAAATGATATATCATGTTCCTATACCTAAAAAGTCAGGTTTCCGAAATAAAAGCAAGTTTCTATAAAAATAACATTATTTAGCCATATTTTGTATTAGGTAGCTATGAAATGTCAAGAAAGATGTCATTATGCAAATATTACAATTAGTCCATCAACAGTAAAACGTTCGCGCGTTCATTAACGAAAATTTGATTTGAAAACAATCAAAATGGAAGGCAATAACTATTCTCATGAAGTTTTGATGAAGTTATTTATTGTACATGGTCAATGTGACCAAATAATAGCAAGAACAAGCAGAAGATTCAATGAAATGTATCCCTATTTACAACTAACGAACGAGAGAAAATTTGTACGTTTACAAAATGATTTTATCACTTATGGGTCAATACTGAAAGCGAAACGAAATTTACTAAACTAATAAAAAAAAGCATTACGTAAAATAACAAATAACAAAACGGTATAACGGGAATAAACCATGTTAATACAATGACATAAGTATTTAAGTTAAGAAAACGATCATAATAAGTGTTCAAATTGACTGCCGTTGGTTTCCAAACATTTCAAAATTCGGATACTTGTTGAATGATTTGTGGCCCTCCTTATTTCATTGGCATTTTGCTCCTCGATGGAATTGATCACTCGTTGGCGCAGGTCTTGTTTACTGGCTATTGATGTAATGTAAACTTTTCTTTTCAAAGTACCCCACGAGTAAAAATCAATTGGCGTTAGGTCGGGTGATCTCGCAGGCCAATTCCATGGTCCTAAACGTCTAAACTAGCGATCATCGAACATTTGGAACAACTCAGTTGTTACTTCCCCAGTGCAATGAGCTGGTGCCCCATCCAGATAAAATTATTTTGTAAACGTACAAATTTTCTCTCATTTATTGGTTGTCAATAGGTATACATTTCATTGGATTTTCTGCATGTTCTTGCTATTATTTGGTCACATTGACTATGTACAATAAATAACTTCATCAAAACTTCATGGGAATAGTTATTGCCTTCCATTCTGATTGTTTTCAAATCAAATTTCCGTTAATGAACGCGCCAACGTTTCATTGTTGATGGACTAATTGTCAAAATTTCATAATGACATCTTTCTTGACATTTCATAGCCACCTAATACAAAATATGGCTAAATAATCCGATTTTTATAGAAACTTGCTTTTATTTCGGAAATCTGACATTTTAGGTATAGGAACATAATATATCATTTGAAAGAGATTTCAATTTTCTTTCGAGATATTCAATAATATACAGGGCATTATATTTGAAAAAATGCACTTTTTACTATTTTTGTATTCATCGTTAAAATCGCAAATTTTGGAGGACCCTGTATAATGGAGAACAAAGTCCTTGGAATATTCCTAATACGTTGGAACTTGGTAAACTACACCTAAAATTTCAGCGTCCTACGAATCTGAATACCTTAGTACTGAACATTTAATTGAAGCTATGTTTTGCACAAAAAAATAAGGAAATCATTTAATTTCTCGAAAACCTCTGGAGATAGGTATAGGGAAGTATCATACAAAAACAATTGGAAAATGGTAGAGAAGCAAAAAATGGAATAATATATAGGGTGTCTCATTTGAAATTTCACAGTTGCTGCTACTTTTTAGTATAAGCGGCAACGCCGCAGCGCCACTATTATTTTAGATCGATAGAGCAAAATCAATTATCCATGAAACCAAATTTTCAGAATGATCTCATGTCCCGTTCTCCGTAAACGTCTAACCTACCATCCACCGTGAGTGACCCTGTATATATATATATATATATATATATATATATATATATATATATATATATATATATATATATATATATATATATATATATATATATATACTAGCTGACCCGGCAAACGTTGTTCTGCCATATAAATTATTTTTATCTATTCATCTGTCTGCCGATGTATATCTGCCTATCTAACTATATATCTTTCTATCTAGAGAGTTATCTCTCTTTCTATCTATCTATCTGTCTATCTATCTGCATATCCATCTATCAATTTATCTGACCGGGGAAACGTTCAGCCATATAAATTATTTTTATCCATCTGTCTTTCTATCTATTCATCTATCTGCCGATGTATATCTACCTACCTATCTATCTATCTATCTAGTTATCTATCTTTCTATCTATCTATCAATCTATCTGACCCGGCAAACGTTGTTTAAATTATTAAAATGGCTATTGAAAAATATGGGTTGTTGATAGAAGGGTGAAAATTTAGAGTTGTATGTATTTTTTAAAGCAACATCATAAAAAAATTTGTTCAAAAAATTCATAAAAATGTTAATCATTAGGAGTATAAAAAATAGGGGTTGATCGTAAAGGGATGAAAATTTAGGGTTGGATGTATTTTTGAATGTTGTATCATAAAAAAAAATAGAACGGAAAATTTTGTCTGAAAAATATAAATAAAATATGAAGGGGTGGACCTCCCTCAACATTTAGGGGGATGAAAAATAGATTTTGTCGGATTCTCAGAGCTAACTGATATGCACACAAAATTTAATGAGAATCGGTCGAGTCATTTCGAAGGAGTTTAACAAATAAAAAATAGGGGTTGATCGTAAAGGGGTGAAAATTTAGGATTGTATGTATTTCAGTATGCTGTATCATAAAAAAATAAAAACAAAAAATTTTGTCTAAAAAGTAAAAAAAAATTAGGGGTGGACTACCCTTAACATTTAGGGGGATGAAAAATAGATGTTGGCCGATTCTCAGACCTACTCAATATGCTCACAAAATTTCATGAGAATCGGTCAAGCCGTTTCGGAGGAGTATGGGAACGAAAATTGTGACACGAGAATTTTATATATAAGATATATACAGGGTGTTCTACAAGCTCTATGACAAACTTTGACAGAAGGTAGGTTGCTTGATTTTGAACATATTTTTTCAATAAACATGTGTCCGATTCGTTTTTGTTTAGAAGTTACAAGCATTTAAACTTTATTAACAATTAATAATAAAAATTCAAATTAAATGATAATCACAAAACTAAAGACTATAAAAAATGTCCACCCTCAGCTTGAATGCAAGCCTCACTCACATCGACGAACAGAAGATTCGGTCATTCGAAGAATGAGATTTGGATCATTTCTTATTTGGCTAGCTGCATACCCATATACAAACACAATATCTGCATATTCCTCAGTGGAGAATAAATGCCTACGTTTTTTATTGAAGCAGGTATATATTTTATAAGTGTGCATTGTTTAACATGCTAAGTGACTTTCTGTCACTTCCTGGTTGACTGAAAAAATTACAATTCTTCAAATGCTTGTAACTTCTAAACAAAAACGAATCGGATCCATGTTTATTAAAAAAAAATGTTTAAAATCAAGTGACCTACCATCTGTCAAACTTTGTCATAGAGCTTGTAGAACACCCTGTATAGAGCTATATGAAATTGAGTGTTTGGTGCCAACCACCATAAAAACTCATGAAACGAAAAACTATCTTGGTCCTAGGTCCAACTTTGCTAATCGCACCCATTTTAATAAGCAGGTTTTCAAAGTGAAAACCTGCTAAAAACATTGTATTGAACATGTGATGCAAAAACCACTCATATTATTTTTTAAACCCACTTCGGTAAGTACGATCATTT
Organism: Cynegetis impunctata; assembly: GCA_030704885.1. NCBI lineage: Eukaryota > Metazoa > Arthropoda > Insecta > Coleoptera > Coccinellidae > Cynegetis > Cynegetis impunctata. Next base: position 1,135,535 of record JARQZK010002890.1, read on the forward strand.
TGACAAATATTACATTCCTCTTTATAACATTGTTTAACACGAATAAAAATTTTTATTTCCTCATTCATTTCAATTGAAAACATTCTGTTTGATTATTACCATTTATAAATGCAATAAAAAGTGAAGATGTTACTTATGACCTTGCAAGGAGACTGGAAGATGCTCAAAGATTCCTCTATTTTCCTTTGTATCATTTAATGATTTCATACAACTCGGAAATAATAAGATATGAGGTCATTCGAGTTAAAAGGAGGGTTTTTGTAAAATATGATTTTCGAAGACCCTGGCCTATTTCACGATTCGCTGAACATAAAAGTGCTAGGTACATGGTGAGAAGGTTTTGAAGGCTCAAATTGACACCGAATAAATCAAAGTATTCTTCACAACGCATCTCACTCGCTTCCATTATTGTTTAGCATACAATTTCAATTAGTACTTGACTAGTTTTAGACATCAAATCAATGGATGACAAAACATCAAAATGTTAATTAACATTTTACTGAAGGAAAATATGAACCATTGTTATTCATGTAATAAAATTATGTTATTTTCCTATGAATCATTTCAGTTTTGAAAAATATATAGATCATTTCTCAGAAATATCTAACAATTGAAAATAAAACAACTACAAATTTTTCTCTACCTCTTCACATTTAATCACTTTCAGACTTATACATGCTATTAATCGTAAATGAAATGTCTAATGCTTGTTACAGTCCAAAAACCTATTTCTGGCAAAAACAATTTGTCAAAACTCTACTCGCTAATGAAACGCCTATGGTACTTCTAATTTGTTTTCATCTCTCTCTTCCTCGGTCGAATATAATATACAAGGTAGGTATATTTTGAACTAACCGGAAGTACCAAGTAAAACTAAGATTGCTGTTTGTAAAATATAATAGCCAATAATAAATGTAATATATAGCTAACCATTGAAAAATAATGAAAATAATTCTATACGTGGTGGAAGTTCAATAGTTTAGCAAAATTGATTCAGATTTGTTAACTAAGTTTTTTTTTTAAATGGAAACCCTGTATTTTTTGTATCTTCGATAAACATAAGTGTCTGTTTCCATTAGATTTTCAATACCTAAGGCTTGAGATTTTTTAAAGAATTTGAATTTTGTCAAAATATAACAAGGTTCTATACATAAGTGTTCCGTTTTAATAGAATACGCCAAAAATCGGGGTTTGCATAATTTTTAAATATTTCTAGCGCCATTAGGCACTCTGAGGTCCATCTCTTTGCTGATGATACCCAGCTCTACTACTCTTTCTGTCCCAGTCAGATTATTTATGCTTCCCAGCTCATTAATGAGGACATATCCAGTTTGAAATGTTTCTGTGATAGTCATAACCTTCGTTTAAATCCTTCTTCGGGTCTTCACACTGGACTCAACATGAAATTATCCATTGGAGCGGAGTCTCTAAATGGGGCAACTAGTGCTTGGGAATAATATTCGACTGCCGCCTTCGCTTTGAGCAGCACATTGGGATGATGATAAGGAAATCATATTCGGTACTTAGACAGCATTATAGATCACGTCACTACTTAAGCTTAGCTTTGAGGAAAAAGCTTTGTGAAAGTCTTGTATTATCAGTTGTAAACTATGGTTTGATCCTTTATTACCCGTGCTTGTATTCAACTACTAGGCGAAGGTTACAAAAGATTATAAATTCTTGCTGCAGGTTCATTTTTGGACTGCGTAAATATGAAAGAGTGTCGATTTATATCGGGGAGCTTGCTTGGCTGAGATTGGATAATCTGTTTCGTTTTCACTTGGGGTCAGCAGTTTTTCGTATTCTGACATCTTCTTCTCCTTATCTCAAACACAAATTAGTCAGCAGAGGCGCAATGCATAGCCGGGATTTGAGACATCAGCAAACTCTTGCATTGTCCCGTTTTCATCGGTCAAGTTTCCATAAATGTTCCTCGTTTAATGCTGTTTGTGTTTACAATTCCATTCCTCTGGAGGTAAAGCGGGCAGTGTGACTAGATTTAAGCGTATGTATAAGGCACTACTATTATGCAACCAGATTCGATTGATTTCTGAGATTGTTATATTTATTTTGTACTTGTATTATCATGAATCTTGTCCTCTTCAGCTTTTTGCTTATTTGCATAAATTCCTTTTTTATTTTTTTCATTATTTTTGTTCTATCGTTTAGTATTTTGTTGTATGTTTACTTATTTCTAACTTAGAGGTTAAGTGGAGTAGCTTCAGCTAGACTTCGCCTTTATCACTTTTTTCTGGCAATAAAGACAATTTATTATTATTTTTGTTATATCTTCATTATAACTAGCACCACAACAATATTAATATGATAAGGACCTAAACTGACGAACTAAATGAATTATCTTTTATTTTTACAGAAAATATAGGATACTAGATTCCATAGAACTTTTATTTAAAAATTGCAAAGGTGCAAAATAGTTATTTATGTACCAAGTGCGTTATATAGATTATTATGCCCTGAGGGAAACATTCGGCCCGAGGGCCTCTGGCCCGAGGGATGAATGTTGCCCGATGGGCATAAGGATCTAGTAACGCACGCGGTGCATACAAGATTTTAATTTTCACGAAAAAATTATTATATTATGATGAAAAAGCGATTTTAAAATCGTTTCATTGCTCCTATCCATTTTCCTTCTCATAGTAGGCATGTCATTTGTTGATATTTTGACGTTTGTGATTATTTTTGTCATCAAATTAAGTGAATGTCATTCCTGCTTTCTTTGTGTAGTCTTATAGAAATAATGGAAATGAAAATGAATTTACCCAAGAATATCATAGAAAATGCAGCCAAAGCTGCGAATAATTCATTGCCGGAGAAATCCAGAGTCGTATACGACAAGGATTATGAAGTATTTAAGCAATGAAATTTGCTTCATTTCTCCTAGTACAATAAGCGGGCGTTTTTAATCCATTATGCCCGCAAATGCGGGCATAATGGCCTAGGGCATAATGAGTGTGTTTATAGCAACCGTATCCAAGGTGAAATAAACGTATAATATACAAGTGAAAAATAAACGTTTTTTCAAAACTCTACTCATTAATGAAACGTCAATGATACTTCCAATTTGTTCTCATCTCTCTCTTCCCCATTCGAAGTCAATATACAAGGTACATTTAAAATTACCGGATAGTTCCGGTTATTTGGTAGTCCAAATAAAATTGAGATTGCTGTTTGTGAATGATAATAGCCAATAATAAATGTAATATATGGATCATTCTACAATAAGAGGTGATGGATACATGCACGGCAATCAATATAAAATACCTTTTATATTTTTCATCTTGTCATTTCATACAATAAATCGCAGAATCTTAATGTAGTTTATCGATTATACCATGATTGAATACCCAATTGAAGCACATTTCTCTCAAACTACTCATGTAAGCATGAAAAAGTCTCTACCCTGGCATGTCCCCTTGACGTTTTTGGTTGAATATGTAGACATTATAGGTATACCTTCTTTTTGATAGTTGCCCAGTTAAACTATATTTAACACAAATTCAAATGAGTATATGCAGAAAAAATACAATAATATTTGTTAAGTTTTAATAATTTTTAAATATTACTTTTGTCCCGTTCTTTTTGTGTATCTACCCTGGCAAATTCCGATCCGCTAAAACAAAACAAATATCAAACGGCCATTTTGCAAATGGCGCTCAATGGCACTCATTGACGACAATTTAGTAATACCAAATAAAGAAGCGGTTCAATGGTAGTTATATGTTAATTGGTGCGACGCAACATTGGGGTGCAATTGTTTTAGCAGGGTGAACGTGTCTCTCCACTGGTAAGTCGTACTATTTATATAATTTGCTTAATTTACTTAGCATTAGTTGTTTGAGTTCAACAATAGTGTGATAGTTAACGTGTAACATAATATTAATCCAAAATTAACGTGTGTTAATAAAAAAAATTCAATTTATGAAAAAAACGTCCCTCCCTGTTGTACTTCCCCTGGCGAGATTATTACCAGAAAAAGTACTGAATGACCAGGGGAGATAATTTGGATAATTATATGTTTGTATAAAGTAAGGCTACCTGAAAAATAACTAGAAATGTATAAATTGACTTGCCCTTACGTAAATGTGTTCTTAGAAAAAACTAAAGTCGTAATATACGTGTTAAATCAAAAACTCCAACTTTTTTCCTTGGCCGTATCCTCTATGTACTTGAGACCTCTTAGCGTAGAATGACCCATATAGGTAACCATTGAAAAATATCAAAAATAATTTAATAGTTTAGCAAAATTAATATGAATTTGTTAACTAAGTTATTAAATTCAACTTATATCTGTTTGAATAATGTATTCAATTATTTGTACCTTATGAATAGGTATAACTTTTCCTCGATTTACCCTGACCATATTTGTTGTACTATTTGATTAATAGTTTGGCCATGGATCACACTTTTTCGATCGAAAACCAACTCTACTTCGTTAGCCTGTCCTAGATTCAAACCTAACCTAACCTAATTAGATTGAGTATGACTGAGGGAGGAGGGCTGCTTGAGTTAAATAGTTTCAAGGGATGTATCTGTTTTGATTCAGAGGCTAATTAATCAAGAGCTTACTCTGCTTGAATCGAACAATCCAAGCAGCAATTACAATGAGGCACATTCTTACAATAAGATAGAAAGGCGACATGTTCAACTCAGTTTAAGTTATAGGGAGAATACTTCTTTTAAATAAATAGATCTGCAGAATCTTCCGTCAGAATTATTATGCATTTATTCACGTTTCCTTACTATTAAAACTGAAACAGTTTCTTTTTGCAATATAATTACCTGTTTCGCCGAATCTGAGTTCATCTTTATTTGAATTTATATGATAGATTTGTGCATAGAAGTTGGTCATGATCAGTAGTAACATACTCCTTGTTTCATATAAATATATTATATATTTAATGAAGAGTTATTGCTTACAATGAAAGACTTTAGGAAAATCGAAATATCAAACACACATGTAACAAGTTTCACTGTTGAATTCATGTGTTGAACACTACTTTGTGCAGGAAAAAGCCTACTACATCAATTTAAGTATTGTAATATTCTTGAGAATGGACTGACAACACAAAACATATCTATATAAATATCGATATAGTATTCAAACTTTTAACAAAATTAGTGTATTTTTAGTAGTATTTCCCGTGAACATAGAATAGACTATTGTGCACTTTATCGAAAAGGTATTTATAACCTTTTATCATGGGTCACGACTGGGCCACGATATATTTGATCGAGGTCTGATTTATTCTAAGGATATGATTGAGAAAAAAAAATTTTTAAAAAATATATATATATATACTTATATATATATATATATTTATATATATATATATATATATATTTATATCTATATATATATATATATATATATATGTATATATATATATATATATATATATATATATATTATTTTTTTTTCTTTTCCCGGTACACACTAGCATCTCCAGTAGCCCTGATCAGACAAAATGAGCTAAAATGTGGTATCTAGAATGAAACTATCAAACTTTCCGTCAAAAATTTGGCAACTTTTGGCAAGGGGGTAGGTGTATGGACTGAATATGGAGGCGAAAGATGTGAAAATTAATTTTGAAAAAAAAATAAAAGATATATATATATATATATACGAAATTTTTTCTAGGGCACGTTGGGGGGCATATGGAGCTAAATAATCAAAGATTTTTGCACCCCCTAACAGAGTCCTAATTGGATGAGAGGGTTGAAAATTTCTATGTCAATGGAGTTGATGTAAATGAAGTACCCTTTGGTGGAATAAAATTTTTCCCGAACCGCCGTGATAAAATATACGATCTCAGTTGCAGAGCTCTGCTGCTCTCGCGTTTTTTATTTGATACCAGATTGGACAACTTGGTTTTGATATATTCCACCTTCTAAACTTGATATATGTACTCAATGATTAACCATTTGTAAACACCTACTTTATATGATTATATGGTGTATTGTACCCATAAAATGATAACTTTATTATTTTATTATTATAATAATATATCTATTGGAACACTGCAGTATATAACCTTCAATGATACGCTTTTATTTTTATCCACAATTAAAAGTTAGTCTTATCAATTGGTATTAATGAATAATTTTTCTCGGCAAAACTTTTGTAGTCAACTTTTACCATTTCTATCTATAAAAGCTGAGATATAATACAATAAAATTATTAGCCATCAATAACGGTTACAATGAAAGTCTTATCGACAAGCTCATTGGGAAAAAACGAAGTATCTGCTGCATTCAATATACCCCACGCCAACTATTAATGAAGAACAAAAATACTTCCCAATAAATTATGTGCCTAATTTGAGTAGCAAAATTTGTAACAGACTATCGAAAAATGACGTTAAAACAATTTGTACAAATAAAAGAAACTTGAAGTCATTCTTGGTCAATAATAAAGAAAAATCTAACATCGGAGAAAACAGTGGTGTTTACAAAATATTTTGCGACGAATGTCCTGCTTTCTATATTGGACAGACAGGAAGGAATATAAATATTCGTGTTGAACATAAAAAGTCAATTTTACAAAACAAAAATATCACTGGCTTCTCTGAACATTGTATAAAATTCAATCACTTCCTGGATTTTAACAAAACCAAATTGTTACATTCAGGTAACAAAGGAAAACGCCTTGACCTTCTTGAAATTCTCGAAATACAGTTCCGCCCATTATAGTCAATTACCCCTTGTAAACGAACAAATTGATTTTCAGGTATCACCTTTGCTTTTGTCTGTTTTATAAAATAGGATGTAATACTCTCCTGTAGTTAGTCTTGATAATGAGTTCATAACTCGAAACATGTCGACTTTTCGTTACTGCTAAATACAGTATCTAAATATTTTTTATATTGTGAAACATAAGCCAAGTGTTTTTATTTTAAAGTTTATACTTTATTATTTCTATCTATTTTCTGTTTTACCTATTCGTCCGCATGACGACTAACTGTTTGTTCTTGCGGTCGTCCACACTTATGTTTCTGTGAGAGGAATTCATAACATTTTGAATTTATTACTCAAACAACTTCGCAGAACGGACCAATTACTACACCTTGGAATATTTTATAGAAACACATGGAGAATTCATTTTTACCATTGGTACCTATTTGGGTATATACTGCAGGTACCATTTTCTACCATTTGATATTGCGAATAAAATTGAAACTAGTACTAATTAGGCAGAAATTTTCAAATGTTTTAAATAGACTTACCATTTTTGGAAATCATCAGTTAAAATGAAATTCATTTATGGCAATTTTAAATTAAATTATTGACGATTAGCTAAAAGTTTCCAGGTAAGCAGTTCAACGTATCATGATTTCCATATTGTTATTAATATTGTATTTAACATTTGAAACTTTTGTAATATTTTTTCACAGGGTTGGCCATAAATTACATATTTGTGTTTTTTGTTTATTTTTTGTCTTTTCATAGAACTTTCTCAAGTAGGTTTAAGTAGGGGAATTCCGAACGTCAGAGTTTTCCCAACCTTATGTAAATTTCAGAGGGAAGTCAGGTGCCCGTTTATTCATATCCAGAGTATCAACGATTAGTGTATATAGGCAGTTTAAAAGCAAGGTAAAGCTATTAAGTTTATGAAGAAATTTCTGGAAAAAAAGCCTCGGAAAAACGATAGTAAAGGGACATGCATATTTCAGGAACGGTTTTGTTGTATCAATTATTTTAATGTGTAAATATGAATTGAATTATGATTTATTTCATTCAGTTCACTCGAAGCTCACGTAAATTCAGATATTTTTAAACGATATTATTAAAAACACATCTTTGATTTTAATGTCTGCTGTAATTGATTCTCATACGCGTTTCACCACACGGTGGCTTCATCAGATAGAACTGAATACTAAATCCTTGCCATCTCTGTTTTTATAGAACAACTTTTTATAGAAGACAACAATAAACAATAAGAAATGAAATAATGGGGTAATGGGTAGCGAATCCTTCTGGAGATCTTTAAATTATGTGTTCATTTTGAGATCTTGTGGGTATAACCAGCATGGACTTCATTACCAGATGGAATTTCGTTCGTAATTTTAATAATTCATATAAACTTTTTTGTTCTCTAACATTTTTTACTTCAGTCGACCTCCCCTATGAAATAATAATTTGTCCCAGATAACTACTCCTGAATTTCCTAAATAGGCAGAATTCCCCCAAGTTACCTTAATTTTGAGGTGAATCAATCTTCATTACATAATATATATATATATATATATATATATATATATATATATATATATATATATATATATATATATATATATATATATATATATATATATATATATATATATATATATATATATATATATATATATATATATATATATATATATATATATATATATATATATATATATATATAAATATATATATATATATATATATATATATATATATATATATATATATATATATATATATATATATATATATATATATATATATATAATTAATTTTTACTCCTTTAATTATTATAATTCTCTCAATCAATTAAAGTTTCCGAGGTTTCTTCTGAAATATCAATGATATTAATCATTTTGTTGAACTTTGACTATCAATAAGATTTATAAAATTATAGATAGGTACCTATATAAAAAAATTATGCGGTACTTATTCCTTTGATAGAAGTATAGGAGGTCAATCATAAATAGCTGCCGATAATAATTAATTTGATGCCTGAGATCTATAGGTACTCTAATGGAATTTTTCTCAAGATTACTTTATCATTCACGTGGAATTTAAAAATTAAAAAAAAAACTTGAATGAATATTTTCTTATCTTTATAATTTTCAAAAAGATATGTGTTCCCTGTGTCTGTTAGGAGCAATGGGTATTTATACACTAATGGGAAACCAAAGTTATTCCAGGGACATATACCTACAATAGATAGAGCAAAAAACAAAGGATTACGAAAGATACTTTTTTGACAGTACGGGGCGGATATCACGATAATTCTCGAATATAGAAAATAGTTTTAAAGATAAGATAGGTACCACAAGAAATCAACATTGAAGAAACTGCATAGTTATTTCTGTAGAGGACACTTTCATTCAACATATTGAAAGTTTCCATGAAAACTTACAATTATTATAGTCAAAAATCGAGGAGATAAGGAAATATAGAATACTTTCAAAGAAAAATTGTGCTTAAAGTTAGATGATATTCTTGAATTCAGTGCCGGATTAATCCAGTGCGGGGCCCGTAGCAAATTCGGCCTAGAGGCCCTTGGTTTGCTTTAGGTTCTCAAGTTTTTGGTATTAAACTCAAATAAGAGAATAAAACCGAAAATCCGGAGCGGCTATGTAGGAAAACGTATATCTGTGTGCGTGTAATGATGCCAATTTTTGAAATAAATATATATATATATATATATATATATATATATATATTTTATGACTTTCACAATTCAAATTATGGTCATTATTCGCGTTTCTAACTTATTCATCGTTGAAACTAGTCCATTAGCTTCATTACGACATTCTTCTTTTTGATCTACGTTATTGAAAATATCTTCCAAAACTAATAGTGATAAAACCGCATAAAAGTGTCTTCGTAGCATCAGCTTGGGCTGACCACCTAATGTCCGATAACCTCTTCAAAATCGGATTTTTTGAAGTAGAATCATTGAATGCGTTCGTAAGATGACCCCATCGATAGAGAAAAGCGGAAAAAAATGTGTAGGGTTCTTTAACGAAATCGAAGAAAAGTAGTACTTCTGTACAGCAGTCTGCAGCGCACTTAGCAACCAAATTTAATGAATGTGCAAACAGGGAATGTATTCTGCGAACAAATTCATTTCGTTAATTTGGGTTTGTAAGCCGGTGCATTTCCACTTATGTTGCTGGCATTATGGTAGCTTTGCCCATGTCAAACTTTGATACTAATGCCACTTGCACTCAAGAAATCTAGTAAACTTTTAGCGGGTTGTTCAGCAGTATGACCTTTCATGTCCAAGAACTTAACAAATCGTTCTACTGGTTCAGATGGCAGAATATAGCGCACTATCAGAGTCAGTTAGTCTACATGCAATATATCTGGAGTAGAATCCAATGAAACTGAGTAGTATTTGCATCTCTTAATTTCGCTAATAATTTGATCCAGTATGCTTGATGCAATTAACTCTTCTATTGTATTTCAAAAGAGATGTTGAATGAGTTACTTATAGCGAGCGCTACGTCAGCAAAAAACATACTACTCGAAGCTTATTCAACGACTCGAACAACTCGAACAAGAATGGCTCACATCTAAAGAGCTTTAAACAGTTTTTTACGTTGTGCCAAATATAAATGTACATCAGTTTCTGATAATTCGATAGTCAATAGAATCCTGTTTTATATGTTAGGGTTTTACGACTAGCTCGATCGATAACAATATCAGGGCATTCCCCTGTTAGTTTTGCAGTGTGGTACAACTTTAAATTATTGTTGTAGATTTTGATACCAACGTTTCTCGTGGTAGGTATTATACAACCTATACCTACGATATAACGTGACGAAATCGAGTTTTAGATTTTCAGATGGGAGTGAAGCATAGCCTAAGCGCTTCGCGATATTTTACGCTTATGTGAACTTATTTCTTTCTTTAGGTCTGACAGGCGTTGGAGCGCGGGGCCCGTAGCATTTGCTACTCTTGCTACGTGGCTAATCCGGCACTGCTTGAATTCACTTTTAATGCAAATTTAATAACACATCAGGGTGATATTCCATACATACACATTCATAATATTCACAATAGCAATTGAAGTTTCTAAAGATGGAAAATAGTAGGTAGGTATCGTAATTCAAATGAAAATGTCACGTCGAAATTATATATAAAAATGTTGTTAGTTAACCTCTCATTACCGGTTAGGTAGCTGTGAAGTTTGGGTTTTCTTAATGTTTCAAAAATTTTTGTCCCACATTGATCAAATGCTTCAATATAGATAAGTATAGATATAGGTACCAGGTTAACTGTTAATAATTTTCGTGTTCTTATTCTAAGTGAAATTACTGTGAATTTTGGAATTGAATGATATAGGTATAACTACAAAATTATGTAATTTCTTTATATCATTAACATTAAAAAATTTTATAGTCGATAACAACATTGACTTTGAATGGATAGATAATACCAGTTATCATAAATTTCAAATAATTTATTAGCTCGCCAAATTTAAAACAAATTAGCAAACTCCAAGACTTTATTTCGAACATTATTAGAAATTTTGTCATAATTCAGTTTATTGATAAACAACGATAGCTATTAATTTATGTGGCTTGTAGGTAGATATAAACCCCCCCCCCCCCCCACCCCCCCCCCCCCCCACCCCCCCCCCCCCCCACCCCCCCCCCCCCCCACCCCCCCCCCCCCCCACCCCCCCCCCCCCCCACCATCTTAATGTAGTTTATCGATTATATCATGATTGAATACCCAATTGAAGCACATTTCTCTCAAATTACTCATTGAAGCATGAAAAAATCACTACCCTGGCTTGTCCTCTTGACGTTTTTGGTTGAACATGTAGACATTATATACCTTCTTTTTCGCAGTTACCCAGTTAAATCATAATTAACACAAATTCAACTGAGTATACTCAAGTATTATGCAGAAAAAAAAAATAATATTTGTTAAGTTTTAATAATTTTCAAATATTACTTTTGTCCCGTTCTTTTTGTGTATCTACCCTGGCAAATTCCGATCCGCTAAAACAAAACAAATATCAAACGGCCATTTTGCAAATGGTGCTCAATGGCACTCATTGACGAAAATTTAGTAATACCAAATAAAGAAGCGGTTCAATGGTAGTTATATGTTAATTGGTGCGACGCAACACTGGGGTGCAATTGTTTTAGCAGGGTGAACGTGTCTCTCCACTGGTAAGTCGTACTATTTATATAATTTGCTTAATTTACTTAGCATTAGTTGTTTGAGTTCAACAATAGTGTGATAGTTAACGTGTAACATAATATTAATCCAAAATTAACGTGTGTTAATAAAAAAAATTCAATTTATGGAAAAAACGTCTCTCCCTGTTGTACTTCCCCTGGCGAGATTATTACCAGGGGAAGTACTGAATGACCAGGGGAGATAATTTAGATAATTATATATTTGTATAAACTAATTTGAAGATAAAGTTAATATTCTAATTCTGATATAGTTAAGTACAATGTTTTATAAAAGTTCATTTTAATAATAGTTTTTGATCACATCAAATCTTCCCTTTGACCAAAAAAGTCTTGATGTCTTTACCCTGCCTTATGTATTTTCCCAAGCTACCTGAAAAATAACTAAAAATGTATAAATTGACTTGCCCTCACGTACATGTGTACTTAAAAGAAACTAAAGTCGTAATATACGTGTTAAATCAAAAAACTCCAACTTTTTTCCTTGGCCGTATCCTCTATGTACTTGAGACCTCTTAGCGTAGAATGACCCATATAGGTAACCATTGAAACATATCAAAAATAGTTCAATAGTTTAGCAAAATTAATATGAATTTGTTAACTAAAGTTATTAAATTCAACTTATATCTGTTTGAATAATGTATTTAATTATTTGTACCTTATGAATAGGTATAACTTTTCCTCGATTTACCCGGACCATATTTGTTGTACTATTTGATTAATAGTTTGGCCATGGATCACATTTTTTCGATCGAAAACCAACTCTCCTTCGTTAGCCTGTCCTAGATTCAAACCTAGCCTAACCTAATTAACAAAACTAAATTTGATTTTACTACGTTTATTATCACAAAATATTTTGAAAAATATAACACTGCGATTGCAATTTCGGTCACTAGACCATCATCGGGCAGATTGAGTTAAGAACTGAATACAAAATAAATTATAGATTTGCGCTTACGGGTGGGAAAGGATTATTGCAGGTACCTAAATAGACAAGAGGAACATATTTCAAGAAGGGCTAATTGAGTGAATTTCACAAATTGGTACAATACAATGTTCTTAGAAAAGTCATTATTGTTTAAATACACTAAATATAGGAGAATATATCAAGTCAATCTGGTCGTTCAGCAAGATATCTTTTGCATTATATTGAGTTTAAAATTTCTAATGATTCTAAGTAAGTAAGTTTGGTTCCTTCGGTAATTTGTGCATGATTTGAAAATTATCTATTTGTGGAAATGGGTGGTGGTTTTTCACGGCAATGATTTGAAAACGTTGAATCCGTTTTTATTTTTCAAAAAAAGACTGTTGGTGATCTTTAAATCTTGTCTTGAACGATCGTCCAGTCTGAACTTTATATACTCGTTTACGTACAGGACAAATCAACTTATAAACTCCTGAACTTTCAAATTTGCATTGAATAAAAATCCTGATAGTTTTGTCGTAGGTTTGAAAGCAATTTTAATATTACATTTAGGTATGACATTAGCAACTTTTTCTGTTAGAGGACCAAAATATGTTAAAGATGTGAATTTTTCCGATTTTTCTACTTTTAATTGGGGATATATGCTGTTGTATATCCCCAATTAAAAGTAGAAAAATCGGAAAAATTCACATCTTTAACATATTTTGGTCCTCTAACAGAAAAAGTTGCTAATGTCATACCTAAATGTAATATTAAAATTGCTTTCAAACCTAAGATAAAACTCTCAGGATTTTTATTCAATGCCAAAGATATCACTTCAAAATTTGAAAGTTCAGGAGTTTATAAGTTGATTTGTCCTGTATGTAGAGGAGTATATATAGGTCAGACTGGTCGATCGTTTCAAGACAAGATTTAAAGAACACCAACATCTTTTTTGAAAAATAAAACGGATTCAACGTTTTCAAATCATTGCCGTGAAAACCACCACCCATTTCCACAAATAGATAATTTTCAAATCATGCACAAATTACCGAAGGAACCAAACTTACTTACTTAGAATCATTAGAAATTTTTAAACTCAATAATAATGCAAAAGATATCTTGCTGAACGACCAGATTGACTTGATATATTCTCCTATATTTAGTGTATTTAAACAATAATGACTTTTCTAAGAACATTGTATTGTACCAATTTGTGAAATTCACTCAATTAGCCCTTCTTGAAATATGTTCCTCTTGTCTATTTAGGTACCTGCAATAATCTTTTCCCACCCGTAAGCGCAAATCTATAATTTATTTTGTATTCAGTTCTTAACTCAATCTGCCCGATGATGGTCTAGTGACCGAAATTGCAATCGCAGTGTTATATTTTTCAAAATATTTTGTGATAATAAACGTAGTAAAATCAAATTTAGTTTTGTTAATCATGTTAAATTATCACGTAGTAACGACGGATTCCATCAACTATCTAACCTAACCTAATTAGATTGAGTATGACTGAGTAGGAGGGCTGCTTGAGTTAAATAGTTTCAAGGGATGTATCTGTTTTGATTCAGAGGCTAATTAATCAAGAACTTAATCTGCTTAAATCGAACAATCCAAGCAGCAATTACAATGAGGCACATTCTTACAATAAGAAAGAAAGGCGACATGTTCAACTCAGTTTGAGTTATAGGGAGAATACTTCTTTAAAATAAATAGATCTGCAAAATCTTACGTCAGAATTATTATGCACTTATTCACGTTTCCTTACTTTTAAAACTGAAACAGTTTCTTTTTGCATTATAATTACCTGTTTCGCCGAATCTGAGTTCATCTTTATTTGAATTTATATGATAGATTTGTGCATAGAAGTTGGTCGTGTTCAGTAGTAACATACTCCTTGTTTCATATGAATATATTATGTATTTAACCAAGAGTTATTGCTTACAATTAGGGTTGCCATCACCTAAATTGCCGATGCCGGACAAAAATGTTAAAAACCCCGGACATTTCTGTGAAATTTTGTTTTTCCCCGGACACCCCGTAAAAATTTTTTTTGAATAAAATAAAACATCGTTTATATTTTAATTTTTTCATTTATTTAAACTTTAAACCGCTTTTTTTGCCATATGAACAGAACAACAAAAAACAAATAAAATTCTATTATACACAGTTTTCTCTTTTTTTTTTGGTATAATCAAATAAAAAACAACTCATGACGATAATTTTTGGTAGATCAAAAATCAAATAGACTAGATTCTACATTGTAATAGCAAATTATATATAAAATAGATGTTTCGAAAAAATTCGGCCACAGCTGGTTTGCATTTAATAGCTTATCTACGTCACTGAGACTCAAGCTTCACACACCCGGACACAAAATTTGTCTGGGTTTTACCCGGACATATTTTGAAAGCACCGTCCGGACGACCCCCGGACTAGGACAAATCCGGGGAAACCCGGACGGATGGCAACCCTACTTACAATGAAAGACTTTAGGAAAATCGAAATATCAAACACACTTGTAATAAGTTTCACTGTTGAATTCATGTGTTGAACACTACTTTGTGCAGGAAAAAGCCTACTACATTAATTTAAGTATTGTAATATTCTTGAGAATGGACTGACAACACACAACATATCTATATACCTAAATATCGGTATAGTATTAAAACTTTTAACAATATTAGTGTATTTTCAGTAGTATTTCCCGTGAACATAATAGACTATTGTGCACTTTATCGAAAGGGTATTTATAACCTTTTATCATGGGCCACGACTGGGCCACGATATATTTGATCGAGGTCTGATTTATTCTGAGGATATGATTGAGAAAAAAAAAATATATATATATATATATATATATATATATATATTTTTATATATATATATATATATATATATTTTTTTTTTCCTTTTCCCGGTACACACTAGCATCTCCAGTAGCCCTCATCAGACAAAATGAGGTGAAATGTGGTATCTAGAATGAAACTATCAAACTTTCCGTCAAAATTTTCAAACTTTTGGCAAGGGAGTGGCGGGTAGGTGTATGCACTGAATCTGGAGGCGAAAGATGTGAAAATCAATTTTGAAAACATATATATATATATAATATATATATATATATATATATATATATATATATATATATATATATATATATATATATATATATATATATCTATATATGGACGGCTTTATGCATAAAGGAACCAAGCACCAATTTCGCATAGATGGAGCTAGTTATGCCATCTTGTAGAGAAGTTCAGAATGTATTTACTAATAAAATATGTTTGGTTGTAAGCTATACCATTGAATTGCTGAAAATTGACAAAAAAAACTGTACATTTTCATGTAGGATTAGCTATTTTGCATAATGGAACCAAATGTCAAACATACATAATGTGTTATAGAATCCAGGTTCAAGTAATAAGCATAAAAGAACCAAGCGCCATGTAGGTCCGTTACAGAATTTTCAATAGTGCTTCAACTGTTTTGCCTAACAGAGCCAAGTACTTCTTAGTGAATCTCGGTTAGGCAGTGTTGTTTGTAACGGGTTTAAATATAAATGTCATATAATAAGAAAATGGATCACTTCAGCATGAGAACAAAGTTACTTGTACAAATGGCTTGTTTGCGTTCGAATGAAGAATCAACTAACTCACAAAAAATAATGACCTCAAGAAAAATAAGCAGGTAAGAGTAAAACTAAATTTTAGGTTAAGTTTTGTAGTATTTTTAGATTTAACTTAAGCCTAGGAAGATTTAACTCTAGGATGAAGGTTCCAGTTAAGTATTATCAAAATGTATTATTATTGTATGGTTTGGTAGTCAATTGTTGTAATTGTTTCGAGTGAAGACCTACCAGCGTATGAGCAAAGCCTATTGGTAATTATTATGTGAAAATTTACACCTCTCGATAAGTAATTCTATATTATTGTTTAACAGGCTGAAGCCATTGATGCAATCATAAACACTAATGCCGCTAACGAATTAAATGAGACAACACTGATTGAAAACAATGAAGTGGTTAGTCCTGCTAATATTGCTAACAATCAAGAAGAATTTGACCTGAATGATGAAGAAGTGGATCCCGACAATATTGTGTCAAATGAAGAGCAAGTCGTTCCCGAAGAAATAGTGCCTTTCAATAGTGAGGATAGCTTAAGTTCTTTTGACGAAGAATGGAAAGGACGTCCACAAAAAGGAAGAAAGAGAAAATATTGCAATCAAACTAGGGATATTCGTAAAAAACGAAAAAATAGCAATAAAAAATATGTTTCGCAAAATGGAAAGACTGTATACCCCAAAGAATTTAGAAATTATCATTGCAGTTGCAGATGTCATGAGAAGATATCCGTTGAAAGAAGAAAAAGTATATTCAAAAGTTTCTATGATTTGGGTGATTACAATAGTCAAAATATGTTTTTATGTGTCTATGTGACCGAGAAACATATCAAGAGGAAAAGAGGTGACAGAATCAAACAGGAAATATACGAAGGGAATACAAGATAGATAATGTGGTGGTTTGCAGGAATCATTTCATACAAACTTTTGAGAAGTGTCTACAAAACGAATAAACACTGCATTGAAAAAAATAAAGAGTGAGAGTGTGAGAGATACAAGAGGACAGTCAGGGGTAGTAACAAGTTAGATGAAGAAAAACTTGAAGAAGTGAGAACCACATAAGAAAATTTCCTACCTACAAATCACCATTATTGTAGGTCAGTTACCGAAACTAAATATTTACCAACAGAAATGAGGAAAAAAAACTCTTAAAAAAGATACATGTAGTAAATGTGATTTCTTTCAAAGTCCAACTGCAGTCAACAAACAACGAAGAGGAAATGCAGGAGATCAGTAAAAATCACCAGACACATCTAAAATTAGCTGAAGAAGCAAGATTAAAATTTCCAAAGTGACTTGCAGGACGCCGAAAAAAAATAACTTGCAAGAAACATTATCATTCGACCTCCAAAAAACTTACCATTACCCAGGATATCCTACAAATATAGTTTACTATAAAAGACAGATTATGTTGTACAATTTGGATGTACATTCAGGAAAAAACCAACAGAGGTTCATTTCTATGTGTGTGTGGGTGGAAGGTACTGCAGGAAGAGGAACCCAAGAAGTTGGATCCTGCCTTAAAAGACATTATTTCAGAACAATGTCCCCTACTATTGAAAATCTAGTTTTCTGTACCGACTCTTGCGGGAGACAGAATAGAAATGTAAAAATTGTTTTTAATGTTAAAACACATAATGAGTGAACACACCTCATTGAAAAAAATCACACTTCGGTTCCTTGTTCCAGGCCACTCTTTCCTGCCAAATGATTCTGATTTTGGGCGATGTAGAGTGTCATCTGAAAACACATCAGCGAATTTATACTGATGACGGACTACATCAAACATAATGCAGAACAGCCGGAAGAAAAATAAATTCTTTGGTGTCCAAACTAACAAAAAAAGATTTTTTCAGCAGTGCCACATTGGAAGAGGCCATAACGAACAGAAAAACAAGATACCTGTGGAAATAAGATCAACTGGCTGCAGTTCCGTGAAAATCGAACTCAATAGAGACAAACCTCTTTCAATCTTTGTTAGGACCAGTTTTACTGGCTCTCAGCAAGAGATTGATTTTGGCCAAAAAGAGACACTGCTGGTCAGGCCATCCACAATGTTTTCACAGAGTTTACCCACTGCTCTGGCCTAACGGCAAGCCAATTTCAGCCCCAAAAATTAAAAGATGTCAAATCTTATGCTGATGGAATCTAATTCCATCTGATGCAAAGCAGTTTTACAGAGGCTTCTTTTCACATGAAGATATTGAAGATGACATTGATGGCTTTAATGGCAATTTAGATTTTGAGGTGAGATTGATGAGGATTAAAAAGTGATTAGCTTTCTCATGAACTATTTATTTAAGTCTGAGAATCGCAACAATTCATTTTGCTTCCACTGGTTCGTTCCACTCTTTATTTGTGAAATACGTAGTTATTTTACATAAACAGGTTTTTAGTTTTTAATGACACCTATAATGTTTACAGAAATATTTTACTTATTTTTTGGTGCATTTTTTGAAATAAAAATACTTTAAATAAACATTTTTTTTGTTACTTCGCAGCCTTATACTATCTATATTATTCATATTTTCAATAATTTAGAGAAAAAAATAATATTATTTCCACCTGTGCCCTATAATGCATTTTTCATTATAGAATATACTATTACGCATAAAGGAACCAAGCGCCATTTTTTCTAAAATCACTATTAAAATGCATTCATTATTCAATAAAAACAGTATTAAAAAATTTAAAATTATCTAATAGATCAAGTAATTTTCATTCCAAACTATTCACTTTTAGTTGGAATTTAGGACCCACCATAAACTTTGGAGTCAATTTTCTCAATTTAGGTTACCTGTCGCTTGGTTCCTTTATGCATAAAGCCGTCCATATATATAGATACGAAATTTTTTCTAGGGCACGTTGGGGGGCATATGGAGCTAAATAATCAAAGATTTTTGCACCCCCCAACAGAGGCCTAATTGGATGAGAGGGTTGAAAATTTCTATGTCAATGGAGTTGATGTAAATGAAGTACCCTTCAGTGGAATAACATTTTTTCCCGAACCGCCGTGATAAAATATACGATCTCAGTTGCAGAGCTCTGCTGCTCTCGCGTTTTTTATTTGATACCATATTAGACAACTTGGTTTTGATATATTCCACCTTCTAAACTTGATATATGTACTCAATGATTAACCATTTGTAAACACCTACTTTATATGATTATATGGTGTATTGTAAGGTACCCATAAAATGATAACTTTATTATTTTATTATTATAATAACATATCTATTGGAACATGCAGTATATAACCTTCAATGATGCGCTTTTATTTTTTATCCACAATTAAAAGTTAGTCTTATCAATTGATATTAATGAATAATTTTTCTGGGCAAAACTTTTGTAGTCAACTTTTACCATTTCTATCTATTTTCTGTTTTACCTATTCGTCCGCATGACGACTAACTGTTTGCTCTTGCGGTCGTCCACACGTGTTTCTGTGAGAGGAATTGATAACATTTTGAATTTATTACTCAAACAACTTCGGAGAACGGACCAATTACTACACCTTGGAATATTTTATAGAAACACATGGAGAATTCATTTTTACCATTGGTACCTATTTAGGTATGTACTGCAGGCTCCATTTTCTACCATTTGATATTTCGAATAAAATTGAAACTAGTACTAATTAGGCAGAAATTTTCAAATGTTTTAAATAGACTTACCATTTTTGGAAATCATCAGTTAAAATGAAATTCATTTATGGCAATTTTATATTAAATTATTGACGATTAGCTAAAAGTTCAACGTATCATGATTTCCATATTGTTATTAATATTATATTTAACATTTGAAACTTTTGTAATATTTTTTCACAGGGTTGGCCATAAATTACATATTTGTGTTTTTTTGTCTTTTCATAGATCTTTCTCAAGTAGGTTTAAGTAGGGGAATAACAGCCCTTGAAGGAAATCCGAACGTCAGAGTTTTCCCAACCTTATGTAAATTTCAGAGGGAAGTCAGGTGCCCGTTTATTCATATCCAGAATATCAACGATTAGTGTATATAGGCAGTTTAAAAGCAAGGTATAGCTATTAAGTTTATGAAGAAATTTCTGGAAAAAAAGCCTCGGAAAGACTATAGTAAAGGGACATGCATATTTCAGGAACGGTTTTGTTGTATCAATTATTTGTATGTGTAAATATGAATTGAATTATGCTTTATTTCATTCAGTTCACTTGAAGCTCACGTAAATTCAGATATGTTCAAACGATTTTATTAAAAACACATCTTTGATTTTAACGTCTGCTGTAATTGATTCTCATACGCGTTTCACCACACGGTGGCTTCATCAGATAGAACTGAATACTAAATCCTTGCCATCTCTGTTTTTATAGATTTTGGAGAAGACAACAATAAACAATAAGAAATGAAATAATGGGGTAATGGGTAGCGAATCCTTCTGGAGATCTCTAAATTATGTGTTCATTTTGAGATCTTGTGGGTATAACCAGCATGGACTTCATTACCAGATGGAATTTCGTTCGTAATTTTAGTAATTCACATAAACTTTTTTGTTTCCTAACATTTTTTACTTCAGTCAACCTCACAGCTTTCCTATAAATAATAATTTGTCCTAGATAACTACTCCTGAATTACCTAAATAGGCAGAATTCTCCCAAGTTACCTTAATGTTTGAGGTGAATCAATCTTCATCAAATAAAATATATATATATATATATATATATATATATATATATATATATATATATATATATATATATATATATATATATATATATATATATTTATATATATATATATATATATATATATTTATATATATATATATATTTTTATATATATTTATATATATCTATATATATATATATATATATATATATAGGTATATATATATATATATATATATATATATATATATATATATATATATGTATATATATATATATATATATATATATATATATATAATTTATTAATTTTTACTGCTTTAATTATTATAAGTCTCTCAATCACTTAAAGTTTCCGAGGTTTCTTCTGATATATTAATGATATTAATCATTTTGTTGAAATTTGACTATCAATAAGATTTATAAAATTATAGATAGGTATACCTATATAAAAAAATTATGCGGTAAGTACTTATTCCTTTGATAGAAGTATGGGAGGTCAATCATGAATAGCTGCCGATAATAATCGATTTGATGCCTGAGATCTATAGGTACTCTAATGGAATTTTTCTCAAGATTACTTTATCATTCACGTGGAATTTAAAAAATAAAAAAAAAACTTGAATGAATATTTTCTTATCTTTATTATTTTCAAAAAGATATGTGTTCTCTGTGTCTGTTAGGAACAATGGGTATTTATCCACTAATGGGAAACCAAAGTTTTTCCAGGGACATAATTATAACAACAATATATAGAGCAAAAAACAAGGGATTACGAAAGATACTTTTTTGACAGTACGGAGCGGATATCACGATAATTCTCGAATATAGAAAATAGTTCTAAAGATAAGATACCACAAGAAATCAACATTGAAGAAACTGCATAGTTATTTCTGTAGAGGACACTTTCATTCAACATATTGAAACATGAATCGAAATATTTTCTGTTCAAGTTTCCATGAAAACTTACAATTATAGTCAAAAAGCGAGGACATAGGGAAATATAGAATACTTTCAAAGAAAAATTGTGCTTAAAGT
Source organism: Cynegetis impunctata (assembly GCA_030704885.1). Taxonomy (NCBI): domain Eukaryota; kingdom Metazoa; phylum Arthropoda; class Insecta; order Coleoptera; family Coccinellidae; genus Cynegetis; species Cynegetis impunctata. Next base: position 1,157,683 of record JARQZK010002890.1, read on the forward strand.
TAGATGATATTCTTGAATTCACTTTTAATGCAAATTTAATAACACATCAGGGTGATATTCCATACATACACATTCATAATAATCACAATAGCAATTGAAGTTTCTAAAGATGGAAACTAGTAGGTAGGTATCGTAGTTCAAATGAAAATGTCAGGTCGAAATTATTTATAAAAATGTTGTTAGTTAACCTCTCATTACCGGTTAGGTAGCTGTGAAGTTTGGGTTTTCTTAATGTTTCAAAAATTTTCGAAAAATCAACATTGATCAAATGCTTCAATATAGGTAGATATAGGTACCAGGTTAACTATTAATAATTTTCATGTTCTTATTCTAAGTGAAATTACTGTGAATTTTGGAATTGAATGATATAGGTATAACTACAAAATTATGTAATTTCTTTATATCATTAACAATAAAAAATTTTATAGTCGTTAACAACATTGACTTTGAATGGATAGATAATACTAGTTATCATAAATTTCAAATAATTTATTAGCTGGCCAAATTTAAAACAAATAAGAAAATTCCAAGACTTTATTTGGAACATTAGAAATTTTGTCATAATTCAGTTTATTGATAAACAACAATAGCTATTAATTTTTGTGGCTTGTAGGTAGAGATAAAAATAATATTTCTGTTTGAAAGCGATGTTTGTTTATATTCTATGCACATAACAAGAAAGTTATTTTCTAAAATAAAATAAATGTATCCATTTTTAAATGCATTTCCTCGGCTGTAAAAGAAGTCCGTAAACCAAATCGGCTTAGTTATAATGCGATGTTCCTCTAGTTAATGGTAATTGGTGTTTAGTTAAAATATATTGACGATATGATTATATGAAATGCATGAAAAGCTTTTTCGTGCAGAGAAGCAGGTGGATAATGATTTCAAGCGGTTTTATTCATGTATATGTCCAAATCAAGCGGTTAGAAATGGTAAATACATCACTATTTACCTATATTTTTGACACCTGCCACGAAAGTAGACTTCTAACAGAAACCCACAAAAAATAATTCTGGACAATTCACAAATTAACAGTTTACAACACTCTGCAACATCTATATCTCGATGAAAACACAAAATCATAGAATAATCCTTTTCGTTAATATACATCGCATATATGCTCGTTCAAATCAAGACAGCCGTGGCCCGCCCGTGTCTGCAGCAGTACTCAAACATAACACACCTCCATGTGCGCTTTTCTTTATAAGGGCAGCTAAAAATAGAACCTGATGTCATAAATTAACGATTCCATTGGTTAGTCGTGACACAATGTCGGCAGTCATTGGTTGGAATATTAACTAAGCGATTGAATTCGGTTTATGTTTACGCGGCTTGCCCGCGAAAAAGTGCGAGATAAATGAATGAATAGCGCGCATAAGAACATGGAATTTAGAGAGAGCGATGCACATCCCATAAAATATTGTACGGTTTTCGCTTAATTTATATCTGCTGCCTCAATTGAAGCGATTATTGTTTGATTATTTTATACCTCTTTAGATTGAATTAAATAATAAAGGAGTAAAAAGTAAAGAATAATGAATTTATAACCGGAACCAAAGTGTCTACGTAATGAAAGTGATATGTGAAGAAAACAGTAGCAATTTTCATCAGTATCATGTCGTATAGATCGAAAAACATCTTATGTGTAACATGCTTGTGCTGTGTTAATTTTTTATCGACTAAAATATAAAATTTATTAATTGATTTTCGTTATGGATTTTTCTTATGATTGTATTACCTTCAACCGGTCAATGAAACGCTTAGTTAGGGGGCATCCATTTTTTGGCTCCCCCTTGGTGAGATGTCGTGAGTTCTTGCTCGAACCGCTCTCCCCCTCCCCGAATCTCACATGAGATTTTTTTAAATGCATATTCGTTATATAAATGAGTTAATCTGTGCTTATTCTATTAGTTCAAGTAAATCAGTAATATTTTATGAAAATGTGAAAAAAATTAAGTTAATAATAAAACAATGATTGTAATAAGTCACAGATTTTTTCAGTGAAAATTATGTCCATCGTATGTTTACTATAAAAGGTTATTATGGCATTATTTTTTATGAATAATATTCACATGGTACCTACCGTATATGAAGAAGAAAAATTTGCTCCAAAAAGAGTATTTAATGTTAGTAAATATTCATCAATAGTTAACGAATATTGTTAGAAAATATTTAATAAATGAAAAATTGTTTTCAACCAAATGAATTTATTTATAGTTAATAAATTCTTCCATCAGTGCATAATTGAACCGCGATGAATATTTTTATGAATGATTTAGCTATATTTTAGTGGAGAAACATTTTTTACTTAAGTTTACCCAGTTTTATCGCAATTTTATAGTTTCTTGCGAAAAAAAAATTATGTGATATTTGATGAGACCACCCCCTCCCCTATTGAGTGAGATTTTCCTCGAACCCGCCCCCCACTAAACACCTTACGTAATTAATGGATGCCCCCTTTTGTAACTGGAGAGAAATTCAGAAGTAGCAAGTTACCTGTTACGAAATATATACCCATCACAAGTCGAATGTGGTATAGAAATTACATAACTTCCCAAGTAAGAATTCAAAGACAGTTTCTATTTATTTAGGTTTTAAAAATGCTTTAATATGTTCAATACATCGACATAGGATTTAAAGTAACCTTGAGATAAACTAAAAGTTCTTAAAGACCACTTTTTCTTCAACAAAGAATTTAATGCACTCTTTAAATCAAAATAAAAAGGATATTTGCTCTTAATGTCCTATTGATCTTATACTGGTTTTATGTTACTCTTAACATTGGCTATTTTAAAACTAATTTGCTATTATTAAGATAAAATAGCAAGTTATTGGTTTTAAAACAATCCGTTCTGGGAAAAATAGTTTTAATGCAGTTTTATGGAGAACCCTTGTTGTATTCTTTAAAACCCATTAGGAACACTATTTTATCCTAAGACAATACATTCAGTATAATACCACATTAAATCCAAAAACATAATTTTTACCTTTTAATGAGTACATTAAGAGTATTATTAAGTTTAAAGGTTTTAATTTATTCAATTTGGTTAAAAGAAATACCTTTTGGTCTTTGGACGACTTCATTAAAACTAATTAAATATCCCCTCCACATTCAGATGAAAGTAGAGGAGATATAACTGAGAGAAGCTCTTTTCAACCAGTGCACGAAAATCATAGTGTAATTGAAACCAGCGTTCTTATAAAAAGTGTCCTTTCACTTCATCTTTCAATCCGTTCGATTATGAAAGCAATGCCTGGGAATTACAGGAAGAAATCTACGAAAACGACGATCAATTTCAAAATGAATTTCAAAACGACAATGAACTCATAAAAAATCTGCTTTTCTGCGAAGAGCTTAGAGAATTGGCAATCCTTTCAAACATAAGCCAAGGCACTGTTAAACAATAATACAACTCATTAATAAACGATTTCCAAAGACTATTCTTGAGTAAGATCCGCGAAAATTTTTTTTTTAGGTTAGGATTCCATTTTAGCGCAAGACCACTTTAAATCAATAAGGTCACAATTTGAACATATTAAAGCATATTGGTTTTCAAAGGAAACGTAAACAGACTTCTGTGGGAGTGATTGGATTTATAATGGTAAATAAAATGCTGTTTTAAATCTTGTGAAATTTGAAATATTTAATAAATGAACAATTAGTTTTAATCAAGATCACGCCATGTTTAACTGCAATAAAGACTCCGCCATTTTGGACTTTTTCAATAGTAAACGAAAATAATATTATTATTCAAATAATTGCCTCTTGTATCTTCTCAAAAAACTGAAGAACGGTATGTCGAAATTGCCATTTGATTAAAAAATGCATTTAGATCCTTAGATGCAAAATGAAATTTGATGATATTTTTTCAGTATTTTTCAAATATGGGAAAAATACATTAAATTTTATTACTTTTTATCAGAAAAGTGCCATTCGTTGGTGAATTTTTCATCATAATAGGTTGCTTTCGAATGTTATTTTATGATATGCTTAGCATACGTATGCGGTTTAAAATATTACCACTCTGCCGGCCATTATACAAACTCAAAAGTTGTCGAGTGTTAGTAAACAAAATAAAACTCTTTTAGGATTGATTAATTATTTTTAAGTTAATATAGTCCGTGTTGAATACATTTTGAGAGCAAAATGTCAGATAATAAGTTTTAATTTATGTATTTGAAGTTGCCTTGAAGAACCCTTTAAGAATATAGAATTAAAACTTAATGGATTTAATACAGTTTTGAAATTTAGTCTTGAAGGCCTTTTTAGGATGGGCCCTTTTTGGCTAGAAGCTGCTTTATGATGGTCTCAGGGATGTCTTGAAGATCACTTGATTTTATTCGAAATTTTATTGTATAGTTTTAAAGCGATCTTGAAGATCGGAATAAGAGCATTGATGTTACTTGGGTTATAACATGTTACCTACCTATTCATTCATCACATGAAGTGAACAAGGAAAATTCTTCAATAATTCAAAATTATCAAATATTCTTCTAGGAGAGCGGGTTATAAGTATTATTTTTTTATTTAAGCATATTCGCATCAACCTATTGGTTATTAGCGAGTCGTACATGTTCATAATTTTGTTATAATATCGATACATTTCAAAAAGTTCAGGATATTTGGAATATTACAGTTTCTGCCAATAATGCTGTGGATTATATCTGGAGGGAAGTCAGAGTTGTTTCGCTGCACCAAGTATTTTGGGCATTCGGTGAAAATGTGTTCTACACTCAGTTTTGTTTCACATATGTCACACATTGGCTCTTCGGTGTGATTTAACAGATAACTGTGAGTGAGATTGGTGTGACCTAAGCGTAGCCGATTGATGAGCACTTGATGTTTTCGGTTCTTTGTTTCGTCAGGCCACGGTTTCACATCATATTTTATTGACCTTAGTTTCGCACCGGACACTTGCCACTGATTTTGCCATTTCTGGGTTATTGCTATTTTCACCATTGATTTAATGTCTGTAGATACTACTTTTGCCACTGTTTTGGATTCGTCAGAGTTAATCGCGCTACGAGCACATTCGTCGGCATTTCCCTGAATTCCTATATGTGATAGAATCCATATGAAACAAATATTTTTTCCATGCTGCTGGATCATATGGAGTTCTTTTTTTATTTTTTGTGCTATCGGATTTTTGGGATATAAACACTTCAGCTTGTGTATGGAGCTAAGTGAATCCGTTAAAATAATATAATTCTCCCCATCTGTGGTATTGATATAAACCAGCGCACGGTTATAAGTATTCTGCGACGCAAAATATGCATTCACAAGGCAACAGTGAATTATAGAAAATGGCAACAAATCGCTGCGAACTACTATTATAGCTATGGATAACAACCCATAGCGCCCACCGCCAAAGATATTAGAGTTGACATCTTCGGCCGCGATTAGTATTGGGGAACAAAAAGAAATATGTCTCTTCACTCCTATTGATATATGCGACACTAACCAAAGTATTTCTAGTGTAAATTTGTTTTTTCAAACAAACGTTGCAGATTCAATGGTAATATTCCAAATTGAGTTCCATTGTGTGTATTATATGTAAAATATGATGAAGCATAGTAAGTGAATTTTTACTATGTAATCAAGTATCAAATAACTGTTATTATAAATTAAGTGAATGCAGTTACGAATCTACTTTCATTCATATATAGATGGAACTATACGATTTAATTTTTTTCATTATGCTATGCTATGACTGATAATGGCTGAATCATTTGAATTTCTATAAAATACTACAAAATTATAAATCTCTTGTTGATATATCAATTTTACGAATGGTACACGTATGTAATATGGAAAACATTACACGTTTATATTTGTAAGGTTATTAACAGCAAGCTTTAGACAACATATGAAATCAACTCAAAATGTAAGGTTACATTTATATAACGTATATGTAGGTAACCGGTATGTTGTGAATTTTACATAGGTTATGTATCATGTTACGTCTATGCTATGCAAAGTATTCGATTGTCCGATCTTCTAGGTACTATGCGAACTAGGTCATCTGAAGACGCCAAAAATAACACTGATTTTTATTCCCCCAGAACGGACTTCAAGAAGCTGAATTTGTGGCACACTGGAATCTATGAAATTTACAGAAGAATGTTGAAGTGGTTGGATTCCGTGCCAACGACCATCGTGACTGAGGAAAAATAATATATTCATTTTCTTCCAAACCCCAATATGAATGACGAGAAAGGAATCATTGCTGCATGTGTTTTGGCCTTTGGGAACTTCCCAGGACCCAGCACGGAGCACTAAACGCAATTGATGTTGTCTCTGGATGGCTTGAGAGGCAAGAGAAAGCTGAAGTGTTCCAGCGACTTCAACTTCGAAAGACAAGGGATTTAGTATTGACCAAAAAAAAGAAGGTGAAGCAGACCTTGAAGATTAATGATTTCTTCAAAAGTACCTGAGCCAAATGTGTTTGTAATGACTAAAAAAGAAATTATTAATAATATTCTCTCAAACCTCGATATGAATAACGAGAAAGGAATCATCGCTGCATTTGCTTTGGGGCCCTACCAGGGTCCGGCACGAAACACTAGAAGCCATTGATGTTGTCATTTAATGGCTTGAGAGGCAAGAGAAAGCAGAAGTGGTCCAGCGACTTCAACTTCGAAAGATAAGGGATTTGGTTTTCATAAACCAAAAAGTAAGTTAAGCAGACGAAGATTGATGAATTCTTCAAAAGTACCTGAGCCAAATGTGTTTGTAATGACTAAAGAAGAAATAATTAATAATATTCTCTCAAACCTCATCCAATATGAATGACGAGAAAGGAACCATCGCTGCATGTGCTTTGGGGACCTACCAGGGTCCAGCACGAAACACTAGAAGCCATTGATGTTGTCTTTTAATGGCTTGAGAGGCAAGAGAAAGCAGACTTCAACTTCGAAAGATAAGGTGGTTGGTTTTCACAAACGAAATAGTAAGTTAAGTATATGTTTGAAAAAAGTATTTAATAAATGTAATGAATATACAAAATAAATCCATTTAAACAACACTGGATTATCAATTGCTTTATTTCATGTGTACCTACATATTTTTTAAATTCAACCTAGTTTATCCGAAACACCTTTGGTAGTTCTGATAAACTGGGCTCTACTGTACTTTCAAACGAACATGTATATGCTTTGATGAACATAAAACGCATAATTACCTTTAATACTTTTATATATAATGTTCATTGTGAATCTAACGTATACTATTTGGATATATTTTTTATATAAAATATATAGTAGTAATAAAGAAACATAAAAAAAATATTTCCACTTTTATCCATTGGTGGGCTCGAAAGTATTCAAGGTAGATCAAACAAGATGACCTTTTACTCGTATTTTCCAGGAAAAAAATAGGCTATTACACTATGTATACAGTGAGCGTCAAAATTATGGAACAAATCCATTTTCTCAGAAGAAAAATATTTGGCAACATAATCCTGAGAAAGGTCAATTTTTGTTTCACTTTTACCAAATTTTTATGCATTTTTGTTGCACCCTGTGCCATCCCCATCAACCCTCTAAATGTTTTGAATAGGAAAAGTGGGTCATGTGGTACTTTTTTGGCAAGGTATTTGTATCTTCTTTACAGGCGTGCAGAAATTTTCAAGAAAACTTTTTTTTTGAAAAATTAGTTAGATAATTTTTCAGTGAAAAATAAAATCTTGTATGCATCATCACGTGCGTTACTAGATCCTAACGCCCATCGGGCGTTAGGATCTATATAACGCACTTGGTACATAAGTAACTATCTTCTCTGGAATCACCATTTCAAATAACGAAATTATTAATGTGCTCTCATACGCGAAATAAAATCCTTATCGGATGTTCATTATTGGTCTCATATATTATCAAATGCATACAAGAGGTTTCAAATTTTCTGAAAGTAAGACATTCATCGTATGATATAATCCCGGGCGCATTTGAACGCCACATGTCATGTACGTTTTTTTTCAGCCATGAGCATGGAAAACAATTTTTTCTCCGATCGTGGGAAAAGTGACACTATTTTGCATAGAAATATTACAGATAGAGGCGACAAGCCAGCCTGAAACTTGTCAGCTCGGGTGAGGGAGAGAGAGAATCTGAAGGTTAGGTTAGACTCTGACAGTTACGTCTGTCTATGTTTACATCTGATAAGGACAGAAAACCCCTGCGATCGTCTAATGAATATATAAATTTTCCTCTCCGATTTAGGCACTTCGGATTAATTGAGCGGAAAGTCTGTTTGTGAAATTGTTTTCTAAGCTGAACAATACGAAATTTTAGTAAAAATTTTGAGTTGGTGGGAAGGATACCCGCAATGTCGAAACTGATTGCATATAATCATATCAAATTGGAGTCAATTCAACTTTAACAGAGCTGAAAATTTGTATGTGAATTGGGTTGATTTTAGGACGTATACTGATCAAGTTGTTTTTTGTATTATCATTATATTTAGACAACAATAAGGCGTGAAGTGTCTGTTATAGCCACGAGATGAATGGTGTAGTATTAGGGTTCGACTTGTTATAGTATACTATCGATTTTTTTTTATATTGTGCTCTAATTTTTTGGGAAAAATGAGACTTACATAGCATGTTCCAATTTTTGGCATCCAAATAATAATAAACGAAAATTTAGGATCTGCATGTTTTGCAATAAAGGTTATGAATCGGTAACCTCTTTCAGAATATTTTTTTCGATAAAATATTCAGTCATTTTTCATCATAACCAAGAAATTATGAAACTAAAAAAGGTTCCGGTTTTGAGTTCAGAGCAGTGGCCTTGATGAAATTGAAATAAGAATTATCGGAACCTATTTAAATTTTGGTAAATTGTAAATTATTGATTCAGAAAATTTTAGATATAATGAAATTGTGAATCGTTTTGCATATGAGAATGTACCGATTTCGTCAATAAGTAACATGATCGAAAAAAATTCGAAATTGAATTCGACACAATAGACGATACTCAATGTATTTTCAGAAGCCAAGGATCAATAGAAGGTTTCAATTTTAGACTTCTAAACGTAAAAGTAGAAGTCTTTTACGACAGGTTTGTCTGTCCGTCTGTACTCAAACTTTTGCGGAAGAACTGTAAGAGATACAGCTTAGCTTTCACCAGATTCTGAACCGGGATGAACGATATACCCTTAACCCTTCAGTCGGGGCGCCAGGTCTGTGAGACCCAACTATTTGGATATCATTCGTCAAATCAAGGCAGAACTCGCTGCATTGCTGTAGGTTCAGGTACCTTCCCATCTTGGACGTTAGTCTAATTGTAGCAAATGGCGAAGATATAGTGCTTGCAGTTTGGGTTTTATTGCGCGATAAGTCTGTGAGACCCGGCGCCCTGTTTCGAGATATAAATTTTTCGTCCGGCGTGATTTCGGTAGTTCTCAGGTAAGTTTAATTTTTCCATACCAATTATTGTTCTTTTTTGTAAAATTACAATTATTTGTACCTAAATCATTATATTGTGAAGTAAATTTTTCATGAATGTGTGTAATATTTCAGTTATTGTTTCAGATAATGAGTTACGAGGATGAACAGGAGACTCCGTCGACTATGGGAAGTTTTAGAAACGTACGAAGAACCTAATGATGAAGAAACGGAACTGGCTTCTGAGGAAGATATTCTAGAAGAAAGAAAATCCGATAGTGAATCAGAGCAACACTGTCAAAAAGACTCAAAAACAAAATATTATTGTGAAAAATGTCATAAGTTCATTTGTCTGACTCCTCTTCAAGCTGGAGTAGTTGCCGTCGAGTCACCAGACGTACATTCATTCGAGACCAGACCACCGAGGAAGCAGCATCGCCCTGGGAAAGCGGTGAATTCGACGGCAAGCGACTGAAACTGAAGACGACGAGGAGTGAAGAAGGAACTAGATGGGCTGAGAGATTGTCCATCAGACACGTTCTTCATCGGTTCGCTAGTAAGGAGCAGCGCCCAACAGAGGACGGCACGGTGGGATGGAAGCGGATCGTCAGGTTCGAAGACGAATGATGCTCGTTGCAGACGACGAGAGTGAAGATGAATATTGGATCTCGATGTCGGAGTAATGGCCATTGCAGACGACGAGTGTGAAAATGGATGTTGGATCTCGAGGTCGGAGTGATGAGCATTGTTCAAGCTCGAACCAACCTGGGATGAAGCGAACATACTTCCAGTCGACAGAGAATGCCACGGGCAGTCGTCAGGTATGTTTTGATTTCAAAATTAATGCGACGCGACGCAGAGAGATATACACTTGTCTTGAAATATAGACACAAGGAAGGGAACAGGTTCTAGTGCTGACCGCAGCACGAGAGTCCTAATCTAAGTGTGAGACTGGAGGTTTAGTAGGCTTATGCCCGGAAACCGAAAGAACAGAGGTGTTTTTAGTGGGTAGGCAATGTTGATATATATTTATATATATATATATATATATATATATATATATATATATATATATATATATATATATATATATATATATATATATATATATATATATATATATATATATATATATATATATATCAACTATTGAATCCCACACAGGCCGGGTTCGCAACCGGTATCGCTTTTGAAGTTTTCACCTCGATTTAAAAAATCTTCAAGCTTGGTGTTTCACATGCTCAGATACTTCTATGAACCAATAGATATTGTTTTTGTATATGTACTTAATATGTTTATGTCGAGAAAATAAGTTAACGTTATGTCATTTTTTTTATTTTCACATTGCGAGAATCATGTTTTTTTTTGTAAACCGTTTTTGTAAGCGAATAATTTAGGTATTGGTTTTTGAAACTTAATTCTTTTTTTTTTGAATTAATATTATAACTATGAATTGTTTTAATATGTTGTATTACTAAAAAACCTTTTACAAAAATGAAAAAATGCAATGGGTCCGTCAGACCCGGCGCCCCGTTTGTTGTTACAATTCAGGGCGCCCCGACTGAAGGGTTAAAGTCGAAAACTCCGATGACCTATGACCTTCAGGTCGATCATACGTGATCTAAGTATCTCGAGAACAGTAAAAGTTAGAGAAAAAATTTTAAATTATTATTAAAGCTTATAAAAAAAGAAATTCGAATGAGTTACTTCAAGTTTGTCCTGTACGCACATAACCAGTTTGTCGTTGTCGAGTCCTTATGTAGCGTTGCTAACTTGTTTGAGATGATACAGTAAGCCACGATGGGAATCATGTTTAAAGTTCATTGTGCCAAAAATTGTCACTCCAACCTACAGAATGAAAATTTTATCCTTTGTTAGGGTTGCTGGATACACTTGCATATATTAATATTATGAAATCAGAATTTTAAAAAAACGCTAACTCTATAGAAGGTATAGTCTGTCCAGCGACCGTTGGCGTGTACGTCACCAATTGTATATGACGTCGATCGTGAACACTGTTGCCAGACGTAATAAATAATCTTAAATCTAAATAGCTAACCCAATTTTCAACAAAATGAGAAACCTTGCATGTTTGACATGGCGGGAATTTTTAGCGGTAAATTCAAATTGACCATTATTCCCTACCAGAAGTGTCTATCTATATTGAATCCATATTCATCGATCGATAAATCAAACTTAATTACAAAATCTTCTAGGTTACTCGGCGACTGTCTAACGTGAAATGCCGATTACCGGCGCGTTGGTCGAGAGGGCCCGACAACATTGCAAATTTTTCAATTAAATGACAACTTAACATTCAACTTATTTTCATTACTCGGAATGTTAGGTTTTCTTGAGAGATATATACGATTTGATATGTTAAGAACAGAATATTTGTCGAAATGGATGATCCGGTCACTATCACCATACTACTTTTTCAGAAAATTACTTACGACAGATATGAATTTTGACCATTTCGAATTTTATTTATTTGAGTAGGCAGCCTTGCGTCGTTATTTGCGCATGACTGTGACGTACACGCCAACTTAGACTGGACAGACTATAAACAGCGTAGTAGAGGAAGCTTGGTGAAATTTCAGTAAGTTCCCATTATAACGCAAATTTGTAAAGCAGGTACTGTCTGAGACAATATGATCATGTGTTTTCGTCTGCAAAAAAAAAGAATTATGGTAGCCTTCAAATGAACTAATGATGCATAACGAATTATTGTGAACTTCAAAAAAATCAATCCACAGGAGTGATGAATAAATAAACACTTGAATGAAATCTCTATTTTTCAAAAAAGATTTATTTAAAAACTTATTCATTTAGATGTGACTTTGATTTGAACATTTTTTAAACCCAATTATCCTAAAAAATTAGCAAGGGGTTAAAAAAATGTTTATTTGAAAAAAATTACAATCAGGGAAAAAATGATAAATTTACAACATCGACAACATAAAGTATTTTACAGGCAAAAAAATGTAAAACTTCTTCAACGCTGAAAAATGACTTAAGTCTAAACCTAAATGCTAAAATATTTGTACAGAACCTATTTTAATCGATAACTACGTCTTAATCTAATAAACCATTCAACTTGAGTGTATAAAGTATTCGGGGAAAATACAGGAAATTGAATTTCTAAAAGTAGAATCAATGAAAAATATAATTCTTATTATTTTCCTGATCGTTATTCTTTGTAATTCAAATGTTTTTCAATCTTTTCTGATTTGCAACTTACAAGAAGGAAGGTACAAAATTTCATTAAAGATCCAAATAACACGCTTAAAAATAATGTTTCATGTCAAATCGTCTAAGATATTATTGATATAGAAAAAAACAGAAATAATTCTCAATGAAAAAAATTGGTAAAACCAGAAATTATGAAAAAAATATCATTAAAATTAGAACTCATTTATTTTAATAAAATCATTCACAATTACAGCTTGACACAGCACTTATATTGAGAAATGTGCTTTGGATGTAATCCCCCCACATTGTGATTTTTTTCAGTTTCGATTTTCATCCATGCCCTACGCGAAAACTTTTCAATTAGGTCGAATATTCTTCAAGCAAATCAGAAAAAACCGTTTTTTAAAATATATAAAAAAATAAATTATATATTTTATATATATATATATATATATATATATATATATATATATATATATATATATATATATATATATATATATATATAATAATAATGTGCATATGTGTACAAACTGAAATTAAAAATCTACTAATGAAATTTCAAACACAAAATTATGGTTCTAAAACAAACATAAGAACTCATTTGAATCAATATTTTCGAGCAATGCAATCAAAATATTTTTCAGAGTAGTTATTTCTTTTGGGAAAACACAAAAACAAACACAAATGTTCAATTATCGAGAGAAGTTTCCCCAAATTTTTTAAGTTTATATTCGATAACTAATAAGTGGTTCAATTTTGAAATGTATCAAACTATTTCAATTTCCACTACTCCACATAATGATAAATCGGTTTTTTAACGGATCACTCAAACTAAGAATTCTCTCATATTTCCACTAGTGTCTCCAATAATTCTCTTAAAAAAAATTAAAAAAATCGATTAGTTCACTGCATCCGTAATGCTCTGTCTCCATGTGGCGTGGAATGGAATTTTTAGAATCTTAACTCGAGTAGTGGGCAAACTTTGCAATAATAACTTCTGTAATCCAGGCAATGCCAAAATTTCAACTTGTGGGGGATCTAGAGCCGGGGGAATTTCACTTTTATCATCAGTAATTAGCGGCACGGGTTTCAGCACAGGTATACTATCTCCGTTGCCAATTAATTTCTTCTCTTTTTTCTCCTTTTTTTCGGGTTCCTCGCATTGATCCACAAACAACTCTGTTACCCTCAACAGCTCTAACGTCACACCCCAAACGAAGTGCGAAAGGGACTTTTGAAGTCTCAAAACTCCTCCCAAAACCATGTGATTCGTGGTAGCACTCTGGGAAATATACGTGGGTATGATTAATAACTTTTTGATGTTTCTACAGGCACCTAATGCTTTATCGAATCCTGCTTTTATATCGAAATTGACAAGTTCAAGCTGCTCCAGATGTGACATGTCTTTGACTGCGTCCAAGATGTCGAACGTGTGACAGTTGCTCTGTCCCTTTTCCAGCCGTAACTTTTCCAAATTCGTAAGCTTTGAAAGGATATCTTTACCGAAATTTTCAGGAAAATCGGTGCATTCTCCCAAATCCAAGCTTTCTAAGTTGGCGAGCTCCGCTATAACATCCAATTTCATCGTATTCAGGTCTCTTATCGAGGTCAACGATAAACTCTTCAGATTCACCAAAAATTTCAGAGAATCAATATCTGACGCTAGAGTTAATCCGGTGGTCGATTTTAAGCGTAGTTCGCGGAGATTCGTCAAGTTCTCGAGTCCTGCCAAGTTGATTGTTTCACATCGAATTGTAACAGCATTCACCACCTCTAATTTTGGATTCGTTTCGGTGAGCTTTTCAACCACTGAAGCTGGGCATCTGCATAGTTCAATTTTTCTCAGGGTCTCCACCTGAAATATTTTTCGAAGAAACTGTTAAAGATATGATAAGAATATGATTGTTTATGATTTCTCCTTCAAGGTAGAACAACATGGAACATGAACATAATATCAATTATTGTTAAAAACAATTTCACTACATCAATATAGAGGATGCAATTATTGTAGAATTTGTCTGTAGGTCAAGCTACAGAGATTTAGAGTGAGCATTTTGTGTTAAAAGTGTTAGAAGAAAACCAGCTGCGCCATTGTTTGTAAAATAGTTTCATATGATATAGTGATATGTTTTTCACTCGACTTTATTATTTATAACTTTGTTATTAACAATTTTATTCAAAAAATCGCGTTATTTTTTGAGTTGTAGCGAAGATTCTCCGGTCAGTATTAGTTATTAATATAAACCTCATTTATGCGAAGAGCAGAAACTTGTAACGTGTAAATTCTCCACTTAACCGCTACTACCGAACTATGCATTCAAATACCGTGATTCCTCGCTATAAAACGCCTCAATGAATGACCTGCGTACAAGAGAGTATGGGGATAGCGTTGGATTTCCACGTGAAACACGTAATATCGGCCCTTTTAGCCAAATAACTGTTAAAGAAGTAACATCGCTAGATATTAAAATTATATTCATATCTTTTAAACGAATAGTTAATTGAAGTTTATTAAAATTTATTAAGTATCTGTGGCGTCTGATAGACGCCACCTTCGTTAGAGCTAAAAGCCACGTTGTCTGAAGGTTGAAATTCACCTTGTTTGGAGTTTACAAAAGAAACCACCTTGTCTGGGACTAACATCCACCTTGGCAACCCACAGCTGGAGCTACCAAGAACTTGGGACAAAGATAGGGCAGAAGTCAAGAGTACAATCCACCCAAGGAAAACGTCGACAGAATATATATTAAAACATAAAGATAAGTCTCATCAATGTATTGAGAAAACAGTAAATACCTTTCATTTTACCTTGTTGTTATTACTGTGAACAAATCAGAACCCTTATATGTTTAACCAATCTCCCTGCTAGCTTGGGCATAAATATCTATCAAAAGGGAGGTTGGTTACAAACTGTCCAATTCATAGTTTTCGATCTGTGGCCATTTTTATATTTTACTATGCAATTTTCCAGCAGACCTGACTGCGACAGGTATGGTCCGATTTCAATTTACAAAAATGATTTTGAAAGTAGAATTCTCATAGTTCAAAACGTTCATCTTGGTTTTACATGAAAACGCTGAGAAATTAAAAAAAAAAAGTTGAACATGAAAAATGGTCGGGCGCATGAGAGTAGTTGAAGAGTGGGGGTAGAGCAGCAGGCAAGGAGAAGCATGACATTCGAAAGCGTCGGCATTTTGAACATGACGGTAATTTCTCGGCCGTGTTTCGTCATGTTGATCTTTATTTTTAACATATTTTCTCAGCGTTTTCATGTAAAACCAAGATGAACGTTTTGAACTATGAGAATTCTACTTTCAAAATCTTTTTTGTAAATTGAAATCGGACCATACCAGTCGCATTCAGGTCTGCTGGAAAATTGCATAGTAAATTATACAAATGGCCACAGATCGAAAACTATGCAACGGAGAGTTCCTGCTCTTCGCATAAATGAAGTTAATGAATTTAAAATATTAAAATTCAATTTAGGAAATCTCGACATGATGTATACCGTTAATCGCGACGAACGTCTCAGAGGTCATCAGTTCAAGCTCAAGAAGGAAAACTTTTCTGCTAGGTCGAGACAGAACTTCCTACCAAATAGGATTTTCGACAGCTGGAATAATCTCAACGCAACCATTGTATCTGCTTCATCTACAAACACATTTAAAAACGGACTGGACAAATTTCTATCGGGGTAGATAATGGTTATTTTCTCATTTTATAATATTGTATTTTCATTTTGGTCTGTTGTAGAGATATTTTATTTTCATTTCTTTTTCATATGTACATGCTAGTAGGTCAATTATTCTGTAATTTCTCTATTTTTGGGCATAATAGGGACCTGTCCCTCTGCCCTTATCAATATGTAATAATAATAATAATATTAACCACTAATACTGGCCGGAGGATCTACGCTACAACTCAAAAAATAACCGAGTTGTGGATTTTTGAAAAGACTGCATTTTGGCCGGTTTTTAACGATTCTCACATAAACTAAGAGTCTGGTCGAGTCGTCCGACCATTCATTTTCTTCGTATTTTCATTTTCACGCACCATCACGATTACCCTGATAGTTTCAATTTTATAATCAAAAAACTAAAAAAACGCGATTTTTTGCATGAAATTGTTAATAACAAAGTGTTTGTAATGACGACTAAGGAAGAAATTATCAATAATATTCTCTCAAACCTCAATATGAATGACAAGAAAGGAAGCATCGCTGCATGTGCTTCGGGGACCTGCCAGGGTCCAGCACAAAACACTAGAAGCCATTGATGTTGCCTTTTAATGGCTTGAGAGGCAAGAGAAAGCAGATTTCAACTTCGAAAGATAAGGGAGTTGGTTTTCACAAACCTAAATGTAAGTTAAGCAGACTAAGAACGATGAATTCTTCAAAAGTACCTGTACTGTGTTTGTAAAAATATATGTTTGAAAAAAGTATTTAATAAATTTAATGAATATACAAAATGTTATAAATAATAAAGTCGAGTGAAAAACATATCATTATATCGTATGTAACTATTTTACAAACAATGGCGCAGCTGGTTTTCTTCTAACACTTTTTACATGAAAAAATCTCTGTGGCTTGGCCTACTGAGCGTTAGGGGCTTAATGGAAGCAAACTTGAACAAGGACTTGTTGATACTTATTACAGATTGAAGATATCTAGCAGTATAAAATAATAATATGATTCAACAGTATGCGATGCTATATATGGGTACAAGTGTCAACTGCTCCGTGGATTACTGCTCGGAAATAAAGATCCGCATTGAGCAAGCCCGTGCATCCTTTGTGAAAATCAAAAAGCTAGTCGCGACCTCAGCCTGGACTTGAGAACTCGGATGCTTAAATGCTACGTATTGCCTGTTTTCTTGTATGGTATGGTGTAGAAACATGGACCCTCAATGTGTACTGCGAGAGAAAAATAGAAGCGTTCGAGATGTGGGCCTACCGTAGGATGTTGAGAGTACCATGGACAGAACATACGACCAACGTGGAGGTTCTGAGAAGAATGAAAAATAAAAAGGGAGATCCTACAGGAAGTTAAGAAACGAAAATTGCAATCTCTCGGCCACATCATGAGAGGTCCTAAATACGAATTTCTACGCCTCATAATCCAGGGAAAAATAGTGAGAAAAAGATCCATTGGAGCGAGAAGAATGTCCTGGCTTAGAAATCTGCGAAAGTGGTTTAAGGCCACGTCATCTAACCTGTTTAGGGCCGCAGCGTCCAAAATTAAGTTAGCAATGATGATAGTCAACCTCCTGAAGGGAGACGGCACATGAAGAAGAAGATGCTATAATGAATACTTCAACGATTTTTTAGGTTAGTTAACAATAATAAGTAAATACCATATTGGTCGAAAAAAGTTAAATTGATAGAGTTTCAATCAACTAAAATACTTGTGGAAGTTGTCTAGTATATTTGAGCGATGTCGTTCAGATCAAAATCAAATCAAAACGAGCAATCGTCAACCACCTTACCTTTCCAATATTATTCGAAAACTCTGGCCATATTTCGTCGCAATTGGTGAGGAGCATCTTGCGTAGATCCAGCTGCACCGTTCCATGTCGTTGCAGCGTACTCGCGAGACCTTCGAACGAATGAACCTGCGAATTTTTCATTCGAACAGTACGCCACAACAACGGATGACTGGCAATGTCCCTCCACATAGTACACACGCAACCAGCACGTAGAAGATCCTGCACCTTGAGATACTGGAACACGTAGAGCAGAGTGTTGTATCCGTAGGATAAGTTTTGGAGGTAATTCTCCATGAATTTCGACTCCACCGACTTCTCGCTTGATTGGTTCGTGATGTTATTGAGTTTTAACGTTTTCTTTTTCGTGATGGGTGATTTTATTGACGACTCACTGGTAACTGGTCTGAAAATATGAAAATACACAGATTTCGTTCGTACATGAGAATTTGACGAAACATGTCGATTTATATATCAAGAAGGACAACTTTTGGGGTATTTGTTGTTGAATTATATTTAACCCCTTCAGCCCCAGGGCACTTACCCTTAAAATTTTAAATAGCACTCTACACTATTTTTGAAATTCTTATGTAGTTCTAGATAAGTTACATCTTTTTCTAATTTTTTTCCTCCTCAAAATTTATTTATTTATTTGACCTCAAGAATGAATGAAGTTTATATAATTTACTGATTTAAAATAATGCAAGTTTTCGATGATGTCTGTTCGCTCTGCCAGAAAAGCTCTTCATTTTTTCCTTCACTTAAATTATGCCGGTTCAAATCTTCAAATACAGTGCTCAACAACTGATTAGAATCATCAGTATTTCTTTAAAAAAATCGAATTTGATTGTTTCCACCAAATTTTTTTTCTTTAGTTGATTTACTTTTTATTGTTTTTATGGATTGTGAATAAATTGATCAAAACTAATATAATTTGAATAGAAGCTTCATTTATTGGCATGCAATATTATTTCGATCCCTATCATTTGTTGAGCACTGTTTTCAAAATTTTTTGTGCCTTTTCTGATATTGTTTTCAATTTTTATTACTTATAATAATACTCAGAAGTGACAATTTCAGTTCGTACAAAAAATTGGTTGAGCGGCCCGGCGGGAAATCTTTATTTCGAAAATTTGGCCCAACTTCTGAAAAGGTTGGCCACCCATGGTCTATATCCTTTGTATGTGTTACCAAGGTACATATATCCATACCATTTTTCAAATCTGATTTGCGTAGTGCAAGTCTACTTTTTATCCATTGTGATGGATGTTTTTTTTTCCAGATGGCAGCAGGTGATGAAGAATCGAATGATCGCTTCGTGAAAATAAAGAAAATTGTCGAGATTAAGTGCTCCCATTGTGGTAATAAGCGGTTGATGCAATGCAGTGTATTAAGTGCAACGGGAATTTCCACCCTTCATGTCTTGAACAAGCCGCAGCCTTAAAATCTACGACTTGTAAACACCACAGCGCCGTGGGTGCAAAATCACCTGTGAATGAGGGGAGACTAACGCGATACTCCTGATAGAAAACAAATATTTGCTGGAACTAGTAAGGAAAGTTCAAGAAAAAAATTAAATTCTAATGGGAAATAATGCTCTATTAACAGAAACTTAAAACTATTCAGGAAATAGAGAGCGACAAAAAGAAACAACAAAGAAGTAACCACAGAGGGAACTACAATGCCGGTATCACGTTAACGTCTGTGGTCAAATCAAATTAATGTAATGGAACTACCAACCGAAGAAATTTCTAAACTATGAACTATTCAGGCTAATGCGTCCACAGAACAGCGAAGCCGAGAACATATCCATAACATGATAAATATTCCGAAAGCTTTTTTTTTTCAATGGATGAACTGTAGACTGGCACTACAAAAATAAGATATAAAAAATGGTAAGGATAGATGTGCCTTGGTAACACATACAAAGGATTTAGATGTAAAAATTTTGAAAACTGAAGAGAACTACCACAAACGACTAACACACGAAATGATTGACATAAGAAAGTGTGAGAATACTTTAAATAGGAAGAGCGATACACAGAACTTGAGCAATTTCTATAGATATATACTGGATGCGGGTAAGATAAAAAAGCGGTAGAGAGAAAATGAAGGAAGAAGAAAACTGACAGCCGGTATGGAATAAGGCGTAAGAAAATTCAAATAATTAACCTCAAGGTGCCCTTACCTTCAATTTTAGAGAGATTTTTTAAAAGAGAATATATGATTGAATGAAGCATAATATAGTTGTTAAATTGCTGTTTTATTTCATTGATTTTACCCTCAACTCTCGGTAATAAGAGATAAGTATGTATTGTTTTGTTGATTGAAAAATTTTTTTTGCGAAAGCTCGGGCACGAATATAAATAAATAAATATATATATATATTTATATATATATATATATATATATATATATATATATATATATATAAAATATATATATATATATATATATATATAAACATAAATATATACGCAGCAGTAAATGAACAACTAGTTACTCTTTGTAAAAAATCCAATCATGAAAAATATACAAGTGACCTAAGAGTGAACAAGGAAATTTCATCAATAATTTAAAAAATATAATATATATATATATATATATATATATATATATATATATATATATATATATATATATATATATATATATATATATATATATATATATATATATATATATATATATATATATATATATATATATATATATATATATATATATATATATATATATATATATATATATATAACTATTTATTCGAATTGTTGTTGCCTGTGAACTATTTCTAATTTCTTGATAATTATTAGCAATAACAGGCTTGTTGAATCTCAAAAAACTCGATTTTATTAAAAAGTTGACGTTTCGCCACGACATTCGTGGCTTTATCAAAACTAAAAATGAAATAGAATTTTTTGAGATTCAACAAGCCTGTTATGGCTACTAATTATCAAGAAATTATATATATATATATATATATATATATATATATATATATATATATATATATATATATATATATATATATTATAGTTTCGTATGATATCTTGGATGGGATTGGTTTTGGTTCGACTTGGTTGGGGGGTAGACCCCCTGATGGGAAATAAATTTTGTTTACACGTTAAATGGCGCAATTTGGTAGCAATAGGGTTGAAAGTTTGTAAATAGGTAGGTTCGTATGATATCTTGGATGAGATTCGTTTTGGTTCGAATTGGTGAGGGGTTGACCCCCTGGGGGAGGAAATAAATCTTGTTTACACGATAAAGGTCGCAATTTTGGAGTAACAGGGTTGAAAGTTTGTAAGTAGGTATTTTTCGAAAGATATCTTGGATGGGATTGGTTCAAAATGGTTGGGGGGTTGACCCCCTAGGGGAAGAAATAAATCATGTTTACATGATAAAGGCCGTAATTTTGGAGCAATACGATTGAAAGTTTGTGAGTAGGTAGTTTCGTATGATGTATTGGATGGGATTGGTTTTGGTACGGATTGCTTGGGGGGTTGACCCTCCAAGAGAGGAAATTAATCTTGTTTACACGATAGAAGACGCAATTTCGGGGGCCATAGGGTTGAAACTTTGTATGTAGGTAGTTTCGTACGATATCTTGGATGGTATTTATTTCGATATATAATTGACCCCCTGGAGGAGGAAATAAATATTGTTTACACGATAGTGGGCGCAATTTTTGTTTTTTGGATTTGGAACAAAATTCATAATTGAATGAATAGATTTTTGTAAACTGGATACCTGCTTTTCTAATGCAGCTAGCTGCGATAGAGTTTTTTTAATTTTTGAAGGATTTTCCTTGTTCACGTTATGTAGTATAAATCTTTGTAACTGATGGTGGAATAGTGTATCAAAAAGTGTCATGATTATTCAGTTGAATAACTGAGAATTCTATATATTATTTCTATTTATTACGACACAAATAGGGAGATCTCAGAATATAACAATGAGAAATACACGATTTTCCTAAACGAATGACATAAGAATTCACACATATACCAATTCAGGTACCTAACGCGCTCATCACTTCGTTTGATAGGCTGACTATTGTCTATTCATAATACGTGTGGATAAATCTTAACTGAAATAATAAGATATTGACGAAAAAATAATTCATCAAAACTTACACGTCATTCGAATTCAAATGAGTATCCTGCACAGCAGGTTTGACATCATTATCATCGATTTCCATAGGTTCGGGAGTAGGTTCAACGGAATCGGCGGTATGGGAATTTTCGGGCTTGGAGGGGGACGTGGGTTCGGTTTTGATATTAGTGGTAACATCAGCAGTTTGGCCAGGAATCAAATCAATTGCATCTTGAATTTGTGAAGGTTCCACGCTCCTTGCCGCAGCAACCGTCGGGGAAACTGAGACAACATTGTATTTTGGTATGATTAAGAACTTTCGGCCGGCCAAAAATTCAACGTACTGAGGTCGTGCGGGCTCAACTACTTCGTCGACATTCATTTGCTGATTATCAACTTGTATTCTAGAATTTTGAGGTAACCAAGATGTCATGTGACCGAGAATACTAGTATTTTCGTTACTCGTCGGTATATCGTCGAGTTTCTCGCTTTCTACAACTTGGTTCTGTCCTGTATCGCTTTCCGGACTTTTAGGAATTCTCTGCAGCTTTGGCAACACTGTAGGTTGGGTGGTGACCGATTGAAGCGCTGTGATTGGTGTGAGAGGTGGCGGCGCTATGCCTGTCGACAAATTTTGACCCCCCTGTTCAAGCTGGCAATTCTGCGGAACAAATAAAAAACAGTGTTACTTTGGGTGTTTTTTGAATATTCCACGGAGTTGCTACGCTACACAAGCACGCCACCTCTTCCACCAACTCATTATCAGTATGCCTTTTGGACATCATATGATTTTACAAGTATTTTACGATATAGCAATTGATGATTCTGTGGGACATCGAAAATATTTTCCGTAAAAATGTTTTACCTCAAAGAGCTGATCGAGATGACAAAAATCAAAAATATAGGGAAATATTTATACGTTCTTGGGCATAGGAAATTAAAGCATTGAAAAATAAAACAGAAAAGTAAGTCATTGCCATTTATTTAATATTGAAAAGAATATTCTCACGAAGAGATCGATTAGGACAGCTTCAAATTTAATTATGCCAGAAATGTTTTACTCGAACTAAATTTTTTTTCTTACATGTTTTACTTTTTTGAATGTTTCATTTGGGCAATCATTTATTCTGAGGATTATTTCGATAGAAATTTCAAGACAACATATGCTATTTTTAAGGCACGGGGAATCGTGCCTCTGAAACAAATCAGGTATAATGAAAAAAAAAGCAATTTAAGAAAAACATTTAATCAAAAAACTACCTTTATAATAGTAGTGTTCAGGAAATAGCACTCAATATTGAACCATGTGAATATAAACCATTGTGAAAATTATTTTAAGTATTTACCGTGCATTCAGTAGTTAAGGCTGGGATATGTTGAAAAATGTTGCAAAGGCATGATGAGAAGTATCTTACCCAGATTTATAAATGTATGTCCTTTTTTTAAATGATTTTTAATGTAATCCCTATGCGAAAATACTAAATTAGGCTACTAGGCATATTCTAAGATGCAGAATCATCAAATCTTCAGCAAATGTTATTTCTGAATCGCAAATTTTGAATCAAAGTTTTTCAACGTTCGGTTTGAACGATTTCCTCAAGCATACTGATAATATTCATATTTCACATCATTGATTGGTCCTTTGTGCCCTTAATTCATAATTCTGAATATTAATGAAACAACGGAAGGCCAGTTCATCGATCATTTGGTTAACTTAGCAAAGGAATTATAAGTTTTCCGATGAGATGGGCGATTGGAACATAGTTCAATGATCTACATCAGCGGTTCTTAACCTATGAGTCGCGACCCAATTCGACCCAAAATTGGGTCGCGAAGCATATTTCTAGGGTCGCGCTGAGTCGAACCAAAAAAGTTGATAATACACCAAATAATAAGTAACACCTCCTGGAAGAGTTATTCCCTAATACAAGTTATTCCCTAATACAATGTTTCGGTTTTACCGCTCTTCGCGAATGGCCTTCGCCATTCGCGGTACCGCCAGAGCGGTACCGACTTTGCATGAGGAATTTGTTAATATTAATCAATTTCAAGAACAATTAATAGAAATACAAAGTGACCAAGCACTTCGATACAATTTCTACAAAAACACTGAAACTTTATGTGCTTTCTGGTTAAAATTAAAACCGAGAAGCCAATAATTGTTAAAGAAGCCCTAAAAGTATTATTGCCCTTTTCAACAACGTATATGTGAGAGGCTGGTTTTTCGGCTCTGTGTGTAATCAAAAACAATTACCGGAGCAAGTTAAATCCTGAAATAGATATAAGATGCTCCTTGACAAGCATTCAACCAAGGTTTGAAGATCTTTCAAAATGTATTCAAGCACAAGGTTCTCATTAAAACTGTATGACTTGCACTTAAAATTTAAAAGATTTAACATATGTATCGATATTTCTTTTTTTTTAGGAATAAGTTAAAATGTCAATTATTTTCAAAGTTATAAATATATTTTAATTTGGTCAATAAAAATTATTAAAAACACTTGATTATTAATTAAATTTTCCTTGGATCGAAAAGTACTTTTGTTTATCTTTATTATCAAAAAAATAAATAATAAATTTGTAAGTTAAAAAAAATCATCATAGTAGGATTGAAGATTTTTTAAAAATACGATCTAAAATAAAGCAATGAAAAAATTTTGACTTTTTCTTGGGTCGCGACATGAACATATTTCTCAAGTTTGGGTTGCGGCTTAAAAAGGTTAAGAACCACTGATCTACATCAGATCATAAATTTATTACACTCGATGAAATTTATTTATTTATTTAATATGGGTTAATATTGCACTGCGACCCTAAGGTCTACTGTATAGAGCTGTTTTCTGTACTACGCCATCTACCTACAGCTCGCCTTCTAGTGCCAGAGTATTAATAAACTCCAATATCTGAGAACGCTTCAAGGAGGTTATGTGCTAATTCATACAAGTTTCTTGGCCAAAGCATTCGTTTCGTTGACTTGCAATGGCGAGGCATTCTGTAACCAGGTAAACAGGACTTTACTCGCCCTCCTCACATAATCTATAGTTTCTGAAATAGTCCAGTGATCAGCCGTTTTCCCGTGGAATTTTGAGAATCAGTAACGGGACCCTGTGTCCTATAAAATTCTATTAATCGCCTTCTTTCTATACCACTGGCACTCCGTGCGCGCGTAAAATAGCTTTCTATCGACGAAAGCGATCGACTTCTTGCGAGGTGTATAGACGTGTGGTATTCTATTTTGGCAACAAATTAGCCTGTCCCACAGTATCATTGTTCTGTCATTATTGAGTTTGTTTTGTTTATCAATTATAAATGTTTGTTAGTAAAGTGGTAAATAATTATTAAAAATTATAAATATGCGTATTTGACAATTATTGCTGGATGTATGTGACGAAAAGCCACAATTAATAACCAATAAGTTCAGTAGAATAGAGGGAAAAGCCAAGGGAAATGGTTGGTCAAAAACTAAACAGTTTAGGTTTTAGTAAAAAATCAGTAGAAGGATGAGGAGAAAAGAGTAATACTGTTTCATTATTACCCAGATTACACGAAGATATTTATTATTTTATATTTTACTTATGGGAAACTTTGTAAGAAGTTGTACCAAATAAATACCTATTTTCATCAGCTATCAAAAAAAACTTTTATTATATTCTTTTTGAATTATAAATAAAAATAATGTATGTCTGAAATACTGATAAAATTGTTAACTTTGGTGAAAGATATGTTTGATTGTCGCATATTTATATAAAAGTTGTTGGAAGGCGACGATTTAAAGCTATCTATTAAACTATAGAGCTAGCTAAATAAATAAACCTAATTGTAATGATAACCAAAATATTTATTAAACTATAGAGATAGCTAAATAATTAAAACTAATTGTAATGATTACCAAAATAATAAACAAAACTCTTGGAGGACCAAAATTTTTTCTGTTTGTCGGATTTAGAGAAAAGACAGCCAAAAATTATGAGAAAAAAGTCTGTTACGGGAGATGAGGCTGTACATGAATTGGGATTGGAAAAAAGTATGTTATTGTTATCACTTACAAATTATTTCTTAGCCAATCATTCAGGTGTTTTTTTAATCATATTTGAAAAATTAAACTTGAATCAAAGAGATAAGTGTTGTCCTTAATAATTGTAAGTATTTTTTTAGACGAGACAGCGAGACATTCGACAATTATAATTATGAGAATTAAAGTTATGAAGTTGTTTGAACTCGCCTTTAGTTGCAATTTGAAGTAAAGAAATCAACAAAATCACAAAATAGAAATGACACCCATTAAATTGACGTTTATTAAATGAAAATATCAGTTTCGCCACTTTAAAAATAACAAATTACTCTACAAATTCCGGAAACACCCGAAGAGAAGGCGTTTGTAACACAGAGTGCCGTCAAACGCTATTATCGCTTTCTACAGTAGAATTCTATTATAGAAAGCGACAGGTAGAATACTATAGTGCACGGAGTCCCACTGCTGGGTCGATTTCCTTGAAAATTGGGAATTAGGTAGTATTTATAACGTTCTTCAAAATCTATAATGTGCCGAAGTGTGCTTTCGCCTTAGGGGTCAAAGCTACCCCATCTAGGGGATGAAAATGATTTTAATCAAAGTAACATCAGAAATTGATAAATTGACTAATTTTAAGCAACTTTTGTGTCATAAAGTTTTTTTTTAAAGTTGATAATTTTCGAGTTATCAACGATTGAAACTGTGCAATTTTCATTGAGAAAACGCATGGTGTTAAACAGTTTTTTACTAATAACTCAAAAAATTTTCATTTTATCGGAAAAATCATCTGAAACAAAAATAGAGCTAATAATAGAGAAAAGATATTCGTTTTTGAATGACCTTTGTGAACCCAACAACGTCTGAGTTATTACTCGTTGAAGAATGGTTATTTTTCGGGAAACCCAAAATTGAAAACTTTAAACCTGAAATAATTTGAAAATAGTGAAATTTTTGGGTAAAACTCAAGAGTCCCTTTTCAAAGTACAAGAAAAACCTTCAAAATTAGTTTTATACAAAAGTCTTTTCATGAGAATTGACTGACTTATAACAAAAATAAAGTCACTGTTTTTAAATTTTTTAAAAATATTCAACACTTACTCCCTCGCCATGGCCACCCTAAATGAAATTAATCGTAACCCATTTTCAATTATTTTAACTCAAGTGTTATTGATATGATTCATGTGATTTGACAAGTTTGGAATTTTTAATTTATAAAAAATTGTTGATTGAATTTAAAATCGCATTTTCGTAATTTTGAAAAAAAAATGAATTTTTCTCAAATGAACCAAAAACTATTCATGATATGAAAAACTGTTCCAGTTGTTAATTGTAGGGTTTTCCTTACTTAAAATGTTGATTTTTTTTGATCTTTGCATCATGAAAATTGAACTAGATATGTT
Source organism: Cynegetis impunctata (assembly GCA_030704885.1). Taxonomy (NCBI): domain Eukaryota; kingdom Metazoa; phylum Arthropoda; class Insecta; order Coleoptera; family Coccinellidae; genus Cynegetis; species Cynegetis impunctata. The sequence continues at coordinate 1,185,251 of JARQZK010002890.1, forward strand.
GGCTCAAAGTTTTCATTCGCGTATTAATTGTAGCTCATCCAAGCCCTTTGAGGTCAACCCATGTCAAATGAAAGGTTAAAAAAAGTTTTAATCAACGTGGTGTCAAAGACCTTCAAATTCCCTACAGAGTGTTCTTTCAGAAAATATTATAGCTCAAAAAATGAGGAAGTAATCGTCGAAAAACCAACTTTTTAAATTTTTAATTTCAGAGCAAAATTCCGCTTCACTGGCATATTTTTCTGAAAGTTCAGAAATTGAATATCCAAACAGTGCAGATTTGATACTATTTTCTCACATCTTCACTGGATGTGACTCAACTTCTGCCTTCTTCAATAAAGGTAAAAAAAAATTTATCGACATTTTAGAAAAACGTTCCGAAGTAAGAGAAAAGGCGAAAATTTTTTATAATAGTTCTTCAACGCTTGAAGATATTCTAGAAGCCGTTAGATACTGTACCGAAATGTTGTTTAGACCTACTAAAGACTCTATAAATTAAATACATTGAAACGTGTTACAAACTTGTCTGAATACCTCGAACAAATCAGATATAACTCATTTATGAATTTAACCACTAAAAAAAAGACTTAGATTTTCATCTCTTGTCCCAATAGTTGGTGCTTTCAATGAGTACATAATATGGCTGGGTAACAAAAATATTAATTATTTTGATTGAGGTTGGATTAAAATTTACGAAATTTTGCATCCAATCAAAAACCAAAATGAACCGGCACCTGAGGAGCTGTTGCAAATGATATTTTGTAATTGCAAAAAGGAATGCGGTTCAGCGTGCGGTTATCAACGAGTAGGCCTCTTTTGCAATGCAATATGCAGAAACTGCAGTGAGGACACTTGTCTCAACAGGGTTGTGTTTAAAAAACGACAAGAGTTATATCACTGAAGAAATATTCTCGATTCACTATTAATGCACTTTTGAATCATTTCTTATTGTGAAAAAATCGTTGAGCTTATTTTTCAATAATTCATATTCTCAGGAGAAGACTTGTAAGGGTTGAAGCGTCTCGGAAAATGATAATTTCTTTCAAATAGAGTATAATAATTCAATATGACGCAATTTTCAATTATTTCAAGTTATAAATACCTTTAAAACTAATTTTAGAAATTACTACCACCAGGGGATGATTTGAAGGGGTTGCATCTGTCTGATTAATCGTAAAATTGTTTGAGTATATCCATAGATCTACAAATTATTCATTTAAACTTTCTTTTAACTAAATACATGCTGAAATCTACGATTTTTTAATTTTTTGAGATAAGGGGTAGTTTTCACCCCTAAAAAGTAAAAAGCACATTTCGGCAGAGTATAGATTTTGAAGAAGAGCGTAAGAAGAGCTCAATCCCAAATTTTTATCAAAATCGGCGTTGATTCTCAAAATTCCACGCTTTTACAATTTTTTACCGCTGGTGACTGGACGAAAACCCTATTCTCATCAGATGCTTCCTGAGGCGACAGTGTCCTGTAAGAAAGCCAGTGAGGAGATGTAATGTATTCTTACTGAGATCCAGACATCCTTTGGATCTTGCAGTTTCAAAGTTCTGAAACTATCATCCCGGCAGTTTAGTCAAAAAATACGATTAACCAAGAAATATCTGTTACTAAAACAGAACGTTTATTAAATTTAAGTGAAGAATACTACCAGTATTAGTTTTTTTTTTCTTCCTCTTATAAGATTTTATTTAAGAATATTACCCTTTTATGAATAATATTAGTATTCCAAATAAGAGCATGTACCTTGCCATCTACAAAAAGTGCCTGCCCCTTTGTCTATGTAAAAACTTCTTTCATGTATAACCATGATAAAACACTTGAAATTAGTGCTTATTGTAATGCAATCGAAAAAGAAACTGCAAACATAGTGCACCTAATAATTTGATTATCACAATCATTCAATTATAGGCAGAACATAAATGACTTCACATATGAGCCTTTCTATGATATATATATATATATATATATATATATATATATATATATATATATATATATATATATATATATATATATATATATATATATATATATATATATATACAGGGTCCTGCAGCAGTGGCGCGGTGTTCCATTTCTCTATTTGGGAAACAGATAGAAATCTATATTTCTATAATATTACCTTATTGCTCGAGCTCGACAAAATAAAAATATTGTCGGTCACACAGGGTGTTCAATTTCTTCTGGGCGGATATCAACTATGTTTTTTCGAATGGCAACCTATATTTTTTGTTGCCTTTTCGGTTTCTACATAGAAAATAAAAGATACTTTATATAGATCTTCATTTCGAAAATATTTACGGTTTTCGAGATTTTTTGCATTTTTGATTTTTTTTTTCAATTTTGGTTACTCAGAATATTTGAAATTATAAAGTTGTGCCAAGTCCAATTGAAATTTATTTCTGGTCAAATATTCTACATTGGTAACTCTCTCATACGATATATCTGAAATCAACCTGTGATATACAGGGTATGAAAAATCGCTTGCCACATATTGTAAATAAAAATGTACAGAATCTTCCTTATTTCAAATGGAACACCCTGTATATTATAGATCCAGAAGAAGCGTTAAGAAAAGCTCTACAAATGTCATGAAGTATTCCCTTAGGTTAAGTTTACTAGTTTTCATTAAAACAGCGAAAAATGGCAAATATTCAAATTTCTTCGCTATAATCTCAATGAACGACTTTTTTCAAAAATAACCTGTTGGTAGATAAACAAGTTGTGAATTTCACCACAAAATGTACCTGGTATATTTAAAATAATTTCAATAATCTCAAAATTTGAGCCACATTCTTTCGATCTAAATCAACCTTTCAGCGAATAAAATATTTATTGGAAATCGGGTAGTCTGGCAAATGACAGATCAAAATATTTGCCTTCAAATAAGTATTGAAATCTTTAGTGATTCGTTAAGTAGAACTTTCGATATGATTTCATCAGAATGTTGTTAAATTATATCGAAAGTTCAACTTAACGAATCACTAAAGATTTCAATATTTATTTGAAGGCAAATATTTTGATCTGTCATTTGCCAGACTACCCGATTTCCAATAAATATTTTATTCGCTGAAAGGGTGTTTTAAATCGAAAGAATATGGCTCAAATTTGGAGATTATTGAAATTATTTTGAATATGCAATGTATATTTTGTGGTGTAATTCACAACTTGTTTATCTACCAACAGGTTATATTTGGAAAAAGTCGTTCATTGAGATTATAGCGAAGAAATTTGAATATTTGCCATTTTTCGCTGTTTTAAGGAAAACTAGTAAACTTAACCATAGGGAATACCTCATGACATTTATAGAGCTTTTCTTGGCGCTTCTTCTGGATCTATAATATACAGGGTGTTTCATTTGCAATAAGGAAGATTTTGTACATTTTTATTTACAATATGTGGCAAGCGATTTTTCATGCCCTGTATATCGCTGGTTGATTTCAGATATATCGTATGAGAGAGTTACCAATGTAGAATATTTGACCAAAAATAAATTTCAATTGGACTTGGCACAACATTATAATTTCAAATATTCTGAGTGACCAAAATTGAAAAAAAAAATAAAAAATGCAAAAAATCTCGAAAACCGTAAATATTTTCGAAATGAAGATCTTTATAAAGTATCTTTTATTTTCTATGTAGAAACCGAAAAGGCGACAAAAAATATAGGTTGCCATTCGAAAAAACATAGTTGATATCCGCCCAGAAGAAATTGAACACCCTGTGTGACCGACAATATTTTTATTTTGTCGAGTTGGAGCAATAAGGTAATATTATAGAAATATAGATTTCTATCTGTTTCCAAAATAGAGATATGGAACACCGCGCCACTGTTGGAGGACCCTGTATATATATATATATATATATATATATATATATATATATATATATAATATATATATATATATATATATATATATATATATATATATATATATATATATATATATATATATATTCACATATAGAAGTAATTATTTTCTACTTTACTGAATATATTTATGATATTCATTCTTATTTTGTATTAAGTTGTTTTTTCCATGAAAAATATACTTATGCAATATATAAGTACATCCACATATATTTAGAAAATGAACTGAAAAACTTACCAGTAAAATTTCCTTCAAATTGGCAATAATTTATCATCAGAAAAGTTGAAATAAATCATTCCATTTCATCTAGCGGAAGAGTTAGAACGCACAAATTTGCTAAGTTAACGAAAGTGATAAACTGGCCTTGAAGTAAATTTTGAATATACTTGGAAAATAGCCCGTAACACTTATTTTTAGAAATCATAAGTTATTGGAAAGGCAATTACAACTTTCTTGTAATAATTTACAATAAATGAGAAATATCGTGAATCAATGAAGCAGCAGGGAAAAACATTGATACAAATGTCCAGAATTGATGAACGTATATAGTTATCTTTTATTCTTTCAATTGACTAAGAACCCCTTATGCAGCGTTTCTCAACATTTTAGATTTCGCGGCCCATTTTCATATAATAAGTCGCGCGCCCCCTAACCATGACATGTAATACTAAGAAAAAGGTCTTTTCTTTGGATTGTGTGTGCAGATCATCATTTCATTTATATCTTGCGCTCCCAATAAAAAAGGTATTTTAAGGTGTGTGTGCTCACGCCCCCTTTGGGGAGCGCTCCCCACAGGCTGAGAAACGCTGGCCTATGATGTTGTAATGAAGCTGTTATTAGATTGAATTATAAAATTGTTTCCCTATTGAAATTATAATGAAATTCTCGATGTTCCGAAATTTTCACTTTGTCAATAGAGACAATAGAGCTTTTCTTAACTATCAATACAACAGCGCTCTTTTATTTTCAACCGTCCTTTTGCATTTTGAATAATAGTCCAAGAGCCAGCGACGATCAGCCCTTCGTTATTTTATAAAACCTGAAACTTTCTCTGAGTATTTGCCTAGTATAAGTTAAAACAATCCCCGACTATGAAGTTCGTATAACGGTTGCTTTGGATGGTAACAGGTAGTAAAGTTGTAAAAAATTGCACCTTAGTTTCGTTAAAGTATAAAGCTCAGTTTTTATATATTTCATTTGGACTAATATCAGAAGTCACGTCGTCCATTGTCAGACACTTAGTATGGTTGCAACCCCCTGTCAGACACCCTTAAATTATATTGAATTGTAATTAAACTTACGTTATATTATAAAGGCTGAATTTTTCGTATGTTACTTAAGGAACTACCAAAAGATGTTTTCCCAGTGGTCAGACAGTTTCGATGGTTCTTACACCTTGTCAGACACATGAAGGTCTACCGTAGGTGCGAGAGCGAAGTATATGCATGCAAGCGGGAGCGAGTGAAATAGTGCGTTCGGTCTATTGCGAATTGTCACTGCGCATGTTTCATTTACTCAGTATTATATGTTTTTTGGATTTGTGGAAAAAAAAAATTATCTCACTATTAGGTCCAGAACTGAAATAAAATATCTGTCCGGAAGTCCTGTGAATACTTTATAGCATTCCCTGTATATTCATCAAGAAAAATAATGTCTTTATATTTGAGGATATGTTCTTTTCTAGCATTCAAAACAGTTTGACATTTTTTCAATGATTGTTCAGAAAACAATATCATTTTGCCATCACTCTTTCCACACACAACACAAATTAATACGTCTCCCATGATAACAATTTATTGAAACTGAATCAGATTTTTTAAATAACTACACAAATAAGAAAAAACGACATATGATGCGCAGTGACAGATCGCAATAGACCGAACGCACTATTTCACTCGTTCCCGCTTGCATGCATATACTTCGCTCTCGCACCTACGGTAGACCTTCATGTGTCCGACAAGGTGTAAGAACCATCGAAACTGTCTGACCACTGGGAAAACATCTTTCGGTAGTTCCTTAAGTAACATACGAAATATTCAGCCTTTATAATATAACGTAAGTTTAATTACAATTCAATATAATTTAAGGGTGTCTGACAGGGGGTTGCAACCATACTAAGTGTCTGACAATGGACGACGTGACTTCTGATATTAGTCCAAATGAAATATATAAAAACTGAACTTTATACTTCAACGAAACTAAGGTGCAATTTTTTACAACTTTGCTACCTGTTACCATCCAAAGCAACCGTTATCCGAACTTCATAGTCGGGGATTGTTTTAACCTATACTAGCCCAATAATGGAAAGGTAACTCGGATAAAGGAATCGTTTTTCGTTTTCCAGGTTTCTAGGGATGAAGTTATCTCTGCTGTATATTCTCTCAAAAATAAGAACTCATGTGGATACGATGAAATACCCATGTTTGCCATTAGGGAATCGATTGGTCAAATTGCTGACCCTCTTGCACATCTTATTTATCGCTCATTTACCGAGGGTCTTTCCTGACTCGCTTAAGGTGGCAGTAGTTAAGCCACTGTATAAGAAAGGTGATGTAGAGGACTTAAATAATTACCAGCCTATAAGTCTACTTACGTCGTTTTCGAAAGTTTTTGAGAGGATTCTTGCAGACAGGCTCCTAAGTTTCTTCAGAAGGTTCAAGATTATTGTCAGCTGTCAGCATGGTTTTGTGCGGAATAGGGGTACAGAAACGGCAGTCTTTGAACTGACTACTGCCATACTCATCGCTCTTGAGAAGGGTGAAGTACCGTTGGGGCTATTTTTCGACTTATCGAAAGCTTTTGATCTTATTGATCACAAATTGCTCCTATTTTTTCTTGAAGCGTATGGGATTAGAGATAGACAGTTGGATTTAATTTCCAGCTACCTCACAAATCGTAAACAGAGAGTAGTGTTGTTGAGAGGTGGTGTTTCATACGTATCTGAGGACCGAGTGATTACGAAGGGGGTACCACAGGGTAGTATCCTGGGGCCACTTTTGTTTCTCGTTTTCATAAATTCGCTTCTGAAATGCTCATATAATGACTGTAATGCTATTTATGTTTGCCGACGACACGAATTTTCTCATAAACTCTACGGATATCAGTGCTGCTCTGGCTTCTGCGGTGTCAGTTATCAATAAAGTGGGAATTTGGTGCGATAATAATAAACTAAAAGTCAATCTACAAAAAACTGAGAGAGTGTCTTTTTCCGATCATTCAGGTCAAAGGTTGCTTTCCCGAAGTTTGTTGGTGATGTCGGAGAACCAGGTACCAGTTAGAGAGTCCGTGAGTTTCCTCGGTATTGCCTTGGATAAGAATTTGAGATGGACCTTCACATTGATCAGCTCAGAAAGAAGCTGAATTCGGCCTCATTTACCCTTTTTATGTTGGAGAGATCTAGTCCACTTGCATGTCCTAAAAAATTCTATATTTTTGCTAATTACCAATCTATCCTTTCCTATGTATCATTTTCTGGGGAGGCTCCATCCACTCTGATAGTCTCTTTATTTGCCAAAAATGGACAGTTAGATCTATGCTTCGCCTCGACTACAGACAATCTTGTCGTGGTCTCTTTAGAAAGCACAATTTATTCACTTTCTATGGGCTGTATATATATAAAATACTTACATTTTTCCATAAAAATCAAGATTATTTTGCAAAATTTAAGAATATTAATAATACAAGGAAAAGTGTTCCGTACTTTTTCCTATTCATTCTACCACTCTACGTGAAAGAGGTACAGAGTACATGGCACTCAAGTTGTTCAATATGTTACCTAAACATCTACAGGTTATTTCAAATCATGGGACCTTTAAGAGAAGCATTCACAAGTTAATTATGAAATGTGAACCTTACTCGGTCGAGGAGTTCAGGGTTTATTGTTATAAATAAGCTTCTGTATTTGTTTTTTGTGACTTGTTTCATTTTTATTTTGTGCATATTTATATTTAATATTTGTACGAATTCTTCTTCTTTTAGTGCCGTGCAGATTCCTGCGTAGGCGTTCATCTTCTTCTATTCTTATCATATGCTTCTTTTAATTGCAGCATTCTGTAATGTTTGGAAGTCCTTTATCCCCGTCCATTGACGGATATTTCTAAGCCATGATAATTTTTTTCTTCCTATTCCTCTTCTTCCTCCCTCAATTTTACCTTGAAGAATGAGGCGTTGAAAGTGGTAGCGTTCTCCGCGCAGTATGTGTCCGAGATAACCTATTTTTCTTTTCTTGATATTTTCGAAAAGTTCTCGATCCGCTAGACCGGCTCTTCGGAGAATGTCCTCGTTTCTCACATGATCGACCCACGACACTTTCAAAATTCGGCGCAGGATCCACATCTCGAAGGCTTCTATTTTGTTGATGACTGTTACTTTGAACGTCCATGCCTCAACCCCGTATAGGAGAACGGACCAAATATAACACTTTATCATCCTATATCTGAGGTTAAAGTCCAAGTTCTTGTCTGTAAGGAACTTTCGAAGTCTTAGAAAGGTTGTTCTAGCCTGCTCGATCCTGCACCTTATCTCTTGATCCGGATCCCATTCTTTATTAATCATGCATCCCAAGTATTTAAACTGTGTGACCTGTTCGATATTATCTTCATTAATATGAATTCGGGTGTGTGGAATATCGTTCCTACTAACAATCATAAACTTGGTTTTGTTGATGTTAAGTTTCAAACCTAGTCTTTGGCTTTCTTCGTTGACCCGATCCAACAGACTTTGGAGATCTTGTGCGTTTTCTGCTATTATCACGGTATCATCCGCATATCGGATATTGTTAATGGGGATTCCGTTTACTTTAATACCAAAGGAGCTATCTGAGATTGCCTCGGAGAATGACCTTTCCACGTACAAATTGAATAACATTGGGGACAGGATACATCCCTGGCGAACCCCTTTTTTAATTTCAAAATCTTCAGTTGTTCCAGTGTTGCTTACTCGAATTTCTGCTTTTTGGTGCCAATACAGATTACCAATCAGTCTTACATCCTTTCCATCCAGTCCCAAATCTCTAAGGTACGTTATCAGAAGATTGTGCTTAACGTTGTCAAATGCCTTCTCATAGTCACTGAAGCACATGAAGACATCTTTTCTTTGTACGAATAATCTCTGAAATTAATAAACTTATTCTATTCTATTCTACTCAGAGAAAGTTTCAGGTTTTATAAAATAACAAAGGTCTGATCGTCGCTGGCTCTTACTCTATAATGAAACATTATCAAATAAATTGACCATGTTAAATAATTATATATTTAGTCGAATACTGTTCGTCATTTCAGTTGTACATTTGCAACAAAATAGTTTCCTATTGCCGTGTTACGGACCAGAATGTATATTCATTTACGTTACAACCGAAATACATAGGACAATTAATTCCACAAGCATTTCACATTTTAAATTAATGAAAACTCATTCGAGTGCTTTCCCAGTTCTGAGCTGGATGTTAAACTGACCTTACACACATAATTCGGTATGTTGATATTGGGTACCATACCCACGCATTCATTATGGTACAAACAAAGACATAACCGACACTGGAGAGTAGGTACGAGGCCTTGAACCCCCTGACATCTAATGGAGCATGGCTGACAGGGCTTACTGGTCAACTCACTGCTGTTATCGGTGCTGGAATGTGGCAATAATGGTTAGGGAATTGGATTTGAAGGATAAGGCTGTTGAGTTCCAAGGAATATTAAACGGCTCTGAAGCTAAACTTGAAATTGTCATTGTTTTGGGAAGGTATAATGAAAAGACTATGAAACAAAATTGTTCACTTTCGTAAATTAACATAATTATTATCCTTCATAAAATGATACCTGAATAAATAATATCTACTGCATTTGTTCTGAGAGCAAAGAGAGACACTACAAATTTGCATCCTCTCACTTGAAAAAATTATTCATACTTGAAGAAATAAGTTAAAAGTACAATATTGTATATATATATATATATATATATATATATATATATATATATATATATATATATATATATATATATATATATATATATATATATATATATACAGGGTGTTCTACAAGCTCTATGACAAACTTTGACAGAAGGTAGGTTGCTTGATTTTGAACATATTTTTTTTAATAAACATGGGTCCGATTCGTTTTTGTTTAGAAGTTACAAGCATTTAACCTTTATGAACAATTAATAATAAAAATTTAAATTAAATGATAATCACAAAACTGAAGACTATAAAAATTGTTCGAAATGTCCACCCTCAGATTGAATGCAAGCCTCACATCGACGAACTAAAGATTCGGTCACTAGAAGAATGAGATTTGGATCATTTCTTATTTGGTTAGCTGCATCTTGAATTCTTTCAAGTAACTGCTGCTAGGTAGCGATTTCCACATGGTGGACCAACTGCTTCATGTGTCCCCATAAATAAAAATCCAGAGGATTCAGATCGGGTGAACGAGGTGGCCATGATATTGGACCTCCTTGACCTATCCATTTATTCGGAAAATGTTCATTTTGCAGCTTGTCTGGCGTTACCATTGGCATGCCCATATACAATCATATCTGCATATTCCTCAATGGAGAATAAATGCATTTTTCACACTTTCACACGAAATATCTAATAAAAAATTAAAATGACACTAACAATAATTATTGTCATAACAACCGATATTTCTAATTATCAGCCTACGTTTTTTATTGGAGCAGGTGTATATTTTATAAGTGTGCATTGTTTAACATGCTTAGTGACTTTCTGTTACTTCCTGGTTGAAAAAATTACGATTCTTCAAATGCTTGTAACTTCTAAACAAAAACGAATCGGACCCATGTTTATTAAAAAAAATGTTTAAAATCAAGTGACCTACCATCTGTGAAAGTTTGTCATAGAGCTTGTAGAACACCCTGTATATATAAATATATATATATATATATATATATATATATATATATATATATATATATATATATATAAATATATATATATATATATATATATATATATATATATATATATATATATATATATATATATATATATATATATATATATATATATATATATATATATATATATATATATATATATATATATATATATGCATAATAAATAGTGAGAAAAAACCTATATGAAGAATAAACCTGAAATCTCAAATACATGTTTTTCATTATTTCATCAGAAAATAAATTTGCAAATGCAGTAATGGTTAACTTCCTTCAGAGTATATGAATGAATTATTAAAAAATACAATATGATTGTTAATTGTTATAAGTTATAAACCAATGACCGGAATTGATCTCAATACCGATTTTACCAATAATAAATATATACAAACAGAAATTTAAGGAACCTATTGGATGTTTGATATAAAAGTTAATCAAAGTCACATTTGATAGAATTCATATAATTTGTTGTCAAAATTTCTAATGAGGAACTCTCTGTGAAGGACCATAAGTGATGAATTTTACCAAATATGGTGAGATCTTAATGTTTTTTGAAAGTTTGATTTCATATGAAAATTGTCTTCTATTCTGCTGCTATAGAGCAACAAAGAACAACAGTACTTATATATTACTGAAATTAATAGTTTCAGTAGAAAATTCAATGTCTCAAAACTTCAATTATTTCAAATAAAATGGAGAATCCTTGAAAATGTTTGGAAAATAACATATACTATCTTAATAACCTCTGATAATAATAATAATAATAATAATAATAATAGGTATTTGTTTTATGAATTTCAATCAATGTTCTTCATAATTATAATTTCATCTCTTCACTCTCAGGGTTATTCTCAAATATATACCACAAAATGATAATATTTTTTTAAATATCCGTCATTGCAATAGAAAATAGAATAACAAATTCAAATTTCATAATATATATATATATATATATATATATATACATGTATTAATTTATATATATAAATATATATATATATATATATATATATATATATATATATATATATATATATATATATATATATATATAATTATATAGATATGAGAATTGAAGTACATGAAATAGTAAATATGTACTCACTTTTGTGCCCATTTTCCTGATTTTCTAGGTGTCGCTTTCTTACCAACCATTGATGTTTCTTCTTCACTAGAAGCTGTCACCTGTTTACTAGGAGTGGGTTGTTTCTTTTCAATTTTTGGTTTAGATGTGATTTTCACCTATAACAAGACAAAATATGTAGGTTAATTTTATATCGAAGAAAGTTGAATTAATAGTGGGATAATATAAAGAGAACATTACTCAATCTCAAATGACTTTAGTCAAAGTCAAATCCATTTATTGTCAAATATTAATCATTAATTTTCAGTCATAGAGTCATTGAAACCTAACCACAAAGGGGCAAAAACAACAAAAAATATTCGAAATAAGAAACTCACTCTTAATGTTGATGACTTAGGGGCTTTCTCTTCGGGACCACTGTCAGCTGTAGTATTTGTACCCTTTAAAATAGTTATTATTTAAAACACATTCTATAAGGGCTGATATTAAATGTTACTCAAGTAAACTGTATTTTTGCATCCAATTTTTTGGCTTACCTGTAAACTGAATGGAATAAATTTGTACTCACTTTGGAAGTAGAAGAATTGGACCCTTTAGTGGACTTCAAGCTTTTTCCTTCTTCTGAATGGTCCACTTTTGGAGGATTCACTTTTGGCGATGCAACTTTTGGACTAGGATTCGAGCTGGTACTAGATTCTAATTTTGGACTCATGATTTTTGGGCTTGCAACTTTTGGGCTAGCGACTTTTTTCATCTTAGGGGTAGCATTTTTCTTTGCCGCCAATGCACTGGCGCTTCCAGCCTGTAAAAATTTTAAAAATATATATAAATGCGGGATGCGGCATAGGCTGTAGAACCCCGCATATATATATATATATATATATATATATATATATATATATATATATATATATATATATATATATATATATATATATATATATATATATATAGATTTCATATAGATATATATTATATCTATATGAAAGGAAAGACTGCTGATGGTCTGCATAGATTTTTCTTTGTGAAAGCTCGTTTACAGGGAGTCATTTTAGCCAGCAGGTATTACTTATCGCAGGTATAATTTCGACTTTCAGAAGACAACACTCAACCTTTTTTATTCTTTGGGAGCAGGTTGATTGAAATATCCTGAAGATTCTCTACTATGCTATTTATCAATCCATTTTGTCTTACAGAATAATTTCTTAAGGAGGTTCCATCCACTCAGATAATATTTTTATATGCCAAAAAATTAACTTTTCAGGAGACAAAATGTTACTATTGTATATGAGCTGTACATTTATACTTTTCTTATGTTAGTTCACAAAAACTAACATTATTTTGCAAAATTTAAGAATACTAACCGCACCAGACACATATTTTCATACCTTGTTATCTATTCCTTTTCTCTTTGTGTGACCAGTACGGAATACATGGCAATTAAGCTTCACAATGCTCTACCCTGACATCCGCATATTTCTGGGCATTCAAGAGAAATATTTGCAAGTTAATAATACAATGTGAAAATTATATAGTCGAACAGTTTGAGGTTTAGTGCCTTATATAGGTTTATTGTGTTTTAACTCATCAATAGACAAAAACTAGAATTGAACAAATATTTAATTTCAACTCTCCGTAATCTCAAACCATGTTTTTTTAAGATTACAATTTTAAGAATTTCCAACTAAAATGTTCCAAACAATTAAAAAAATTTTTATGGTCTATTGTACCAGTGTTTGCATTATTATTAACATGTTATAATTTGCTTCTATTTCAATAGCTATTTTAGTTCCTCAGATACCCTACCAAAAAGTTCTGTGAACATCTAAATAATAGGCATATTTTAAACAATAAATAATGTCAGTCAAAAACAGTAATTGAATAATAATAGAATGAAAACACCAGTTTTAATGAAATTTACAAAGAAAACTTCACATTGTGGAGCATGTTTCGATTCTACTTTTCATTTGAACATTGTCCAAATAAGAGGATAATATATCTTGTGTAATCTCTTGAAAACAGGTGTTTATAATTTTAATAATAAATAGTACCATAACATCTATTAATGAGTCCTCATGGGGATTTTCCTCATGTCTAGCCAAATCGATTACAATGTTTGGGTTACTGCATATGTTTTCATGTTTATCTGGTTTAACCTCTATCTTACTGGCATTAGGTGATGGTGAATTCGAAATAGTTGTAATTAACTGAGTCTCTATTTCTTCAAGCTTCATTTTGAGGTCAGAACACTGTCTTCTCAATCTAACATTAACATTCTCCAAATGTGAGATGTCAGAACGATCATAACGTTGCAGTAATAATGGCACTCGTTTGAAAGACGACAAACATTCGTCGCAAAAATAAAACAACGCTCTTTGTCTCTTCAATTTTAGCACATTCAATTCAGAAGCTGGCAAATTAATACACTTTTCGTGAAAAGGGTTACCACAGCAGTCACATAAAAATGTATCATCAAGAAGAATCAACTTATCGCATTTTGAGCATAACAAATTCATAATGAAGCAATTTTTGTATGATACAGATAAACTAATGAACTGATTATTACTAGAAAAATAAGACACTAGAAAAGCTAAATTTTTAAGTACACATATTGTCACACAATGTCACCAAAAGATCTGCAAATAATTATTTATATCTTGAGAATCTAGATACATGTGTGCAGCAGATAGATAAAACCTTATTAAGTGAATGTTTTTATTGAAATGTGCTTAAAAAATGATATAGATATAAAACTCACTCTAGAATTTGAATATTGAAGACTATTGTACTTCAACAATAACCGAAATTCAATGAACTTATCTAAATTTAATTTGTGTGACCCCAAATTAGACTTCATTTACTTCATTTTTTATAATTGTGTTTGCATGCTATACTACTGGCATATATATATATATATATATATATATATATATATATATATATATATATATATATATATATATATATCTGAATTGTTGTTGTCACATTTTTAACTTTTTGATAATTATTAGCAATAACAGGCTTGGTGAATCTCAAAACACTAGATTTTATTAAAAAGTTGACGTTTCGCCACTACATTCGTGGCTTTTTCAAAACTTTTAAAAAATTGAAATTTCTTTGACATTTATTGCTTTGAAAAAATTTGAATAGTTAATAAAGACTACTATGTTTCATCAAAATTTTTCGGCTGTGGCCGTTCTCCGTTATTTATTACGTGCTATTCAGTCCAATATTAAGATTCAAATCTGTTATTATTAGATGGTAAGGAAAACCACAGAAACCTTTACCCGCGTATTGTTCGAAATAGGTTCAAATTATTTTTATTTTGAAAAGTCAAAGAATAGGGTACTATTTATCTTTTTTTCAAATTTTTTTTATTACGGCTGTGGCCATCTTCAGTTATTAATTACGTGCTTTTTAGTCCAATATCAACAGTCAGGTCTGTTGATATTAGATGGGAAGGGAACCACAGAAACCTTCTAATATCAACAGACCTGACTGTTGATATTGGACTAAATAGCACGTAATTAATAACTGAAGACGGCCACAGCCGTAATAAAAAAATTTTGAAAAAAAGATAAATAGTACCCTATTCTTTGACTTTTCAAACTCAAAATAATTTGAACCTATTTCGAACATTACGTGGGTAAAGGTTTCTGTGGTTTCCCTTACCATCTAATAACATATTTGAATGTTAATATTGGGCTGAATAGCACGTAATAAATAACAGAGAACGACCACAGCCGAAAAATTTCGATGAAACATAGTAGTCTTTTTTAACTATTCAAATTTTTTCAAATCAATAAATGTCAAAGAAATTTCAATTTTTCAAAAGTTTTGAAAAAGCCACGAATGTCGTCGCGAAACGTCAACTTTTTAATAAAATCGAGTTTTTTGACATTCACCAAGCCTGTTATTGCTAATAATTATCAAAAGGTTATATATAAATATATAAATATATATATATATATATATATATATATATATATATATATATATATATATATATATATTTATATATATATATTTTTATATATATATATATATATATTTATCAAATATGATTTTGTATCTTAACACAAATGAATTATCATATCTAATCTGATGGAAATATGGCTGCATACTGGATATTTCAAAAACTACGAAAATAAAATCATCTACAATATATAAATATTTGTCTTGTAAACACAATGTATAATATTGGGATGAATTATGGGTGGCCGTTATAGATAAACTCTGACGGTATTCTCCTTGAATTAAACAAGCTAGAAACAATCCTTTGTGATCTTTTAGGAGACCTATAAATAACGAATTAAGAAAGATAAAATATATATATAAATATATATATATATATATATATTGATATATATATATAATAAGTTCAATAACAAGTTTATTTGCCCTCAAGTGTACAATATATAACAATATATAAACCTCAAATGTACAATGTACACCCTTAAAGCCTTTGGCTGTCTATGGGAAAAAAAGATTTACTGTATACTAAATATTACCGCCTATATTATATAATGCGCAATAATAAAGTATCCGCAAAATAGCGCACTATCACAGCAAAACGCAAACAACGCAATCACTGGACTAGCACCTTCGCCCAAAAGGAATATATTAATTCTCCGTTTAAAGCAACAAAAGGAAGAATTCAATATTGTTGCAGGCAGAAGATTCAAAAATCTCAGCCCTAAATTAGCTAAGCACTTGAGAACGATACTCTTTTTTGATGGAATAGTCTTTATTTTAGAGGCCCCAACGCCACTCCTGTAATATCTGTGGCAAAGCACTTGATTGTTAATGAATTCCCTATCCCTATAATATGAAACTGCTCTCTTAAAAAGTATAATTTCCTCAGATCTAGTACATGAGCTTCCCTGAACAATAGCTTTGAAGGATGAGTGCGTTCTCTCTTCAGTAAAATTTTTAGAACTGTCTTTTGAAGAATTTGTAACTCTTTTATATGACAGTCTGATGCTCCACCCCATCCCAGTATGATAATCTCAATTCTGTTAGACCGAAGTGAAACATATGCAACTGGGGCAATTCCAGAACTGACATCTACATCTTCCCAGCATAGAATGCAGAGTTCCTACAAGGGATGTGATATGGTAATTCCATCTGAGGTGAAAATCCACAGTTATACCCAGATACCTGACTTTGTGTGTCGGTTTCAGTTTTATATTGTTTCCTTGGTTATTAATGTTTATTGTATCATAATTAGGAAGTTGATTGACATAGCTGGACATAGGTAGGTAGTATGTCTTTTCAAGATTTATTGCCAATAGCTTGTGATTAAACCAATCAAAGATAATAGGTAAGTCTAATTCAATTTTATTCTTCAGGTCAATCCAGCTTTTTGCTTGATAAAAAATGACTTATTCAAAGGAATATAGATTTGAATTTTCTCATAGTCATAAACGGCGATGGAACATATTTTTCAAGATACTTAACTGAATTCTGAATTTCAAACTCGGCCTACTACGAATTGATAAATAGGGCCGATTCTCAATATTTTGCTTCGTGTTAGAGATATCGAAAAAAGTTATACGAAAAAGTTGTTGAGAAAATTTTTTTAGGCCCATATACCAATTTTCATGACAAAATTCACATTTTTAATTTTTTCAATATCAAGGTATTCCAAAATTATTACGAGTTTTCTTTTTTTAATTTTATACTTAGTGTGCGATGAAAAATAATAAAATTGACAGAAGTGTCAAATACTAGTTAGTTTGAAGTATTGTGTTAAATTAAATAGCAGCAGAGTTTAACTTGAGACACCCCGAACGTGCTTTTGTTACCTACTCATGGAAAAGCAAGCGGCTGCTTTACTGTTAATTAATAATTTTGTATAAGAAAAATTATTGTTTTATAAATCTTTATTAAATTTAATCAGTTATAAGAATAAAATAATTATAAAATGAAATTCTCATTCCTTTGTGTTAATTATTTTACTGAAATATTTGAATACATAACACTATTAAATTATCGAGTAGTCAAGTTCTTAGTTTCCATAGCGTACTAGTTATTAAATTGAGAAATAAACTTAATAATTTTGAATTATAATCAAAATATTGAAAAAATTCAAAATGCGAATTTAGTCATGAAAATTGGTGTATGTGCCTAAAAAAATTTTCTGAACAACTCTTTCTCATAACTTTTTTCCATATCTCTAACGCGAAACAAAATATTGAGAATCGGCCCTATTTGTCAATTCGTAGTAGGCCGAGTTTGAAATTCAGAAGTCAAGTATCTTAAAAAATAGGACCCATCACTGTTTATGACTGTACGAAAATTCAAATCTGAGGTTCTTCAAATAACCATAATATGAGGGTGTCTTCATCTTAAATGCGACACACTGTATACATATATATATATATATATATATATATATATATATATATATATATATATATATATATATATAATAATATATATATATATATATATATATATAATATATATATACATATCTATATATATATATTATATATATACATATATATATATATATATATATATATATATATATATATATATATATATATATATATATTATATATCTATATATATATATATATATATATATATATATATATATATATATATATATATATATATATATATATTTATATATATATATATATATATATATATATAGATATATATATATATATATATATATAATAATAATAATATTTATTAATCTTCAGAAATACAAAGCATTTATAGACAAGTCACAAAATAAAATACTGAACTACAAATTGTTCCTGATACTATCATAAATTTTGATACGTTAATGAACAAATAAACATACAATAGAACAGACAATCGTGAATACAAAATACAGATCAAAAATACAAACAAAAACAGATGTCAACAACTACAAAAGCCAAAAAGTGTCACCCTAAATGCACATGTCTCATCTTCAAAGGAAAGCATCTCTGTTTTTAACCAACAAATAGTATTCTTCAAAACTATATACTGGGTTATCAGTCAAGATATTTAGCAAATTGTTCCTAAAACTTTTAATAGCACCATCACGAACTTCCTGTGGCAGTCCATTATACAATATGACTTCTTCATTTTTTGTTCTAGACAGCCTACTATATGGTATCACTAGCTGATTTTTATGTCTTGTATTGTGGGAATGAACGTCTGCTGCCACAACATACTTTTGTATATTTTTCTTGACAAAAATTAACTTTGTATAAACCATGATGCCATATAAAGTCATGATCCTCAAAGATTTGAAAAAGGGCCTACAAGATGAATCCGACGGTATATTTACTATTGATCTTATTGCCAATTTTTGGACCCTAAATACTTTATCCAGATGTGTGCTCGCTGCCGAACTCCATGCTATTACCCCATAACGCATTACCGACTCAAATAAAGCATAATAGGTAGAGACACCCGCCCGCTGGCTTACCACCTGTCTAACTTTTCTAATGGCATAAGTCCTTTGACTCAGTGTACTGCATAGCTTAGAAATATGGTCACTCCAAAGCAAATTTACATCCAATGTTACACCCAAAAATTTTACATTTGATTCCTTATTTTTTTCATTAGACTTAGTTTCAAAAACTACCGATTTTGTTTTACTTACATTTAACACCAATTTGTTAGATGCAAACCAGTCATATATATATATATATATATATATATATATATATATATATATATATATATATATATATATATATATATATATATATATATATATATATATATATATATATATATATATATATATATATATATATATATATATATATATATATATATATATATATATATATATATATATATATATATATATATATATATATATATATGTATGTATATATACATATATATATATATATATATATATATATATATATATATATATATATATATATATATATATATATATAATATATATATATATATATATAAATATATATATATATATATATATATGTAAGGCCATAATATATTCAGATACCTCTTAGTAGTTTATTAATAGCCAAGAGCAAAGATTTATCCCAAAGTAATATAACCCCTATATAAACAATATATCTTAGGATTGAAAATATTGACAAATTCATATAAACTTTGCATAACCAATTGAAAACACTTAAATACTCATTCAGTCTATTCTGAAATACATTCATGATATTCAATCCAAAATAAGAAAATCTAAATGATCAACTAAACTTTTTCAGACTTAAATTAAACAAAAACTGATATTCTGAAAGATAAACTTGTGTTCACATGAAAAAAAATTGGGTTCTGCAAATAACAGAATTGTCTCCATTAATGAATGATTTACAATTACTTTTTAAATTGAATTAAATAATGCTACAATAGCGCCTAAATATTTGGTAACCAAAAACTACATATAATACATAAATCAACTACATAACCATTTGCAATCTTGATGGAAGAAGCACTACACAGCATTGATGACTTCCTAAAGGTTAATTTCACAGATTTTATTATGTTTATTTCATTGAAATTTCAAGGTGCGGTAAGAATAAATGAATTATTATTTTGAAATAAATACTGCTTGCTATTCTTATTATTAAAATACAGTAACATGTATAAATTCAACTTTTTAGATGAAGAAACTTACCTTGATTTTAGCATCTCGAATTATCTCCTTCTCAGGATCATTAAGTCCTAATGGTTCTTTAAAAAATGTGAAATCTTCTATACTAAGCTCCTTATTCTTAAGGCCTTCTCCCACCTCTCTCATAGACCTTAGTTTCTTTCCTTCTGGTGAATAATAATATATATCCCCATTTCTTTTACCAGCAATATCACCAACAGAACGCCAAACCAATTCTCTTTTCCATCCATATTTGAATGGTTTAAGAAAATTTGGATTAGCAAGGTCTACTGAACTCATTTTAGTTCTTTTAGGTACAGGGCTACTATTTCCTGTCGTTTCTGATTCAATGCGTTCAACTGGTATAGTATTTATGGGCTTGGCTTTTTCTCCATTTTCTAATGGTGATAATTTGTTGACTTTAACTGAAGGAGAAAGTGCTATATCACTATAACGTTTATTTGGTATTCTTGCACGTTTCCCTTTACGATATCCTTGAGCTTGAGGTTGACTTAAATCAGAGAAGCTCTCCTTGTCATCTGAACAAATAAAACAACATAAATTTTAACACCGAGGTAATTTAGTTAAATACATACCTTCTTTTTTCTCCTCCGTTCTCTCAGAATTTTCGTCTTCAATTACGTCTCTATTTGTCTCTTGCATATCGTCTACATTGTCTTTATCCTCTTTAGATATTTCACTAACTTTTCTTTTACGAGATTTCTTTTCAGGCTGGTTTTCTTGTTCAGCATTCTTACTAGGTAACACAGTATCATCAGTTTTCTCTTCTTCGACAACATTTTCGTTATTTTCATCTGTTTCAGGTTCCTCGTTTTTAACATTTACAACGAGTTTTGATTCATCTACCTCCACAACGGATGTTTCTTCAGTTTCTGATACCTTTTCGCCATTGATTTCTGAATCAGATGAATTTTTTTCGGAAGTCGATTTGGTTCGTGTTTTTACTCGTTTAGCAAGCTCCATTATGTAAAAATCACTTGAAGTCCTTTAATATTCACGAAATATAATATTGTACTTTTATTTTCACCATCTAAATCATAACCGTATATCGGCGTTGATGCGTCATTTGTAGATTGAACACTGCTTACTTACTGTCCCTGGCATAAATATTGACTTTCTACTATGAGGTAGAGAGGATAGTAGTTAATTTCAGAATGAGTTCTTCGTCAATAAAGTAAAAATATATCACATATAATTATTTCATATTCAATAACATTAACTAGAGTAAATCATAATTTTATGCTTTTCTAATGAATATCAAAAGAACATCCGTAAGAGGGCACATCGAAATGACATTTGACATCAGTAGATCTGTCTCCCGCTCCCGCTTTTTTCAAAGCGTCAGTAGCAGAACAAAAATTATGGAAACCGTGTATTTACCATTTTACCCTCAAGTATTATAAAACCACGGTTTATTATTTTAAGTGAAAATAGAGTACACGTTGAGTTTACATGAAATCACTAGGTTTTCAAAAGAAATGTTTTATGAAAAATTGATAGCTTGAGCCCTTTCAATGTATTTTTTCGGACGTCGACGGAGACTACATGTGTAAACAGAATTAAAATACCGTGGTTTCAGCGGAGCTACACAGATTACTTCTTATTGGAAGGTTCTGCATTCATCCTCTAGATGGCAACATTTTCTATTTTCTGTTCTACGTATCCTAGAGTCACGGTTTGTAGAATAATACTACAAACCGTGTCCTAGAGTAACGTTTTATTTCTTAATTTTTGTTGATCAGCCTTCGTTCCCACCTTTGCATGACCAAACTTCAAAAATGTCTCATTCTTGAATTTTCCGGCAATTCTGACGGATTATAAAAAAGGCCCATTTACATATAGAATTTTATTTCTAATGAGCCTGTATGGAGAACATATTATTTTTGAAACATAAGAACGCATGTTTCTAAACCAAGTAGAAAATAAAACAAAACGCTTCAATATCACTAAAGTGGTATTATCCACTCAGTGGTGGACCCTTTTGATCATGTCGAGAAAATAGAAGATGTGATAGGCTTATACAATTTTGCCAAAAGGAACAATTTAAAATAACTATAACACATGGTTTGAACTACTACCAAGGAACTTATATAAAGGTGGGCCAATTTCTATAGGATTTTAGAGTAT
The DNA here is from genome assembly GCA_030704885.1 of Cynegetis impunctata. Taxonomy (NCBI): domain Eukaryota; kingdom Metazoa; phylum Arthropoda; class Insecta; order Coleoptera; family Coccinellidae; genus Cynegetis; species Cynegetis impunctata. The sequence goes on from JARQZK010002890.1 coordinate 1,207,879, forward strand.
GTTAGGTACGCTGGCTAGTATTTGGGAGGTCTCGGGTTCAAACCCCAGGGCCGACAGGTCTGCCATGAGTTTTTCTCAGAGGTTTCCTCATGGTAATGTAAGTCACTGCTTGCAAACTTATAAGGCGAATGCTGGGCCAGTATTAATCCTCTGAACCCTACCCACACTTCCTATGTTCCATAAATATCCCGTCTCACCTATCCTTAGTGCACTTGTACATACAAGTGTATCCTCTGACCCGACTGAAGGAGTTAATCCCAAACTCAAGCTGCCCGCCTCCGTGACACATACTTCAGGGAGGAATGAAACACGTGTGTTTTCTTTTTCCTATAGGATTTGGGGGTTAAGGGTACTTCCAGCATATATAGCGAAAAACGAATAGACATGTCCTGGGCTTAATTTTTGAGATAAGTTTAAATAAGAAAACAGCTTTTCGATATGTCAAGTCGTTTTCCAGCTACAGGGGGATTTTCAAAAGTTGACAGTTTTGAAAAGTCGCTTTTTCTTTATTTTTTTTTAAATCTACATAACATTTTCGACTTGCGACTTGGACATTGTGCGTAACACAAAAATATATCATTTTTCTAAATGAAGTGAGTAATGCCTTCTAAACTGCTTTTAAACCTAAATTTCATCAGAGAGATCTTTGACAACTACAAAAAGTCTTTGGTTATATCAACCTACAAATATTGGCATGGTAATACAGAATTAACTTAGTGTTGTCATTTACGAACAAAAATTTATTTAAATGTTTCAACATTTCGAAACGTATGATATGCTCAAATATCTTATAGAGGCGACTGATAGCTTTATAATTGCGAATGTATCATGAACGATATTCAAAGAAGAGGCAACCCAGCAAACATGAACTGCTGGTAAACAATCGGCCCTTAGATGGAAAAGGTGGCAGAATGATTGTAACGGCATGCCTTCGCTGGACCGGTTGAAATTTTGCAACGGCATTTCCGTTACGGTGTTGTGGATATGTTGATTTGCAAAGGACCACCGCTGTATTTACTTCAACTTACCATCTCCGGACTGTCAAGTCTGGCCCGCTGCAGATTGACTGGTATTCAGCCGGAAGGATACAAAACATCTGAACATTAAATACTTCATTTCAAATTTCCCGCATTTTATAGTTCACGACTTTCACGTTTCCTGACAGTTGACAGTGTTCATTATTCAAGGAATTTCATAGTCCCCGTGTCGTATGTCCTTATGTTATGTCCGATGAAGGAGCTCCGTGGCGGCGAGGTTTAGGTAACGCTATGCCGTCTTCGTTGACGGAGTTGGTGGGTTCGATTCCCACCGTGTCGTTGGGTATTTGTGATTGTCCCATTACAATTTCATTACAATTTGACGAAGATACTACGTTATTCTGGGTATATGTACTAAATTTACGAACCCATGAGGGTAGATGATGGAACACAGGCGAACAGTCGCCTGTGTCCCATCATCCCCTTTAAAAAAAAATTAAATTAAAATTATGTCCGTTGGGTTGATGGTAAATGGTAAATAATCTCATAACATTTGTAATTTGTTCTTAATATATGAAAATATTCACGATGGATAACAACGAAAAAAGGTAAGCTACAATTTGATGCTTTATATTTTGATTTAAAGTATGTAAACGTATATATGTCTAGCCTAGCGAATTCATCATGGCCGTTGAAACATAAAAGCCAACTTCTGCGGAATGCTTCATATAGGGATGGAAGACGGAGCAGGCGAACAAATAGAAATAATTAGTGTTGCAATCTTCATTGTATTTTTTTTAATGGATATTTTAGTTTTTTCATATTTTGAATGAGTTGTTATTGTGTTGTGATATTTTTTTAATAAAAAAAAAGATTTCAATAGGTATATTTCATTAATATAGTCCCCTCCCAATTAAAATCTATGAAAACTCAATGTAAGCATTTATATTGAACAGCTTATTAAAAAAACAGGATTATTTTGAATATTGATAATTAATAAAGAATATGTGCTGGAATAATAACGGCAAAAGAGCCGTTATCATGCAGTAATCCTATTACGCCTATTACGAAGTTACTGGGATAGTATCCCGTGGCCGGCTACCGGCCGCCGGGACACGGACTAGCCGGCCCTTTATCTTGTTGCCGCGTCTGGCCCAGACAAGCGGATTGTTGGCAGCAGGAATCTTGCCATCACAGGGCCGTTTGTTCCATGTTTGCTAGAACCTTCTGGTAAAAAATTTAGCCGACTGAAGCAAAACCTAATTCTAATATCACATGGGTCATTTGAGAAACCAAGAACAAAAACCTAGTGAAATCTAATGATACACAGAGAATTAGAGGAATTAATAGTTTTGGGCGAAATAAATCTTTCTCCAAACACATATACCAGAGCAATGGAATGGAATACTGAAGTAGCTAAAAAACAGTAAGAATAATTTTGAAAAAGCAAAAAACTTTCAATTTATCTAATTCTTCGTCTATATCTCGGCCTATCATTAGATTTCTATAAGTTTTTGGAACATATAAGGTTAGGTTAATATTTTACCCGAACGTTGCCTACTCTTTGGTTATCACTCATGAGACATTCGCAATGATTTAGCTATATTTTTAAACAGTACCTAGGTAATTCTTTGTTACAATGTCAATATTTGTAGGTAAGTATAACCAAAGACTTTTTGTTTTTGTCAAAGCTCACTCTGATAAAACTTAGTTTCAAGAGCAGATTCGTTTTTTGAAGGCAAAACTCACTTGATTCAGAAAACTGATATATTTTTGACACAATTGCAAAGTCGCAGCCAACTATATGATAATTTTAAGAGACGTTGAATATGGAAAAAACTAATTATTCAAACTTTGCGTGTGATACAACATTTAACCCTTTCCGGCCCAAATTATTTTTTTGTGGAAAAATATTATGTATGGTTTGATAATGGTTTATTAGAGACACTCGAAAAAAATGAAACAAATTTCAAGATAAAAAACACAAGGATTATCCTGCAGGATGTGGTCACTCCACATAACCAGTAGGAACATATAACCAAACAATATAACCTATTTTGCGTAATATAACATGAAACAATTTTTGTCATGTTTCAAACACAATTCTACTTTGCACGCTGAACATTTCTTACAAATCATACAATTCATCTACAGGAAGATTTTCTAAATATTCAGTTATTGGGTTCCCAACCCTCCCGGATTGCCCGGATGACTCCGGTAATAATAGTCAACCTCCCGACTTCCCGGGGTGACTAATTTCCCCAGTTTTTTTAAAATTATTCGCAACCGCGCTCTACTAATCAAACTTCGATTTTTAATAATTATGATTTTGTGGTAAAAAACTTTCAAATATTAGAAGCAGAGTATATATAAATTAAAAATAAATAAATGATTGACATTTTCTTCAACGTCCTCCCTACTAAACTCCTGAAAAAAATCTCCCGGGTTGGTCCTTTCGAAAATTGGCAAGCCTATTCAGTAGGTAGGTACTCCAAACTTGCTTCCTCAGAACTAAAATAAGATAACACGATTACGTAAGTGCCCAGTGGAGCCATTTTTCCACCATTCATAAATAAAAATAAATTCACATAGTTTCAGCAGATCCTCTGTGTAGTGTCCAACTATAGTAAACAAATGCACGTTATACGCGCTTCGACTTATTTCGGTCTGTCTTCGATGAACACGTCAAATTTTGATATGTTAGACAACCCACAAAACACACTGGTATACTGAAATAGCCAACGAGCAATTTTACTCATGACTAACAAACTGTGGTCTTCCTAGCTAACCAGTTGGCCTGAAAGGGTTAAAAGGAAATTTTAAGTAGATTTCAACAAAAAATAAAATATGGCATGTTCCATAAGAAAAATATCAAGTTTGTGTTATGTCTCAAAAAATAAATAAAATTTGACATTTTGGTTTTCAGTGATGGATTGGTCAAAAAAATGCATTTTCGAAAAATCGACAGTTTTATAATAAAAAAGAACTATGAAAAATGACTTTTCAAATATGCCAACTTTTGAAAATTCCTCTGTAGCTGGAAAACGACTTGACGTATCAAAAAGCGGTTTTCATATTTGAACTTGTCTCGAAAATCGAGACCAGGACATGTCTATTCGTTTTTAGCTATCTATGCTAGAAGTACCCTAAATTCCAAAATCCCATCGAAATTGGCCCAGCATGTACATGTACCTAGGTCTCCCCAGTACACGAATGTCTTCTCATATATAAAATGTTCAGTACGTCTGTAAAGACTCGAACTTACCAGGATGCAGTTGTACTATGTTCTCTTAGTTATGATCCTAAAGTTAAAACTTCACACAAGAAAAAGTATCTAAGTCTAAGTAAAAAACTTAATTAATACAATATTCATTTGTGTTTTATATACTAATATTGCATAATATGAGTATAGTACCTATCTAATATTAGAATGAACAGATACAAATCATATGGAACAAAAGTAAAACTTTCATATTAGTCATTAAAAAACCATTCACAATTATGAAATTAATTCTAAATTTGTTCATTCAATTTTGAAGAAAAGTAAAACTCTCATATAATGATTAACCATTTTTTGAAAGAACGTAATTGACTACTTACATCAAATCGCTCCGGAATCATACTTTCATATATTGACTTATTTGGAAACTAAACTTCAATACCCATCGTAATAGTTATTTATGTAATAAGGATCATAAAGATTATGGTACAAGGTACAAGTCGTGAATGTTATTGTTGTAGGCGTAGCCGAGCCTGATAACACGGCGTGTGCCATAATGATTGTTTATGATTCGTATTACATACAAAACTTTATCTGATGGCATTTATATTAATACATTTTCGAAAATTTGAAAAGTGCATTTTTGACATGTCACAATGACAACTATTTTTAAATACTGAGCTATGCTTTGACATTTCCTTGACGGCAATATTCATTTATCTGCTGTCAAACCCAATTGTCACGTAGAATTGAATATAATTTAAATAATATTGAGTGATTCTGAAACTGGTAATTTACCTTCTGACTTGGAAGAAATGACGCGAAATATCGTGGACTCCCTTTTGCCGGAAAAATTACGAAATGTATATGAAATAGCGTTCAATCGGTACGAAGAATGGTGTTCTACTGGAAAAATCAAGAATATCACTCATGAAAAAGTATAGTTGGCTTACTTTGAATGCTTATCTAAGGAAAGAAAACCACCTTCTCTCTGATCGTATTATTCGATGATAAGAAGTATTTTATTAACAAGAAAAAATGTTGATATTAGTAAGTACCTACAACCAAACAGGATTATAGTAGGGGATTTTGGGATTTACTCGAGCGCGGCAGAATAACATATTGGGGGAAATCTTGCACCCTGTTTAGTATCCCCACCATACATGAACCCTCAATATGGGGGCGTTCGTCTAGGGCAGCCGATCAGATTAGTAAAACAAAATCGATCGTTCGAAAAATTCGAGCGCGTCAGATTAAGGCAAGGTGAGTTAATTACATGCAGAAGAGTATGCATTTCACTAATCTGACGATTTGCACGTGGCATAAGGAAATAGGAGACTAAAAAAATTGCAAAAAGAAAACGTCACCCTGACAATTCTCGAGCACGGTTAAATTTTTATTTTTATTTTGAAGGAAATGTCACGATTTTTTTTGCATTTTTGAATATCGGCGATGAGTTTTGGTCTCGTACGGTCACCCCCACCATGCAAATCGACAGATTAACTTACCTTCGTTATCAGAGATGATGTGGGGTGAATAAACTATTAATATCTGACGCGCTCGAGTAAATCTATATAACGATTTTTTTTTACATTTTTGAAAATCTGCACACGTTTTCCCCCCCAGGTGAAATGGCATACATCAAATTATAACCTTTTTTTCGTTTTAGCATCTAATCTTCACAATCCAAAAGGTCCCCACGACGCTCGAGTAAATCCCCATTTAGCATCTCGGGCTCCCCTACTATTACAAGCTTTCCCAAAATCATCAACTACTGATGTAAAAATCCTAGAATTCATTGGAATTAATATTGCAAATTGTAGTAATTGCTCTTTTACCATTTATAACAAAAAGTTTTGTACATAGTTATGCATTTGAATAAACTTTTTTGATTTTACTATCACATGTTTTTCATGTAGAATTTCATTATAGTGCTTAGTGCCATAATGAATTTATTGTGGGACTAAGTAACATAATGAGCTTCCTTTTGTCATCAAAATTGAGTAACATAACGTTGTCATTATGACATGCCATCAGATAATAGTAGGTATATTATTCAACGAGCGGTAATGTAGGTCATAACTCACGCAGATGAAGTTTGCAGCATGAGCTGCAAGCGAGTGCTGTAATTCATCAAGTGAGTTATGACCATTGCCGCAAGTTGAATACTATACTTTATCTACGACTATAACAATAAATACTAAGATACAAATACAAATTCACAATAATTAGGTAGTATTAACTTAATTTGAAAACGTCAGAATTATTCAGGTGACATTAGCAGATGAGTGACGGTCGATCTTACTTAGGATCTTAGTAGACTAGGTATATAGTGAGTTATAGCAGTGAGTTATTATTACTCACGCTGTTTGGTAATAGATACTATTAGATAGATTAGGTATAAACTTCTTCTAAAATAGATAGCATTCGATTTCTTCACCTATATAATGATGTACTATAAGATTGTTATAATATGTAGAAAATAATATCGAATTTAATAATTTTGTCAATTTCAAAAGTTCTTATTATACTTAACTAATTATAAAGTTTTTCATTTCTGGTATTGTTAAAATAGTGGATGTAGTTCCAATTTTACTTTTTGATATTTCAATAATTAGGTTAATTATTGCATTGAAGACTGAGTAAATACCTATGCTAACTTTTAAACACGATATAGTTAACATATACAGTGTAATTAAAGCTATTTGAGTTTATTTTAATGTTAGTTGTTTGGTACAGTAGGAACACGAAATTTTTCATCGTCATAATTTATAAAATGACACACTACCTATTTTTTTCAATTATTGATTGCATAGAAGAGTATCATGAAAATTACTCTACAATCATGAAAATTATTTACAAAGGTCGAATATGAGGACTTGCGGAATATAGTTTGTAAAACTATGAAACTTATCATTTATTTATCATAATTTCCCAATTTCTGTCAGAGATGTGTTGCAAATTACCCTATAATCGAGAAAATAATTCACCAAAACTGAAATTACCCTTCTTAAAATGTTCCTCATATTGTGTATATCCAACCGACCAAGTCGAATTCAAATTATACATTATGGGAAATTCTGATCTATTCACTCACCTTAAAAAGATTTTTTTTTACTTCGGTGTATGGAAATCGAAGAGAATGACCGGAGTAAAAGAAAAAATATACGATATTTATTCATTTTTTCTCAATTCTGTTGTGATTTTAGCTGCAATAAGTTTTATATGTAACGTTTTTAACGCAAACAAATTATCTAAGAGTGGTTTCGCGAATTATGGTGTTTGGGTTTCAACAACAAGTGTAACCGCTATGAAAATAATCATATGTAAAAGTCATAATATACCTGATCGTTTCGAAAAAATTTTTCATAAAGAGGGAGAATTGTACAACACTGATGATGAACATATGAAAAGACAGCACATGTCAACAACTAGGCCCATTTTGAAAGCCTTTTTGTCGTATTTTTTCTTCATACAAGCAACTAATGTTTTGATTCTCTTTCTTTGTGCCTACTTCTATTATATATATAATGTGAAGCAGCTTGCTCTCCATCCCTTTGAAATGTTCCTACCTTTCGATAGAGATAAATATTACGAATTTTCGTTAGTAGTTTACTTTCTCAGTGAAACAGCAACTGGTTTCATGGCATATGTTATGGATATGACACTTCTGGTCTTTGTCATCTACTATGTTTTGAAACTGAAAGCTCTGCAACTGGTTTTGAAGAATTACAAGTATTATCTCAGTAGAAACAAGGTGGACAGGAGTCAATTCGGAGTTGAGTTCAAATATGTAGATACGTCTGAATTCTGGAAGAATTGTATTTTTGAGCACCAGAATATAATCGAGTGAGTACCTTTAACATTTTTTTAAAATTTAATTATTCATTGGATAAAAAAATTATTGAGCAGTGCTTTTCTGGTGATTAGAAGAAACAGTGCAAATGAAATAGCCAAAATAAATTTAAAATAAAAGCTAAAATTTTACTCTTTATTTTTTGCATCTGACGAATACCAAAGTATGGAATTGATATAGTCTGCTATATATTAGATGATCATTATGAAAATATTGGAAAATTCCAAATCCACTGCATAAACAGTAGCCACCAGCTCCCCAATATAACACAAATGCAAATTATTCTTATTTTCCAAAACTTCAGGAATTTGAAATACTGGATTGTTTAGAAATTCCTGAAGCATTATCTGCTAGCCTATCGAGCGACGTTTTGAATCTTCAAATCGATATACCTACCTGTTTTATCGCCTCAGACATGAGCCCTTTTGTACCTACTACACAGTGTCATAGTTAATTTTAAGTCGTATACAACTACGAACTAAACTTTAGTAAGAAATTTACTCACCGCGCGCGAAAAAACGTCACGTATTGTCAGCTGATACACCGTAGTGCGATTGGCGCGACACTCCGCTAGCAACATGGCGGCCGGTATGTCTATGCACACTAGCAAAGGAGTGTTTGTGTGCCGTTTCGTTTTTCTGTTATACCTACTAACTGTACGAATATGCCCCAAGCACGAATGGAGACCACTTTGCCCTACAACCATTCTTATGTTCAAAAAGGGAGACCACCCTTAAATTAACAACAAGGGTAATGACCAACAAAATCAACAGCATTACATCATTGGCCGATGGACAACAAGGCTCCAGGCCAGGAAGGTCATGCACGGATGCGGTATTCGTCATAAGGCAGGCGACAGAAAAGTCCATAGAATACAATAAACCGGCATATTATGTGCTTTATTGATCTACAGAAGGCATTCGATTGTGTACAATTGAGAGATGTCGTGCATCTTCTATATAATAGGCTAATCTTCTATATAATAGGATATATGACAACATCAAAGATACCATTGAGATGTAAACTGGAAATGTATGGGAATGAAGTTTAATAAGTATCTCGGCATATCAGTTTCGGTATATGGTGATATCGAGGCCGAAGTAAGAGAACAAACACTGAAAGCAGCAAGAATAGCGGGATGCCTAAACGACACGATATGGTGAAACAGAAATATCGAAACAGAACCCAAGTCCAGAATATATAAGTCAGTTATTAGACCAATTATGACATATACAGCTGAAACGCTGAAACCCGGTCCGATACATCGAAAACTAAACAACTTCTGGAAACAACTGAAATGGAAGTACTACGTAGGATAACTGGCAAAACACTTTACGACAGAGAGAGGAGCGAAAACATACGAGGAATGTGCAAAGTAGAGAACATAAATGACTGGGTGCTGAGCAGGAAGGTGGAATGGAGCGAATATTTTAACAGAATGGATGACCGGAGAATTGTAAGGCTTACGCGTGACAAATCACCCACTGGGTCGTAGGAGCGTGGGACGCCCCCGAAAGAGATGGAGCGATAACTTGACTGCACGGTAGACAGAGTGAGGAAGTAAACAGGAGTGTCGCCTGAAGTAAAGTAGGAAGAAGAAGAAGAATATTTTAAATTATAAAGTTGTGTCAAGTCAAATTGGAATTTATTTTTGGTCAACTATTCTACATTGGTAACTCTCTCAAACGATATATCTGAAATCGACCTGCGATATACAGGGTATGAAAAATCGCTTGCCACATATTGTAAATAAAGATGTACAGAATCTTCCTTATTTTAAATAGAACACCCTGTATATTATAGATTCATAAGAAGCGCTAAGAAAGACTCAACAAATGTCATGAAGTATTCCCTATGGTTAAGTTTACTAGTTTATCTTAAAACAGCGAAAAATTAATTCTGTGTTTAGGAGAACAGGTTCCTTTTCTTTGTGAAGACAACCATCTCCGTCTTTCTGGGGTTGAGTTCTCTTCGCACCATCTTTCGATTATTCTTAGGGCTCCCTGCATTCTGTCGCACAGAACTCCTTCAAATTTTCCACTTAGCAGTATCGTTAAGTCATCTGCGTATGCAATTGAGTAGAATATAATAATATCATACCAAGTGTTTCGCGTTACATTTCGTCAACTTCAAACTGCGAAAACTTGTTTAGGTCAAATGGAACACCCTGTATTTTTTTACTTCAAGTTGTGTAAAATTGAATTCATTTTTTTCTGATATTAGCATTGTGATTTTATTAGAAATTCATGAATTGTTGTAATCATTTCATCAAATTAGCCATGATTAGAAACAATCAGTCATTATCTTCTGACTGCCAGAAAAAAAAAATATATATATATATATATACAGGGTGAGTCAAGCTGAACGCCTCGGACTCTCGTGGCCAAATGGTATTTTTTTTCGGTAAACGGTCTATGGAAGTATATGCACGTCGATCTGAACTACAATTTAAAAATAATGACTTTCATACAGGGTGTTTCAAAAGAGCGTGACATATCAAAGTTATATTTTTTTTAATGGAACACCCTGTATATTCTTGCATTTTTGAATTACTTGAGAAAAAATAAGCTAACTTTGCTAAAGTATCCCTATCCCTAGCTCTCTCTATTTATGAGATATTCAACTTTTTCTCAAAATGTAAGGCGGTCGAAAAAATTCAATATCATTTGAATTAGCCAAAGCAGGTGTACGAAATTTAGAAAACCCACTCAAATCAATTTCAGCTACTTACTGTAGCATGAGTGAAGAACCAATAGTATACAGTGTGTTTCATACTATCAGGAACACTTACCGTATATTTGAACGTCAATAACTTTGTTATTTCAAATGGAACACCCTATATTTTTCCACTTGACATGATGCACCTTTTTATTTCCTTTTGAACCATATAATACATCCCTATACCTAAATGTGATGTTTCAGAAATTATCGAAGCCTTTTCGAAATCCTATGAATTTTTTGAATTAACATTATTTCATCTAGTAATCTGATGTCATATACTTGAGTGATACATTAAACCCTGTTGAGTTGTTGTTCTAAGTAGGCTCCTGTCAAATAGCAATATTCTGTCATAAGTTTGTGCTGAATTCGTCCTGCTGAGAAGTAAAATGAAAAGTTTCACACTTGAAGAAAGAATTAACATGATTTTAACCATTGGTGTTATGAAAATTGCTTATTAGCGTCGAGGGTTTATGCACAGAAGTACCCAGATAAAGAGCATCCTGACAAAAATGTATTTCAGAGATTATTAGACAGATTTCGAAGAACAGGTAGTATCGATAACACTGTTCGAGAGATATCGAAACCAGTTACTGGCAATGAGGAACACAATTTCGAAGTTTTGCAATCTGTGATTGAAGATCCCAATACTAGTACTAGAGCCATTGCTAATGCAACAGGTATAACTCAATCGAGTGTAAGCAGAATTATTAGAAAACATAAATATCATCCATATCTCATTCAGCTGCATCAACAGCTGTATGGAAGGGACTTTGAACGTAGGCTAGATTTCTGATTATGGTATCTTGAACGTGTTGGCGAAGAGATGAACTTTTTTGAACATATTTTATTCACAGATGAATCAACCTTTCATAACAATGGTCTGATTAATCGACATAACTTTCATTATTATGACACCGAAAACAAACATTTATTTCGAACCGTCGATCGCCAGAAGCGGTGGAGTGTTAACTCATTCGGTGGATTCATAGGAGACACCATAATTGGTCCTTATTTCTTTGACGGGCATCTGAATGGAAGGAAATTTTTAAGATTCATGAAAACAGAATTTTGGAATCTTCTGGAAAATATTCCTTTGAATGTGAGACAGATGATGTGGCTACAATTAGATGGTGCTCCGGCACATTTCAATCGTGTTGTTAGGAATTATCTGGACAGAAAATTTACAGATAAATGGATTGGGAGAGGTGGTCCTTATAACTGGCCAGCGAGATCGCCCGATCTCACACCCTTGGATTTTTTTTTATGGGGATATATAAAGGATATTGTATACAGTACACCACCCACTACTCCTGATGATATGAAAGAAAGAATTAGAAATGCCTTCCAAACCGTAACTCCAAATATGTTAAAAAATATCAGAAACTCATTCGAAAAAAGAATTAGATGCTGCATTGAAGTAGATGGTGGTCATGTCGAACATTTATTATAATTTTTTTAATTTAACCTTAAACTTTCATCTTCAAGTAATGTTTCATTTTCAATAAAAACCCGTTAACCTAAAAAAAGTAGATACAGTTAGATTGGTACAACAATGCTGCAAAGAAAATCAACAGTTAAGAGTGTTCAAATTCAATTTACTAATAATATTGAAGATTTATTCTTCAGTATTCGACATCTGTCGGTTGATGAAGGTTAGTTGAAAACCTCATCGTAAAGGCTTTGTTTACTCCAGAAGCTCAAACTTTTAATGTATTACTCAAGTATATGACATCAGACTACTAGATGAAATAATGTTAATTCAAAAAATTCATAGGATTTCGAAAAGGCTTCGATAATTTCTGAAACATCACATTTAGGTATAGGGAAGTATTATATGGTTCAAAAGGAAATAAAAAGGTGCATCATGTCAAGTGGAAAAATATAGGGTGTTCCATTTGAAGTAACAAAGTTATTGACGTTCAAATATACGGTAAGTGTTCCTGATAGTATGAAACACACTGTATACTATTGGTTCTTCACTCATGCTACAGTAAGTAGCTGAAATTGATTTGAGTGGGGTTTCTAAATTTCGTACACCTGCTTTGGCTAATTCAAATGATATTGAATTTTTTCGACCGCCTTACATTTTGAGAAAAAGTTGAATATCTCATAAATAGAGAGAGCTAGGGATAGGGATACTTTAGCAAAGTTAGCTTATTTTTTCTCAAGTAATTCAAAAATGCAAGAAAATACAGGGTATTCCATTAAAAAAAATATAACTTTGATATGTCACGCTCTTTTGAAACACCCTGTATGAAAGTCATTATTTTTAAATTGTAGTTCAGATCGACGTGCATATACTTCCATAGACCGTTTACCGAAAAAAAAATACCATTTGGCCACGAGAGTCCGAGGCGTTCAGCTTGACTCACCCTGTATATATATATATATATATATATATATATATATATATATATATATATATATATATATATATATATATATACAGGGTCCTGCAACAGTGGCGCGGTGTTCCATAACTCTATTTGGTAAACAGATAGTAATCTACATTTCTATAATATTACCTTATTGCTCGAGCTCGACAAAATAAAAATATTGTCGGTCACACAGGGTGTTCAATTTCTTCTGGGCGGATATCAACTATGTTTTTTCGAATGGCAACCTATATTTTTTGTCGCCTTTTCGGTTTTTACATAGAAAATAAAAGATACTTTATATAGATCTTCATTTCGAAAATATTTACGGTTTTCGAGATTTTTTGCATTTTTGATTTTTTTTTTCAATTTTCGTCACTCAGAATATTTGAAATTATAAAGTTCTGCCAAGTACAATTGAAATTTATTTCTGGTCAAATATTCTACATTGGTACCTAACTCTCTCAAACGATATATCTGAAATCAACCTGCGATATACAGGGTATGAAAAATCGCTTGTCACATATTGTAAATAAAAATGTACAGAATCTTCCTTATTTCAAATGGAACACCCTGTATATTATAGATCCAGAAGAAGCATTAAGAAAAGCTCTACAAATGTCATGAAGTATTTCCTATGGTTAAGTTTACTAGTTTTCCCCAAAACAGCGAAAAATGGCAAATATTCAAATTTCGTCGCTATAATCTCAATGAACGACTTTTTTCATAAATAACCTGTTGGTAGATAAACAAGTTGTGAATTACACCACAAAATGCACCTGGTATATTTAAAATAATTTCAATAATCTCAAAATTTGAGCCATATTCTTTCGATCTAAATCAACTTTTCTGCGAATAAAATATTTATTGGAAATCGGGTAGTCTGGCAAAGGACAGATCAAAATATTTGCCTTCAAATAAGTATCGAAATCTTTAGTGATTCGTTGAGTAGAACTTTCGATATGATTTCATCAGAATGTTGTTAAATTATATCGAAAGTTCAACCTAACGAATCACTAAAGATTTCAATACTTATTTGAAGGCAAATATTTTGATCTGTCATTTGCCAGACTACCCGATTTCCAATAAATATTTTATTCGCTGAAAGGGTATTTTAAATCGACAGAATATGGCTCAAATTTGGAAATTGAAATTATTTCGAATAAACAATGTATATTTTGTGATGTAATTCATAACTTGTTTATCTACCAACAGGTTATTTTTGGAAAAATTCGTTCATTGAGATTATAGCGAAGAAATTTGAATATTTGCAATTTTTCGCTGTTTTAAGGAAAACTAGTGAACTTAACCATAGGGAGTACTTCATGACATTTATAGAGCTTTTCTTAGCGCTTCTTCTGGATCTATAAAATACAGGGTGCTCCATTTAAAATAAGGAAGATTCTGTACATTTTTATTTACAATATGTGGCAAGCGATTTTTCATACCCTGTATATCGCACGTTGATTTCAGATATATCGTTTGAGAGATTTACCAATGTAGAATATTCGAATCAAAATAAATTTCAATTGGACATGGCACAACTTTATAATTTCAAATATTCTGAGTGACCAAAATTGAAAAAAAAATCAAAAATGCAAAAAATCTCCAAAACCGTAAATATTTTCGAAATGAAGATCTATATAAAGTATCTTTTATTTTCTATGTCGAAACCGAAAAGGTGACAAAAAATATAGGTTGCCATTTAAAAAAACATAGTCGATATTCGTCCAGAAGAAATTGAACACCCTGTGTGACCGACAATATTTTTATTTTGTCGAGCTCGAGCAATAAGGTAATATTATAGAAATATAGATTTCTATCTGTTTCCAAAATAGAAATATGGAACACCGCGCCACTGTTGCAGGACCCTGTATATATATTTTTTTCGGTGCTTATTAGAATCTCCAGCTGCTCCTATTGAACCAAATAAGCTGAAATTTGTAATCTGGGATTGTTTTCGAGGCAGAACGAATTTGGATAATTTTCTCTCACCGCCGCCTTTTTTATGTAGGTAGATCTTTATGTTTTCATTGATATATTTCTTCAAAGTACATTACCGGGGTTGTTTTCAAGGCATAACTATTAAAATTTGGGTACATTTTTCCAACAGCCGTCATTGCTACGTCGATATTTCTTGTGTTTTTGTAGTTTTTGAAAATTTGCCAAACTCTATAGCTTCTGCAGATTGAGTTGAACTGTTGAAACTTGTTATGTAGATTGAGTTCGTGTTTGAATACGTTTCTTCGTGAGTTTCCACTTTTTTTCTGTACCGCGCTGCATTTCGCGGAGACTTTTGCGTTCGAATCGCACCTCGACCTGCTTCGCTATCAGTACGTGATGCACTTCGCGATTGTTTAATTTTCTGAATAATATAAATTTTTCTAAATTTCATATATTGTTTTCTATTGAAACGTGTTTCTGGAGTATTTTTGCAATAGAATGAATTTTTTTCTAATTTACCTAATCGGTTTGCTGTTACAGCGTGTTTTAAAATGCATAATTTATTTGGTTCGAATCTCATCTCGACGGGATGCAATGCACGCGAAAAGTAGGACCTTATTGACAAAGCTCTGCTGCTCCTTACGCGTTTCTTTTCTTCTCTGGTATAATTATATATTTAGTTCGTCAATTTTATTTCTAGGGAAGTTGGAATTCTCGACAAAGATACGAGCAAATTGTTCTTCATAGACTTCTTCCTCAGAACTTTACAAATGGCAGGAGGTTTTTTGGGATGTATCTTGGTAAGTGTAAAAAATTTGAAGATCAATTCTTGAATATATTGTTCATACATTATCTTTGCATTAGACTACTACAACATTCATTCGTGTTTTAGTTGCATTGCATAAGTAGGTATATGGATATAGAAATATTTGAATCAACGGACAAAAGTCATACCCAGAAGTACAACATTCATAGTGGCAACACCATTTAAATAATTATGAAATTCTGAATTAGATCACTCGTTTTTAAAATGAACTGAATCAGAGTGTTTTCCATCAACTTTGAAAGATAATTTTATATTTATATGTTTACTTCTATTTGAAAGAACTTAATTTTCGACATTGTTTTATTGATTTGGAATTTCATACATTTCTGAATTCAATATTTAAACTCATCCTAATACTTATATCTTCATTTTTGCAGGCGGAAGAATTCATGCACAAATTATTTGGTATCTGTTGCGTGTTATGCAGTTCATCTCAGCTTATAATATTATACTGGTATGGACAAGCTCTCGCCTCAGAAGTAAGATGAAAAATATCAATTTCCAGTTTAAAACTTTCTTCACTGTTTACAGAGTTTGGCTGTTTCTGATGCCATATACGAAAGTGACTGGTATGACACCGATGTTGAAATTCAAAGAATTTTGCTGATGATGATGCAGAGATCTCAGAAAAGATTAACACTGAAACTAGGAAAATTTGATGAGGTTACCCTAAGAACAGTACTTAAAGTGAGCAGATATCACATTTACTTTGTATATAGATGTTTTGTGGAACACATTCCCTTTGAAAAACAATACTAAAAACAGAGTAAAAGGAATATTTAAGGGTTGCTCTCATATAACAAACGCGATTTTTTTGCCGTTTTTTGCTCGATATCAATAATGGCAACATGTAGGCACTTGAAATATATACAAAAAACGCCACTTTTTGTCTATTTTTGCTCAATATCAATGAAAGGTAACAGGTAGGCACTTGAAATATTCATAAAATTCTTAATTGTACATTTTCTTTAATAATAAATGATAAAATTCAAATAAAATAAATATTTAATCTTCAATCTTCGTGTGGGAGTCCGATTCGCACATGGCCGATTTTTCTAGTATAATTCTAATGTAATTTTCTATACGCAGCACTTAATTTCTTCATACTTAAATGTATTGTAGATATATAATTTTAGTGCATTCATAGCAAAACGTTTTGCTAAAAAGGCATTTTTTAACCTTGGCTTCTAATTAGCACCTTAAAAGCCCCTAATTTTGGCTTGTTCTAAATGCAAATCCCTGACTTTGCGTTGCAAGCGAGAAAGAGATGATCTATGGAACACTATATCCTGAGAAGTGTTTCCGGTTGACCACGACTTGCAGCGGTTCAATTCCAGCACAAACCTACATTTATTGAAATAATTTCAGATCATTTGAAAATCGTGATGTTTTCTCTTTTCTTGCAATTGGCTAATAGAACCCAAGTTATCGTAAGAAATGAGATTTGAACCATTTCAATATATTATTTCAGATGGTGACTTTCGTGGTAAATAGTTTTAACTACCTATGTTTTATTTTCAGATTCTGAAATCCATCTATTCCTGTATGAGCATCATCATACAAATATATTGAAAAAGCGGAAAGTTAATAGGTCCACTTAATCCTCTGTTAAGACAAATTGATTAAACAGGTTATCCATTTCTACTATTGTGATGTTTCAAACTTATTCTATATGTAATGATGATTAGTGAAACAATTGAATATATATGAATGAGTTTTTTAAGAGCACATTGTTACTGATGGTTCCTCAAAATATTTACATGAAAATATTATAATGAAAAAAACTTAAATTAGTCAATATCATACATTTATTTTTTGATATTCAATTGAAAAAAATAACCTATATTTTCGACAATCACTTTAATGATTGATGAAAATTGCAGTGGTTTCATCTTTTCGAAATCTTATGTCTACAGCTTGAACAAAATTTGATCTTTATGATTATGATTTTATTTATACACTATATATATATATATATATATATATATATATATATATATATCTTATATATATATATATATATATATATATATATATATATATATATATATATATATATATATATATATATATATATATATATATATATATATTTATATATATATATATATTATATATATATATATATATATATATATATATATATATATATATATATATATATATATATATATATATATATATAAATGAAGTGAACTAGGACATTTATTTGAAACGAATCAAACAAACCTCCTAGCGGAGCTGGTTATAAGAGTTCACGAAGCATCGAAATATCAACATCTACCCCAGACGGTAATTGTTCGAAATGTTAATTTGTTTATCACAATCGATGGAAATTGATAGACAGACTGTTTCGCCCTTATCGGGGCTCATCAGTATCAGAGCCCCGATAAGGGTGAAACAGTCTGTCTATCAATTTCCATCGATTGTGATAAACAAATTAACATTTCGAACAATTACCGTCTGGGGTAGATGTTGTTATTTCGATGCTTCGTGAACTCTTATAACCAGCTCCGCTAGGAGGTTTGTTTGATTAGTTTCAAATAAATGTCCTAGTTCACTTCATTTTATTGCCACGAACGTGTGTCGTTAACACGAAGAATTCTGTTCTCCATATATATATATATATATATATATATATATATATATATATATATATATATATATATATATATATATATATATATATATATATATATATATATATATATATATATATATATATATATATATATATATATATATATATATATATATTACATCAAAGACAATCATTAAAGCAATTCATATAGTTTAAGGGCCAATTTTTCTAGAAATTCTTGAGGTTATTATTTACTTTTCTTATTAGGAATATAATGTAAACCAATTTCTACATCGTAATACTTCTACATTACCAATACATGGCTATTAGGAGTTTGAATGATGGTAAATATTTTGCACAAAAATATTTATAATGCAAGCAATTTATATTTTCTTCTTTGCTCACAGCTTTTAAAACATAATTAGATCAATTGTTATACTATAGATAATCTAGAATACAATAAAATTGATGATAATATTGATTTTCTTTTATTCAGCACATATACATATATTTTAATATTTCAAGAAATGTCTATTTCCAAGTAGATTTGTAACTAAATTTTATTTACTCCAATTGCCATCTGTTTTTCTGTTGTCGGAGGTGAGCTCTTAAAAATCGTCACGTAACGATTGTCAAATTATATGGAGCATCCTCGGAATACAAAAACAGATGGTATTTGAGATACTGTTAAAGATAATATTGAAAAAGGACATGATTTATATTATATATTCGCTGACGAGATGCGAAGAATTTGGACTTCCACAGAGAACGTAAAATACTCAGAATACCTACACTAAACTTCTCATTCTTTTTCCGTACAACAACAGAGTTGGGGGGTCCTCTGAAAGCACACGTTTTCCTTTCTTCAGATAGATTGAAACATTTTATATAAGAAATTGCAACCAGTTATTCGAAAAACTATTACATCAAGAAATACAATACCTTACTTTTCTTCAATTGAATTCAATCACTAACTTTGTGGAATAAAAATCCTCCTATGTGACTAGTATCAGTTGTAATGGAAACTATTAACTATTTGAACTATTATTCAAAAAAATGGTGCTTGTACAGGCATTAATAAAAAACTAACGATGGTTCAAAAGCGGGATTTTGGATAACTTAAAACAAAAGAAAAAAATTCACACCCTGGTATATATAGGTATATATATATATATATATATATATATATATATATATATATATATATAAATATATGTATATATATTATATATATATATATATATATATATATATATACTATATATATATATATATATATATATTAAATATATATATATATATATATATATATAATATTATATATATATATATATATATATATATATATATTTATATATATATATATATATATATATATATATATATATTTATACATAATATATATATATATATATATTATATATATATATATATATATATATAGTATATATATATATATATATATATATATATATATATATATATATATATATATATATATATATATATATATATTATATATAAATATATATATATATATATATGTATGTATGCGTAGCAGGGGGCTCATTCAAAACTACCTATACCTACAGTGTTGAAGATTTAGTCAAAAAATTTCAAAACACAGTTTTTGAATTTGAAGGCTAATAGTAAATATTTACACATTTGAATATACATAATAAATCGTACAATACATAACATAAACAGGAAATATGTAGACATCAAAATAAGAAAAGTAAAAAAATTACTTTTAAGTACTTAAACTTTTTACTATTAATTATTATTTGAACGTTTTACTATTGATTATTTGAACTTTTTCTAGTATTTATTTACAAAACTATACTAAAAATAAAAATGAACAAACATATTATGCTATCACGCACAAAATAACAAAATAATATACGAATTTCTTAGAATTCGCCATCTTCGGATTACACTGCCTAAGTGTGACCTCAGGAATGGGTGAAGCTTAGCAAACCTTTCCAAACAATTCAAAATTTTTTTTTTCGCAAATACAACATATCTACCTACCACCTTTTCGAAAATTTATGCGATTACCCTTATTTTCAACGGAAATATATACAATAAACATATAAATAATCTATTATATATATATTATATATGTAAACTCGATTTGTTTGGAAAGGTTTATTATGCTCCGCCTACTTGTGACGTCAGCACTTACACACAGGCAGTTTATTTCGTCATCATCTGCAAACATATATAATAATAATATATTTAAGCATAAATAATAATTGTATAAAAATGTGAGTAATATATCAATATTATTCTAATCTGCAGTACTTTGTTGATCATCATCAATAGTTATATCTCCCAAAGAAGAAGATAGCTGCTCACCCTCGTACCATTTGAAGTGGAATATCGTATCCTTCTCTTCCCAGCCAAAATCGGTTGGATACAGTTTCGTTGGAACCCGAAGATGAGCGTGTTTGCAATATAAGTTGTCTGCAGCAAATGTTGGTGCAACTCAATTTTAAATATTTATTAATAGCTTTTAAATTTAAAAACTTGTGAAACGTATAGATATCTTATACCACAAGAGCTGAAATTCGGTAATATAATAGTTAAGTAAATAAGTTAAACGGAAAAAACATCCAGCTTCATATTTAGTGCGGGAAAGTGTCCAGCTGATGCATTCAAACATACAACGCGCCCGAGCGCATGCCGATGCGCAGCGTCTATGAATGCATCGGCTGGACACTTTTCCCTCACTAAATATGAAGCTGGATGTTTTTTTCGTTTGAATTATTAACTTAACTATAAATTTACCAAATTTCAGCTTTTGCGGTATCAGTTTACTCAGCGCGCATTTTTGATTTTCTTGTATGTGAAAAGCTGGGACATAATCCCCCACTCTACATTCGGCTGGATACGTTTTTTCTTTATTTTATAACATAATGTAAATATTAACAAAATTTCAGCTTTTGCGGTATTATTTTTTTAAATTATTATTTTACATGTGGGAGGCTGCCGCAGCTACACCCCCCGGAAGTGCGCGAGCTGGAGGTTCATTCGTTTAATAGTGATACCAAATAAAGCTTAGGACAAGTTTTCAGCTTTTGTGGTTTTGATCATCAAAAACGGTCGCTGGCTCCCGGACTATAAGCTATGCGTTAAATTTGCGCCGCAGTGTATATATTCTGTATATAGTTAATGAGTTTCTTAAATCATTTTATTGAAATATGATTAGATGAAGTAATAGTAGGTATTAGGGTTTATAATATTGATGTTCAACTTGAAATTATTCAAAATTTATTTCCATTCTTGTTAACGTTTCGGCTCGTTTCCAAGCCTTTTTCATAACATTAATTCAATCACGAACAAAAACATTTCTCTTTAAGACATACAATATGAAATAACAAATAAATAAATAAACTGACATTAGAAACTAGTATAAGTCAACATGATCTGGTATCCATTATATATATATATATATATATATATATATATATTCATATATATATATATATATATAATATTTTATATATTATATATATTGGCTTAAGTTTCACTATATAAAAATATTTAGATACTGTCTTTATCATTAAAGGATAGTCGGCAAGTTTTGAGTTATGAACTCATTATTATCAAATCAAATATGCTTTATTGTCTTAAAATAATACATTTTATTGACAAAGCGAAAAAAAAATAAATAGTAATTAAATAATGTAAAACTTAAAAATAAACACACATCAAAACAATATACAAACTAAACAATGTAATACCTAAAAATAAAAATCACACCACATTTCCATAAAAAAATATATACAAACTTCACAATAAATCTTCCTCAATCGAATGGGATGCCTGTGCTATTCAATTTGGTTATATCTATCAATCAGTGTTCAGAATAGTAGTCCTCTATAGAGTAATAAGGTCTATCAAGAAAATGAGATTTTGTTCGTTTCCGAAAATTGGTCGAGGAAGTTATAGATTTTAATTCCTCTGGAAGGTGATTGTCAATTTTTTCAGCATTGTAAATGATGGACTTTTTTGTTAATTCAGAGGAAGCAATAGGGAGGAAAACATGATGTCCCGAAGATCTGGTGGAATACCCGTGCTGTGACACCAAGGTTACGGCATGAAAATACTTATGAATCAAGCACACAGATTCAAGTAAATATAAAAAAGGAAGCGTGAAAATTCTATTCTTCCTGAAATAAGGTTTGCAATGAGCCCTATTTTTCAGTACAAACATGTAACGAATTGCTCTCTTCTGCAATTTGAGAATGGTGTCAAGTTGTGAAGAATTACATGAACCCCAAAAGGGAAGACCATAACGAAGATGAGATTCGAACAATGCAAAATAGGCAATTCTTGTTGATGCCGTATCTAATTCCCTTGAGATGGATTTAATGGCGAAACAGGCCGATGACAATGTTTTAGCTAAGACATGCACATGCTGTGAAAATTTGAGATATTTGTCGATAAAGAGGCCTAAAAATCTGACAGAATCGACTATTTTAATGGCATGGTTTTGCAGGAATAGATCCTGGGAGTTATCTCTATAAAACAAAGCGACGGTTTTATCTACGTTGAAGCAAAGTAAATTTGCATCAGACCAGGACTTGATCAATCCAAGATCACTTGTCATTTCAGAGTGCAGCTTCGCAGAATTAGGATTACTCCAAGTAATACTCGTATCATCCGCAAAAAGCGTAATTTCTCCACTGATCTTCAGATATGTAATATCATTTATAAACAACAAGAAGAGGACAGGGCCTAAAACAGAACCTTGGGGGACTTCCTTACAAATTGTTTTCTACTTCCAAGATAAGACTCGAACCAGTGTAGTGGAATACCTCGGACTCCATAAAACTCCAGTTTCCGTAAAGAAATTTGGTGACTAACGCAGTCAAATGCTTTAGCATAATCGCAGAAAACCGTAGCTGTGTAGTGCTTGTTATTGAGGGAAAAATAGATATTGCTCAACATAGAAAACATAGCATCAGTAGTATTTTTTTTTGGGTTGAAACCCAAATTGATGTGACGAGAGAATTTTATGATTTGAGAGGAAAGTCAGAAGGCGGATTTTAATTAATTTCTCTATTATCTTAGATAAAACAGATATGAGCGCTATGGGCCTGTAATTGGAAGTGTTAGATCTGTCTCCTCCTTTATGAAGTGGGAGAATTATTGCAGTCTTTAGACAATCAGGAAACATACCAATTTCAAAAGATTCATTAATTTATGAAACCAAAGTATTAATAACAATGTCTGGAAAATTCAAAAACACTCTCAAAGACAGACCATCCATTCCACAAGAGTACTTATTCTTTATTTCATTTATTGTTAGTAAGAGTTCATGCTTATCGACAGGACTCAAGAAGAAGCTGGAAACGACATGGGCAAAGGGAGGCAGGAATGAAAGAGGATCATGGATCGGTGCTAATCCAGCGTTAACTGTATTGCACACGTTGACGAAATAATCATTTATATCGTTAGAATTAGGTAAGTCGTCAACTGGAGATACAGATTTATTTCTTAAATCATTTATAATAGCCCATGTTTCCTTGGAAGCGTTTTTAGAGTTAGATAGACGATCAAAGTAATATGCGTTCTTTGCAGATTTTATTACTTTTTGGTAAGTTCTTCTATACTTAGAGATGTAGTCCAATACTTGAAAGTTATCGGAAAATTTTTTTATATAAAGAAGTGAACGCACATTCTTAGCCGAAATTCTTATACCCATAGACGCCCAAGGTTTATGCCGTGTAGGCTTAATAGGTCGAAGAGGAAAAGCTAAGTTGAAGGCTGAAATAATTTTATCAAAAAAAATCTTGAAGTTGTAATCCGCATTTCCAGGAATGATACTCCAGTCCGAAGAAAGGCAGAATGTCTGAAATTTTGTGAAGTTACCGCTTGAATATATCCTACCCCAATGCCGACTATTCGCCGCACGGCTTCTGGAAACTGAAAATTCCGTAAATATCGCTTCATGGTCCGAGAGGCCTGCACTGATGACATTGCTTTTTAAAGAACCAGAAGGAAAGTTGGAAACAACGAAATCAATAGTGGTTGCTGAAGATTTTGTTAGTCTAGTTGGGGAATTGACATGCATGGAAAGGTTAAAGGATTTGAAAATAGATATTAGAGACCTTTGAACATCACAGACATCCGCGAAATCAATATTAAAGTCACCACACAAAATTATCCTTCTCTTAACTGGCAACAAGTCTAACAAATCCAGCAGGTGCTCTAAAAATTTTTGAATATAGGAGCTAGGGGATCTGTAAATACATATGAGATAGAGGTCAATGATCTTACTGTACACAATAGTGAATTCAAAAAAAACATTAGACTGACTACAGAAGAGTACTGCATCTGGTTTTATAAAACAGACAACAGCAAAGGTGATACCTAAAAATAAATTTGTTAATATTAAGTGCGGAAGTCAACGCGCTTTCCTTTGTTACCTGAATGCAACAATTGGGTTTTGTTGAAATCCAGGAAATGATTAAATTTTATGCAATGTTCGGAAAAGCCAGTGGTAGGGTTTATAATATTGATGTTGAACTTGAAATTATTCAAAATTTATCTCCATTATTGTTAACGTTTCGGCTAGTTTCCATGCCTTTTTCATAACAATAATTCAATCACGAAGAAAAACTACTTTTCTCTTCAAGACATACAATATGAAATAACAAATAAATAAATAAATAATCTGACATTAGAAACTAGTATATGTCAACATCATCATATATATATATATATATATATATATATATATTTTTATTTTTCTTTTATATATATCTATATATAAATATTTATATATATTTATATAAATATATATATAATATATATATATATATATATATATATATATATATATATATATATACATATAAAATATATATATATATATATATATATATATATATATATATATATATATATATATATATTCATATTTCTGTCGAACTTGACTGTGAGGTGGCAGGTGTTTTCCTTAAAAAACATTCTACCCAACTTATTACAGTGTATAGGTCCCCTAATGGTGATTTTGGAAATCATGGCATGTATATTGGACAGTATAAATTTGTCTTTAAACGTCATTATTACAGGTGACTTCAACATCCATTTTACCACTACTGATACTAGGGTAGTCGAGT
This sequence comes from Cynegetis impunctata, assembly GCA_030704885.1. Lineage (NCBI taxonomy): Eukaryota > Metazoa > Arthropoda > Insecta > Coleoptera > Coccinellidae > Cynegetis > Cynegetis impunctata. Next base: position 1,233,512 of record JARQZK010002890.1, read on the forward strand.
TGGAGAATCTTATGATGTCGTATGGTCTTCATCCAACCGTTAATTTCCCAACAAGAGGCAATGCCTGTCTCGACAATGTGTACACTAACATAATCACCTCGACAAGTTGCTCTAGGCCTGTTGATTTACATCATCTGTCTGATCATAGAGGTATAGTCTTTCATTTTAAAAAACTTATTACAGATAAAAACGAGGCCTGGACACATATGCATCTTTCTTTGAGCTCACAAAGGCTTTCGATTGTGTCTCACACTCAATTTTGATTAAAAAGCTGGCCCACTATAATTTCTCAGCTGTGAGTATATCTCTCCTCGAATCATACCTTACTGGTCGTAATCAATTTGTCTACTTTAACAACAAAAAATCTCAAACCTTACACGTTGACAATGGGGTTCTCCAGGGCTCAGTGTTCGGTCCCCCTCTATTCCTTATTTATATAAACGATCTGTCAAGTTGTCAAGGCAGAGGAGAGCTCATTCTTTTTGCTGATGACACGACCAAAACAATTACATATCATCCAACTGATTCCTTGACTGATGTTGTCAGTGAGATGCAGTCCAATCTGTTTGATTGGTTTGCTGCCAATCAGCTTAGCCTTAACAGATCCAAGACTCAGAACTTGAACTTCACTTTCCGACGAAATAGGCCTGACCTGCCCTGTGATCCTCATGCAAAGTTTCTTGGAGTTATTCTTGATCCTGGACTTACTTGGGAGGAGCATGTTATCCAACTGAGTGGAAGATTGTCAAAAATTATTCACCTTATTAGGGCACTTTCTCATAATGTGTCTCTCCCTACTCTTATGTTGGCCTATCATGCTTACTTCTCATCTCAAATGTCTTATGCAGTTTTAAGTTGGGGTCATAGTGCTCATGCTGGGCAAATTTTCGGTCTGCAGAGGAGATGTGTGCGGGTCCTGGCTGGGATTGGGTATCGGGATTGTTGCCGTCGGTACTTTGCCTCTCTCCGTGAGCTTACTTTTCCATCTGTGTATATTTACCACTGCCTTGCCTATATTAGAAAAAACCTCTCCCATTTCTCCTCACATGAAAATATTCATAAGCATTTAACTCGCAATCGCAGGGACATACTCCCTGATTTTCACAGATTGTCGAGAACACGGAGGGGCACTGATTACTTTTGCATTAGATTCTTCAATGTCCTGCCACACCACATAAGGGAGCTAGAGTTTGAGCAGTTTATTTCCAGAATGAAAGATTATTTAATTAATAAAGCCTTTTACTCATTTGAGGACTATCTCCACAATGATTTTTGTGACATGAAATAATTTTGAAGTTGCGTATGTGTGTATTGACTGTTGTTGTACTTCTTTTGTTGTAAGATTCGGCAAGTGTATGTCTTTACTGTGTATTTAGGATATAGAAAGTTTTACCAATATCTTTATTATAATAGCTAGTAAGTTTTTTTTTCTCTGAAACCTATTACTTTTTCGTATTTGACTTGTATACGCATTATCTTATGCTTTTACCAATAAATATTTGATTTGATTTGATATTAAATATATATATATATATATATATATATATATATATATATATATATATATATATATGTATATATATATATATATATATATATATATATATATATTTATATATTTATATATATATTTTATATATTTATATATATATATATATTTATATATATATATATATATATATATATATATATATATTATATGTATATGTATATATATATATATATATATATATATATAAACTCTTGATAATTATTAGCAATAACAGGCTGGTTGAATCTTGAAAAACTCGATTTTAATAAAAAATTGACGTTCCACTATGATATTCGTAATTGAAATTTCTTTGACATTTATTGATTTAAAAAATTGAAAAAAACAGGGCTGCTTAGTATATGCTATTCAGTTCAATATTAACATTCAAAATTGTTATCACCAGTTGGTAAGGGAAACCAAAGAAACCCTCACCTACGCAATGTTTGAAAATAATAATAAAAGGGTAATATTTATCTAACAACAAAGAAATGAGTCATGGGAAAACATTAAAGAAGTGGAGTAGAATTATCGGTATAGACGCTTATATGGAAGCAGCCGTTGACACGTGTTTCGGACTCTTTGGTCCTCATCAGAACGGCGTAGCCAAGTATTGGATTGAAAATTTGAAGATGAAAAAAGTACAACAAACAAAATCCTTAGATGCGGAAGATAATCACACAATTGTGGTTTATTGTCTGAACTCTCCGGTATGGGAGATTTGGTCAAACTTTGCCACGGAGGCGATTAATGCTATCCGCGAGATCTAAGAACGAGTAAATAAACAATAACAATGAAATTAGTTGCTGGAAAATATTAAATAGGTAGAGCAAAATTATCGGAATAGTTCGTTTATATGAAAGTAGCCGTTTTCAATGAAATTTTTTATTTATTTAGAATTTCAAATCTTTTAAAAAGGGGTACTTACAGTTATAACAAAGTTTAAAACCCTCAGCTTAAGTTTAGGATCATTGCCATATTTTCAGCTTGCAATATTTAATTATTTATTCGAATAGTTGTTGCCTGTGATCTATTTTTAAACTCTTGATAATTATTAGCAATAACAGGCTGGTTGAATCTTGAAAAACTCGATTTTAATAAAAAATTGACGTTCCACTATGATATTCGTAATTGAAATTTCTTTGACATTTATTGATTTAAAAAATTGAAAAAAACAGGGCTGCTTAGTATATGCTATTCAGTTCAATATTAACATTCAAAATTGTTATCACCAGTTGGTAAGGGAAACCAAGATTCAACCAGCCTGTTATTGCTAATAATTATCAAGAGTTTAAAAATAGATCACAGGCAACAACTATTCGAATAAATATATATATATATATATATATATATATATATATATATATATATATATATATATATATATATATATATATATATATATATATATATATATATTTATTTTTTATATATATATATATATATATATATATATATATATATATAAATATATTTTATTTTATTTTAGCAGTAAAGGATAGTCGACAAAGTCGACATGTTTTGAGTAATGAACTCATTATCAGACTGACTACAATTGGGTTTTGTTGAAATCCAGGAAATGATTAAATTTTATGCAATGTTCGGAGATGCCAGTGGTATTTTTATTTTGTAAAATTGACTTTTTATGTTCTTCAACACGAATGTTTATATTCGTCGTTTGTCGAATATAGAAAGCAGGACATTCGTCACAAAATATTTTGTAAACACCACTGTTTTCTCCGATGTAAGATTTTTCTTCATTATTGACCAAGAATGACTTCAAGTTTCTTTTATTTGTACAAATTGTTTTTACGTTATTTTTCGATAGTCTGATACAAACTTTGCTACTCAAATTCGGCACATAATTCATTGGGAAGTATTTTTGTTCTTCATTATTTTGAAGTTTCACCAAATGATGTGCGAGAATTAAATCACAGTGATTATTATTTGCATCTGTACCAGACCCCTTCAAACCAAATGAGTCATGAACTATCAACGTTTCAGTAAATTGTTAGAAAAACTATTTTCTTCAAGCCTTTCGATGATATATTAGCGCCCCCTATATTACTGTAAACTTTTTATAATATTAGTTATCAATCCTTGATAAAGATGTTTCTGAAGGAATTATCCAATAATCTATTTTTCATGGGTCAAAACCCTTGACTGAGCTATTGACAGTAAAGATAAGTTTAATGTTCAAATAAACTTAAAAATATTTGGATTTTCCTCGGGATTTTTTTGAATTCATAGAAGCATGATCTTCATTCAATATGCGAAGAAAATAAATTTACCAATTATTGTGAAGTATATTTTCATTCAATTTTCAGTGCAGTATGTATTTCATTATAACTTTATATTACCTGAGTTGGCTAGAAGAAATCTTTAGTGATATAGACGGTTGAAGAATTCTGAAAAATAATTGACAAAAAGGAATATGAGAAAAAATATAAATAATTTCGCATTTTGTAGGTATAATCTACTTCGAAAAAAGATTACACTTAACTAATTATAAAGTTTTGGATTTCTGGTATTGTTAAAATAGTGGATGTAGTTCCAAATTTACTATATATATATATATATATATATATATATATATATATATATATATATATATATATATATATATATACATACCTATACTGACTTTTAAACACGTGATAGTTAACATTTATATAGTGTAATTAAAGCTATTTGAGTTTATTTTAATGTTAGTTGTTTGGTACAGTAGGAACACGAATTTTTTCATCGTGATAATTTATAAAATGACACATACTACCTATTTTTTTCAATTATTGATTGCATAGAAGAGTATTATGAAAATTACTCTACAATCATGAAAAATATTCACAAAGGTTGAATATGAGGACTTGCGGAATATAGTTTGTAAAACTATGAAACTTATCATTTATTTATCCTAATTTCCCAATTTGTGTCAAAGATGTGTTGCAAATTACCCTATAATCGAGAAAATAATTCACCAAAACTGAAATCACCCTTCTTAAGGTGTGTACTATGAAAATGTTCCTCATATTGTGTATATCCAACCGACCAAGTCGAATTCCAATTATACATCATGGAAAATTCTGATCTATTCACTCACCTTAAAAAGATTTTTTTTTACTGCGGTGTATGGAAATCGAAGAAAATGACCGAAGTGAAAGGAAAAGTATACGATATTTATTCATTTTTTCTCAACTCTGTTGTGATTTTAGCTGCAATAAGTTTTATATGTAACGTTTTTAACGCAAACAAATTATCTAAGAGTGGTTTCGCGAATTATGGTGGTTGGGTCTCAACAACAAGTGTAACTGCTATAAAAATAATCATATGTAAAAGTCATAATATACCTGATCGTTTCGAAAAAATTTTTGATAAAGAGGGAGAATTGTATAACACTGATGATGAAAAAATGAAAGGACAACACATGTCCACAACTAGGCCCATTTTGAAAGCCTTTTTGTCGTTTTTCTTCTTCGTACAAGCAACTAATGTTTTAATTCTCTTTCTTTGTGGTTACTTCTATTATATATATAATGTAGAGCAGCTTACTCTCCATCCATTCGAAATGTTCCTACCTTTCGATAGAGATGAATATTACGAATTTTCCTTAGTCGTTTACGTTCTCAGTGAAACAGCAACTGGTTCCATGGCATATGTTATGGATATGACACTTCTAGTCTTTGTCATCTACTATGTTTTGAAACTGAAAGCTCTGCAACTGGTTTTGAAGAATTACAAGTATTATCTCAGCAGAAATAAGGTGGACAGGAGTCAATTCGGAGTTGAGTTTAAATATGTAGATACGTCTGAATTCTGGAGGAATTGCATTTTTGAGCACCAGAATATAATCGAGTGAGTACCTTCAACTTTTTGTTTGTTTAAATTTAATAATTCATTATTTAAAAAATAAAAAGGCGTGAGCAGCAGAGCTCCATCACTAAGGTCGCATTTTTCGCTCGAGATGCAATTCTATCGGATACAATTATATGTTGAAAAATCTCGCTTAAATACCAAACCAAATTGAAACAGAAATAATTTATTATATACGAAAAATGCGAAGTTCATCGTTCAAGTTTTATAACATTAATTCAATCACGAACAAAAACATCTCTCTTCAAGACATACAATATGAAATAACGCGCTTTCCCTTGTTATCCGAATGCAACAATTGGGTTTTGTTGAAATCCAGGAAATGATTAAATTTTATGCAATGTTCGGAGAAGCCAGTGGTATTTTTATTTTGTAAAATTGACTTTTTATGTTCTTCAACACGAATGTTTATATTCCTTCCTGTTTGTCCAATATAGAAATCAGGACATTCGTCCCCAAATATTTTGTAAACACCACTGTTTTCTCCGATGTAAGATTTTTCTTTATTATTGACCAAGAATGACTTCAAGTTTCTTTTATTTGTACAAATTGTTTTTACGTTATTTTTCGATAGTCTGTTACAAATTGTGCTACTCAAATTCGGCACATAATTCATTGGGAAGTATTTTTGTTCTTCATTATTTTGAAGTTGCACCAAATGATGTGCGAGTATTAAATCTCAGTGATATATATATATATATATATATATATATATATATATATATATATATATATATATATATAATTATATTTTTTAAATTTCATTTTATTTGCATCTGTACCAGTCCCCTTCAAACCAAATGAGTCATGAACTATCAACGTTTCAGTAAATTGTTAGAAAAAACTATTTTCTTCAAGCCTCTCGATGATATATTAGCGCCCCCTATATAACTGTAAACTTTTTATAATATTAGTTATCAATCCTTGAGAAGATGTTTCTGAAGGAATTGTCCAATAATCTATTTTTCATGGGTCAAAATCCTTGACTGAGCTATTGACAGTAAAGATAAGTTTAATGTTCAAATAAAATTTAAAATATTTGGATATTCCTCGGGATTTTTTTGAATTCATAGTAGCATGATCTTTATTCAATATGCGAAGTAAAATAAATTTACCAATTATTGTGAAGTATATTTTCATTTAATTTTCAGTGCAATATGTATTTCATTATAACGTTATATAAATATCTGAGTTGGCTTGAAGAAATCTTTAGTGATATAGACGGTTGGAAAACTCTAAAAAATAATTGACAAAAAGGAATATTAGAAAGAATATAAATAATTTCGTATTTTGTAGGTATAAACTACTTCGAAAAAAGATTACACTTAACTAATTATAAAGTTTTGGATTTCTGGTATTGTTAAAATAGTGGATGTAGTTCCAATTTTACTTTTTGATATTTCAATAATCAGGTTAATTATTGCACTGAAGACTGATTACATACCTATACTGACTTTTAAACACGAGATAGTTAATATTTATATAGTGTAATTAAAGCTATATAAGTTTATTTTAATGTTAGTTGTTTGGTACAGTAATGAACACGAAATTTTTCATCGTCATAATTTATAAAATGACACATACTACCTATATTTTTCAATTATTGATTGCATAGAAGAGTATTATGAAAATTACTCTACAATCATAAAAATTGTCAACAAAGGTTGAATATGAGGACTTGCGGAATAAAGTTTGTAAAACTATGAAACTTATCATTTATTCATCCTAATTTCCCAATTTCTATCAGAGATGTGTTGCAAATTACCCTATAATCGAGAAAATTATTCACCAAAACTGAAATTACCCTTCTTAAGGTGTGTACTATAAAAATGTTCCTCACATTTTATACACCCAACCAACCAAGTCGAATTCAAATTATACATCATGGAAAATTCTGATCTATTCACTCACCTTAAAAAGATTTTTTTTTACTTCGGTGTATGGAAATCGAAGAAAATGACCGGATTAAAAGAAAAAATGTACGATATTTATTCATTTATTCTCAACTCTGTTGTGATTTTAGCTGCAATAAGTTTCATATGTAACGTTTTTAACGCAAACAAATTATCTAAGAGTGGTTTCGCGAATTATGGTGGTTGGGCCTCAACAACAAGTGTAACCGCTATAAAAATAATCATATGTAAAGGTCATAATATTCCTGATCGTTTCGAAAAAATTTTTGATAAAGAGGGAGAAATGTACAACACTGATGATGAAAAAATGAAAAGACAGCACATGTCAACAACTAGGCCCATTTTGAAAGCCTGTTTGTCGTTTTTCTTCTTCATACTAGCAACTAATGTTTTGATTCTCTTGGTTTGTAGCTACTTCTATTATATATATAATGTGAAGCAGCTTGCTCTCCATCCCTTTGAAATGTTCCTACCTTTCGATAGAGATAAATATTACGAATTTTCGTTAGTAGTTTACTTTCTCAGTGAAACAGCAACTGGTTTCATGGCATATGTTATGGATATGACACTTCTGGTCTTTGTCATCTACTATGTTTTGAAACTGAAAGCTCTGCAACTTGTTTTGAAAAACTTCAAATATTATCTCAGTAGAAACAAGTTGGACAGGAGTCAATTCGGAGTTGAGTTCAAATATGTAGATACGTCTGAATTCTGGAGGAATTGTATTTTTGAGCACCAGAATATAATCGAGTGAGTACCTTCAACTTTCAGTTTTATTAAATTTAATTATTCATTATTTAAAAAATAAAGAAGCATCGACGCATCGCGTCGAGATGCGATTCTATGGGATGCAATTTTAATTTGAAAAATCACTCTCAAATACCAAACCAAATTGAAACAAAAATAATTTATTATATCAAAAAAATGTTCATCGTGGTTGAAGAAAAAAGTTGAAAGAAACAAAGGAACTTACCTCAACATCCATTTAATCCACGTACAAAATTTCAATTCTCTATTGCGGATAAAAAATTCGCAAAGTGCATCGCGTACTGACGGAATAGTCACCACGAAATGCAGCGCGGTTGAGAATAAGAGGTGCAATCAAAAAATGATTTTGAGTCAACATAAACTCAATGTACGTAGCAAACTTCAACCCTCTAAATCAATCTACTGAAGCTATGGACTTTTTTCACTTTTGCAAAAATCAGGGGAAAAAATCTACGTAAAAACAACCAAATTTTGGTAGTTTCGGTAGTTTCGCAAATGAAACAATCCCAGGTACCAAATGCCAGCTCATTTGACTCAATGGGTACCGCTGGAGATGCCAATATCTACCGGCATATATATATATATATATATATATATATATATATATATATATATATATATATATTTATATATATATTTATATTTATATATATATACATATATATATATATATATATATATATATATATATATATATATATATATATATATATATATATATATATATATATAATCTCTTGATAATTATTAGCAATAACAAGCTTGTTGAATCTCAAAGAACTCGATTTTATTAAAAAGTTGACGTTTCGCCACGACATTCGTGGCTTTATCAGAACTTTTGAAAAAATTGAAATTTCTTTGACATTTATTCATTTGAAAAAATTTGAATAGAAAAAGACTACTATGTTTCACTAAAATTTTTCGGCTGTGGCCGTTCTCTGTTATTTATTACGTGCTATTCAGTCCAATATTAACATTCAAATCTGTTATTATTAGATGGTAAGGGAAACCACAGAAACCTTTACCCAAGTAATGTTCGAAATAGGTTCAAATTATTTTGATTTTGAAAAGTCAAAGAATATGGTACTATCAAACATCTAGAATTTTCAATTTTTCTAAAAAGAAAGTACCTATAGTTTGGAACATGTGATCTCCAAAATTACAAGTAATGTCTTTTTAAAGACAACAATCAAATATTTTAAACCTATTTTGTACATTACGTCTAATACATCTAATATCAACAGACCTGTCTTTTGATATAATATTGGACTAAATAGCACGTAATTAATAACTGAAGACGGTCACAGCCGCAATGAGAAATTTTTGAAAAAAAGATAAATAGTACGCTATCTTTGACTTTTCAAAATCAAAATAAATTGAACCTATTTCGAACATTACGTGGGTAAGGGTTTCTGTGGTTTCCCTTACCATCTAATAATAACAGATTTGAATGTTAATATTGGACTGAATAGTACGTAATAAATAACAAAGAACGGCCACAGCCGAAAAATTTTAGTGATGACCAACCAAATATTTCTAACGGCGTTATATTTTCCTTCCAGTGACTATATGGCTGGAAGGAAAATATAACGCCGTTAGAAATATTTGGTTGGACATCACTTTCGATGGATGATACTGATGAGCCCCAAATAAGGCGAAACAGACTGTCAATCATTTCCATTGATTGTGATAAACAACTTAATGTTTCTAACATACACCATCCTAAGGTATATGGAGGCATTTCGATGTTTCGTGAACTCGTATAACCAGCTCCGCTAGGAGGTTTGTTTAATTAGTTTCGAATAAATGTCCTAGTTCAATTCATTTTATTGCCACGAACGTGTATCGTTAACACGAAGAATTCTGTTTCTATATATATATATATATATATATATATATATATATATATATATATATATATATATATATATCAGTGGCGGCTCGTGAGGTTTTGGTTTGAGGAGGCTACAAGAGGTGTTAAAAAATACACCATAGGCGAAAATTTTTAGGATTTCAAGGTCAACCGCCTTATAATTTAAAGAAAATCAAAGTAAAACAAGCACCCTAAGCTATTAATTTGTTTTCACTTTCGAGTGTCTACCTTGAGACCTACAACTCCTATTTACAATATTCACAAAAACTCTTCTCAGCCAATTAATCAATTCATCCATTCATAAAAAATTTTTTTCTTTCACAAAATAGGTACCTACCTGCCTACTTAACGAATTTGTTAACAGCTGGTGAGAGCATATAAAAAGTTATTATATATTTTTGAAGATTAGCGGGATTCTGCTATCTTTAACGTTAGCAAAATGATCTATAATATCCTCATAAAATTTTTTGTCTTTCGCCAAAAGTTTTCCAATTCCTTTTCAATAGAATACAAACTAATATTTTTTCAACGATCCTGGCTCATTGAATTTCGTAAATAAGTTTTAATTCTCTTAAGAGTGGAAAACGAGCGCTCTACGGAAGCCGATGTCACCGGGATAGAAACAATTAGACATAAGAGTTTATAAACTTGAGGTAAATCTTGATTCAAATCATTATCAAAAAGGTATTTAATAGTCCTCACATGTTTTTCATTTTTCCCCTAAATTTCATTGTCATTATAACCAACACACAGTTCACTTTTTATGGCCACCTTATCAAAAAAAGTGTATTTTTGACATAAGTTTTTCAAAAGGTTATCTGAAAAATTAGCCGAAAATCCGGTTAACAAATTTTTATTGAGTAAGTCGAAGAAATGCAGTTCTTTCAAATCAGAGAACCTTATTTCTATTTGACCCCTAATAGTATCCAAAATTGCATAAAATATTTGCTTATAGTGAAGCTCCATATCTGCGTAACTGAATTTCTTTCGTTTTGGCCTAAATTGAGTCGTATCATCAGTAGTTTGAAATACAGAAAATAGTTTTTTAAAATAAACTTCTGCACGAAATTCTGAAATTTTTTCCTAAAGAAACTTTAGCCGATTTCGTGAGTAAATTACATCTGAAAACTTGTGCTGTAAGATTTGAAAAACTATTTCTGTTTGTTCAAAAATTAATTTGAAGATGTTTAAAAAGTATATAAATTCCTTATCTTGTAAGTAAGATATTAATCCGCGTGCTGTATTTAAAGTTACGGTTAAAAATTCCTCACTTTCAACTAGGTATAGAATTAAATTCTCAAATCCTAAGCGGCCCCAAACAGAGACATTTTCACTAGTAAAAAGTAAACACTGCCAACAAAATAATTTATTTTTTACCTGTGATCCGGTTAGGCAAGGATGTCTCTCATAATTCCTTGTATTAAAACCGCGGATTTGTTGTCTGTAATGCTGCACCAAATTGTTTAATTCAGTGGTAGGTCGCAATGTTTTTATCAAAACTTTATCCTCATAACTTAGTGCACTAAAGTTATGGGATAACAAATATGCCACTAAGTCACCATTGAAATTTTTGAAATTAACTTCAGTAACCAAACTCATTTTAAAGCAATACGCGAGCAATATAAGTAAACACGCTGAGGCACAACCATTAGTAACTACGATCACACTACGATTCAATTAATGGTTTCCAACGAATTCACTCGATGTCATGCCAAATTCTATAGTTGTGATTGGTCGACATTGTATGAGACTGGGTCTCGATCGGTGTTGCCATTTACATGTGTTTTGCTTTTCTATTGCAATGAAGTATTCATTCGGAGTATTTGCACCGTTGTTTACTTTCCTGTGGCAGGCATAATGAACGTTGAGAATATACCTTCCTAAGCCTCCGCAGCGTTGCCACAAATCTTGAAATGAATTAAATGCAGTAAATGTGAATACCTTCTATCTTAATTAATTAATTATATTATATAATGTAGGTTGAAAGGAAGGTAGGTGGATAAAATAATATGATTTTGATTAATATGAATATGCAGAATGCTGACTATTCAATATAATATATTAGTGATACACGGAATATTATTGGGGAGGCTTAGCCTCCTTAGCCTCCTTTGACTAGCCGCCCCTGATATATATATATATATATATATATATATATATATATATATATATATATATATATATATATATATATATATATATATATATATATATATATATATATATATATATATATATATATATATATATATATATAAGTAGAGCAGAATTATCGGTATAGCCCGCTTATATGGAAGCAGCCGTTGACACGTGTTTCGGACTCTTTGGTCCTCATCAGAACGGCGTAGCCAAGCACTGAATTGAAAACTTGGAGATGAAAATAGCACAACAAACGAAATCCTCTGCTACGGAAGACAATCACACATTTGTGGCTTATTGTTTGAACTCTCCGATTTGGGAGATTTGGTCAAACTTTGCCACGGAGGCGATTAATGCCATCCGCGAGATCTCAGACCGAGTAAATAAACAACAACATAGAAATAAGACGCGGGAAAATATTAAACAAGTAGAGCAGAATTATCGGTATAGCCCGCTTATATGGAAGCAGCCGTTGACACATATAAGCTGGCTATACCGATAATTCTGCTCTACTTGTTTAATATTTTCCCGCGTCTAATTTCTATGTTGTTGTTTATTTACTCGGTCTGAGATCTCGCGGATGGCATTAATCGCCTCCGTGGCAAAGTTTGACCAAATCTCCCAAACCGGAGAGTTCAAACAATAAGCCACAAATGTGTGATTGTCTTCCGTAGCAGGGGATTTCGTTTGTTGTGCTATTTTCATCTCCAAGTTTTCAATCCAATGCTTGGCTACGCCGTTCTGATGAGGACCAAAGAGTCCGAAACACGTGTCAACGGCTGCTTCCATATAAGCGGGCTATACCGATAATTCTGCTCTACTTGTTTAATATTTCCCCGCGTCTAATTTCTATGTTGTTGTATATGTATATATATATATATATATATATATATATATATATATATATATATATATATATATATATATATATATATATATATATATATATATATATTTGCTTTTAAAAGGAAAGTATGCGGTTATTTGCTTCGTTACAATCAATTCTAAATTTTAGTTAATTTGATAGATTTAAGTAATTTAAAGATATTGTAATTTCTGTTTTTACTGTTTCTACTTTTTTTTTTATTTTTTCTTATTGGTTAATGTATTAATCTCAATAATTTGTGAATTGTTTCCTACGGAATCAACAAATATTTTGCTCTTGTATTTAGTGGTTCTCTGTTATTGGGCTTAGGCCTGTAGAGGTCCCCATTTGTAATAAATAAATATAAATAAATAAATAAATATAAATATATATATATATATATATATATATATAAATAAATAAATATAAATAAATATATATATATATATATATATATATATATATATATATATATATATATATATATATATATATATATATATATATATATATATATATATATATATATATAGCAAACCGAATTAAAAAGTAGAAAATATTCTACTAAAAAGAATTCGCTAAGTGCATCGTGGTTGAGCAAAAGTAACCAACGAAGGGGCACACCTCACCATCTACTCAATCCTCACAACAAATTTCAACCCTCTATCATAAAAACAATCGCGAAGTGCATCGCGTACTGATGGCGAAACTAATCGGGATACAATTTGAACGGAATAGTCACCACGAAATGCAGCGCGGTTGAGAAAAATAGTTGAAACCAAAAAAGGATCTTGAGTCAACATTAACTCAATGTACATACCAAACTTCAACCCTCTAATTTAATCTGAAAAAGCTGTAAAGTTCGGCAAAATGTTTAAAAAACCACGACAAAACAAGAAATATCTACGTAAAAATGGCGGCGGTTGGAAAATTCATCAAATTTTGATAATAATAGTATATTGTTTTATTAGGAGTAAAAGTGATACTATAAAAAGTTCTTTTCTTCGAATAAAACATGCAATTCCGCAAACGGTGTTCAAACGATAGAATTAAGATGATATTTTAAAAAAGGATTAGATGTGAAGAAACGTTAAACTAGATTGCTTTGCTTAATGGTTTTCTAGATGTCAAGGCGACACAAATTTGACAATTCAACACAATAATTGTCAGAAACATTTAAAGTCACTTATCTACGAATTATAGGACTGTGCGTTTTTGGTAAGTACCCGAGTATTAAGAAATTACTTGTATTAAAATATATAACTGTTTTCTTATAGATTACATTATGTCGGAGGTACTAATTTTTTACACATCTTCTTTCATGTTTCAATCAAAATTAACGATTTTTGATTAAAATGTGTAACGTTTTCTTAAAAAATTCATATCTTTTCCACCGACAAAGATATCGATAAGAATAAACAAACAAAATGTTAGGAAAGACAATGTTTCAAATGTTCGAAATGTCAGATAAAACTAGTTAACGAATGCGGAGTAAGTTTCTACGGAAACCTGAAGAATCCACAACAAACCATCATCGTTGCAAAATGTGTAATGTTTTCTTAAAATATTCATATTTCTTCAACCAAGAACGATATCGAGACGAATTAAAGAGCATAATGTTGAGAATGAATCAGAATCTGCAGAAAAACATATACACTTGAGTTTAGATTGCAGAATTACTCTACAGGATGTTACAAACTTCAGGGAAAAATATGCTTTAGCTATTTTCCTTTATATTTCTACATAAACACTTTTTTTTTGGAAATTGAATAGTATCACTCAAACTGAAAATATCTATCTACATTTTGAAAAAAAACATTCGAATCGGGCTATGGAGAAAAAAGTTATCATCCATTAAATTTCATCCAAATTTTGGCTGTCCCGAATTTTAAGTCGGTGAGTGTATATATATATATATATATATACATATATGTATATATATATATATATATATATATTAATATATATATATAATATACATATATGTATATTTATATATATATATATATATATATATATACATATAGGTATATATATATATATATATATATATATATATATATATATATATATATATATATATATATATATATATTTAAATTCTTGATTTTTAACTGTTTATCGTATTCATTCCCA
Organism: Cynegetis impunctata; assembly: GCA_030704885.1. Lineage (NCBI taxonomy): Eukaryota > Metazoa > Arthropoda > Insecta > Coleoptera > Coccinellidae > Cynegetis > Cynegetis impunctata. The sequence goes on from JARQZK010002890.1 coordinate 1,248,604, forward strand.
GAGATATCAATTATTGGTATAACAGGTTTAGTTCAAACATTACATTTTAAAATTAAAATTCATTGGACGTTTCAATGGAGTTTCCATCTTCATCAGCTAAAATCGGGATAAAATACAATTTAAATGCCTAAATATAAAACATATATACACATATACTAAAATAAAATAAAATAAATTGTATCTCACCAGAATGTTCGTCGGCAGTTGTCACAATACTACTTGACTCTTGAATCTCCGTTTAACCGATGTATAATCGTTCATGCGTATAGAGCTCATGTATTACAATAATGGGGCATATATCGAACTTAGGCCCTTTATATCTATTTTGTTGTTAACTGTGTTGTCTTGGTTCTTCTTTATAAAAATCATTGCAAGGATTTCGCGTGATTTTAAGTTTTTTTCTATCGTTAGTATGTGTGTTTCATCGTAATCGAAATCATGTCTTTCTGATTGTTTGTGTTTGTTCAGTGCAGTGTTCGCTGTTTTGGCATATCTTACTAGACTAAAAGCCCACAGATATGCCAAAACAGCGAACACTGCACTGAACAAACACAAACAATCAGAAAGACATGATTTCGATTACGATGAAACACACATACTAACGATAGAAAAAAACTTAAAATCACGCGAAATCCTTGCAATGATTTTTATACAGAAGAACCAAGACAACAAAGAACCAAGACAACACAGTTAACAACAAAATAGATATAAAGGGCCTAAGTTCGATATATGCCCCATTATTGTAATACATGAGCTCTATACGCATGAACGATTATACATCGGTTAAACAGAGATTCAAGAGTCAAGTAGTATTGTGACAACTACCGACGAACATTCTGGTGAGATACAATTTATTTTATTTTAAAATGTAATATTTGAAATAAACCTGTTATACCAATAATTGATATCTCTGGGAATATATATATATATATATATATATATATATATATATATATATATATATATATATATATATATATATATATATCCCGGTGCATATTAGCACCTCCAGCTGCTCCCATCGAACCAAATAATCTAAAATTTGTTATCTGGGAGGCAGAACGACTATTGGTTATTTTCTCTCACGCCTCCATTTTTATGTAAGTAGATCTTTATGTTTTCATTGGTATACTTCTTCAAAGTACATATTCGGGGTTGTTTTCAAGGCATAACTATTACAATTTGGGTAAATTTCTCCAACAGCCGTCATTGCTACGTCGATATTTTTGTATTTTTGTAATTTTTGAAAATTTGGTTAACACCACAGTTTCTGCAGTAAATGATGCACTTCGCGATTGTTTAATTTTTTGAATAACATTAATTTTTCTAAATTTTATTATTGTTTTCTATTGAAACGTGTTTCTTGAGTACAAGAATGTTTCTCAATAGAATAAATTATTTTCTAATTTACCTAATCGGTTTGCTATTACAGCGTGGTTTTAAAATCCAACTTTTTTTCTGTTCAAATCGCATCTCGACACGATGCACTGCGCGCGACCTTATTGACGAAGCTCTGCTGCTCCTGCTGGGTTTTTTTCTTCTCTCGTATAATTACATATTTAGTTCGTCAATTTTGATTTCTAGGGAAGTTGGAATTCTCGACAAAGATATGAGCAAATTGTTCTTCATAGACTTCTTCCTCAGAACTTTACAAATGGCAGGATTTTTTTTGGGGTGTATCTTGGTAAGTGTAAAAAATTAGAAGATAAATTACTATAATTTCTGAATATATTCTTCAGATATTATCTTTGCATCAGACGAATACAATATTCATTCGTGTTTTATTTGTGTACTTTGCATATGGATATAGTAATATTTGAATTAACGGACAAAAGTCAAACCCGGAAGTTCATGGTGGCAACAACATTTATATTAATTATGCAATTCTGAAAAATATCACTCATTTTTGAAATGAGCTAGTTCAAAATATGTTTCATTAACTTTGAAAGGTAATTTCATATTAATGTTTACTTCTATTTGAAAGAACATAATTTTCGACATTGTTAAGATTGATTTGGAATCATAATTTCATACATTTCTGAATACAATATTTAAACTCATCCTAATACTTATATCTTCATGTTTGCAGGCGGAAGAATTCATACACAAATTATTTGGTCTTGGTTGCGTGTTATGCAGTTCATCACAGCTAATAATATTATACTGGTATGGACAAGCCCTCACCTCAGAAGTAAGATGAAAAATATCAATTTCCAGTTTTAAACTTTCTTCACTGTTTACAGAGTTTGGCTGTTTCTGATGCCATATACGAAAGTGACTGGTATGACACTGATGTTGAAATTCAAAGAACTTTGCTGATGATGATGCAGAGATCTCAGAAAAGATTAACACTGAAACTAGGAAAATTTGATGAGGTTACCCTAAGAACAGTACTTAAAGTGAGCAGATATCAAATTTACTTTTTATATAAATGTTTTGTGAAACACATTCCCTTTGAAATTATTCCAAAATTTAAGTCCGTGAAAATGAAGAGGTAGGTTGAATAGTCCTGAATTGAGAGAGAGTATAGCATTCAAACTTATTCTCTAGCTCATTGTTGTGAAACTTCATCTTGTTGATCTCTTCTTCGCTGTTGAACATAGACACCCATTGATTTATCACCACAATATTATGATACTATGTCGACAGGATATGTACCACAATTATGTTATTCAAGCATTAGTTTTGTTAAATTTTTTCATAATGCAAATTTGATGTCTTTAAATATCCTATAGTTGTATTGAAATATATTTCTATACAAATAAAATTAAAAAGTTATATTGTTTGGCATAGGGATCAAGTAACCACTAAATGCAAGATTTATCTGATTGGAAACAATAATTTATCTTGAAAATTATGTGATAAATATTGTATGAGATTTGTCCATACCTAAGTGAACATAGGATTCTTAGTGAGAACTTCTGACTGACAAAAAACCGATCTGCAATAGAAAAAGCATCCCACAAGATCAGTGCATATGATAGAACAGACCCAAAGCTGGTCATATATACAAGCTTCAGGATACTCGCGTCCACATGATTTTTTTATTACCTTTAACGTGTACACCACAGAGTTCAACTTCCTTTGAAGATGGTCCACATGAGAACCTCACCTTAGGAATCCATCCACAAACACACCTAAAAATTTTACACATACACTTGGTTCGTATCGCATTGTAATACTGCTCTCCTGCTTGGAGCTCTGTAGCTATGCACTATTCGCACCTACTTGATTATATTCAAAAAAGACCAGGGAGGTATACAGATTCCCTTCTTTCACTCGAACATCGGAGGAAGATGTTCTGCAGGCATTGCTCCCTTTATTCCACAGGAGTAGAATTTATTCTTCTCATAAGGCCTGCAGATAATGCATACCAATCTGACTTATACATCTCAATAACTAGAATATCGATATGTAAGAAATCGTTTCTGAACCGAACCGATCTATGGAGGTCTTTCTCGCTAGTCACACAAAGTCAAAGATTCACATTTAGAAAAAGTCAAAGTTAGGGCCTTGTTTAGTACAAAAATTAGGTGCTCTAAAATTTTCACCTAACGAATTGCTGAAAATTTTAATGCTAGCAACGCAGTGACAATATTATATCTACAATAGAAATAAGTCCTGTAGGTATAGATTGGAATTATACTAAAAATAAAGTCTTTATTGAAAAAAAGCTAATCTGAAAATAAGGTATTCCGGAGATTTAAATGAAATTGAAATCAGGTATCGTAATAATTCAAGAATTAAGTGCTACTAAAGAGCTTTCAATGATACAGAGGTTTTTAAAAGGTTTTCACTTTGAAAGCCTGCTTATTAAAATGGGTGCGATTAGCAAAGTTCGACCTTGGACCAAGATAGTTTTTCGTTTCATGACTTTTTATGATGCTTTGCACCAAAAACTCAATTTCATATATATATATATATATATATATATATATATATATATATATATATATATATATATATATATATATATATCTGGACCTCAGAGCCAAACGGTATTAAGTCCATTTTTTCAGTTTTTAAGGTTTTGATTGCCCCTATATTGTTTTGTGTCAAGCTTTTCAATGGCGTCGAGTATTAACTCCAGTTCCTTACAGTTTCCGAGATACTTGAAGATTAAATATATTATGTCCTATTGTGATTAGAACCAAACAGCATTAAAGATTCTTGATTCTGTTTGCCTCTTGAAGCTATTCATTATTTGTATATTAAGTCCACAATTGAGGTTAGGTGCCTGGACTTAATACGGTTTTATTAGTTACCACATGTGTATTCATAATATTAAGTCACATCATTCTATTCTTGAAATGAACAGGAATACACTTTAATTTCATTGAAATAGGTTATATTCAATAAGTGAATACAATCAAAACTATGATATCAAAAAGTAGAAAGATATTACAAATTACATCGCAAAATAACCCGCAAAGTATGCCTCATGAAAATTTGAATATTTATACAACGGAATGTAACAGTATTGTAGGGAATGTTATTACTGCGAATGATGATTTGTATGATGTCATCTTTCTCAGTGAAGACAATGTACCTTTTTCCAATACAAAAGATATTCTCAAAGAAAATATAGACGAGTCTGAGTCAATAGACCATTTTTCTCAGGGAAATGGCAACAAAGACAGAAATAACGAATCAGAGAAACCTAAAATTAATATTTTGCAAAATATTATCATTCAACATAATGAGGAGAAACTTCAAGTAGATGAAGTATTCACAAAAAATTTACAAAATGTAGAAGATTGTAATACATCTAAAGACCCAACTTATTTATCGGTGGAAAGTAGTGATACAAGTGAACAGGAAGAAGAGCAAAAGGTAGAAGCTGCACAAATCAAGGAAACTAAAGGAAAGAAGAGGAAAAGAAATTCTGGTAATTGTAAGAAAAATATAAGAAAGCAAAGGAGATCTGCTGCAGAAGAATATCTGTCGGCCACCAATAAGCTTATTGGAAAAAATGAAATGAAAGCACCTTGTAGTGATGATTGTAAAAAACAATGCAAACAAAACTTATCAGTTGAGTGTCGAGCTCTGATTCACTCACAATTTTGGAAATATAGGAATGGAAAATATGGAATCGATAGCATCGATCTGAATCAAAAAAGACAATTTATAGCTTGCTGTATCTAAGAAGTTCCCGCTGAGCGCGTCCGTGTTAGAAGCGGAGCTCGTTCTGGACGTAGAAACACGGCTTTGAAGTACTTTTTCAGTGTGGATGGCAAGAAGATAAGAGTGTGTCGAACATATTTTCTCAACACCTTAAATATATCCCAACCTCTGTTCGTAATGCATTATCAAAAAGACAACTTGGCGGTATGGTATACCATACCGCCATATCATATGGAGCGATAACATCCATCGCAAAACAGGAATATTCGGATGATTATGTGCTATCTTTCGATTATTATGCAGAAACCTTGCATAAAATGTATTGAACATAAGTACCTTTTACGAGGGCATACGCACATGGGGGTGGATATAATTCATGCACGTATAGAAAGACAAAAATAAGCAACGCCCCAATTCTCTCTAACAACTCCATAGGATTGGCAACAGCTTTTCAAACTATATTACTTTCAAACAATATTAAAGTAACGGATATGGAAACCTTGCACTTTAGAAATTTTACACTTTTATCTGAATAATTCGGATCTTTATTTCACAATAACAAAAAAAAACAAGCAAAAATCAAAATTTTTAATTTTGTATTTCAAATCAGACTTTAAGGAAGAAAACTTTGAACAAGTTGATTTCAATAGAGCCACTAAAAGACTGACACGGAAAGAGAAACTTAATAATATTAATTCTAAGGACTTTCTTCGTAATGCTGACTTAATGCTGCCGAAAGCAATAAGAGAGACTCTTAAACCAATTTCAAAAAAGAAGTATGATGATTTACAGAAATTATTAACATGGGTTCCTAAACGATTCCATGTGTTGGAAATGGGTTTTCATGGTTACTCATATATTATAAATATTATCATTTGTTGATTTTGAGTTTATGTCAGATTAAAAAATATAACGTGTTACAATTTTGTCATTAAATATATTGAGAAAAGCTCTTTCATTTTATTCCAATATACACAATAGTTTCTACATTTTGGCGACCGTGACAGGACTTCTACTATTGTGAAATGGAGAATCAAGAAAGGTACAAGAAAGAAAGAGCTCTGTTAAGACGAGCGTTTATTAAAACCACCAAAGAATTGGAAACTGTAATACAAGACAGGCACTGGAAGAAAGAAGATATTACAGACTTAATAAACCGGCTCGAAGACAAAGCAGAACGTTTATACATTGTAGATCAAAAATTGAATGATATTTACTTGTCTGTAGACACCATGAGTGAAGGAGAATTAGAGCAAGAATGGGATGATACAGAGTTTTATCGCAATGAATTAATTCGCTACAAGAATAAAAGCTATTATCTTCTCAATAACAATCAGAATCACAGAGATGAAGATAATAGAAGTACTACCAGTACGAGTGAGTCAAAACGAAAATTCCGTTTGCCGAAGCTAGAACTTAAGAAATTCAGCGGGGATGTTAAAGAATGGATTGGATTTTGGGGACAATTTAAGAAAATTCATCAAGATCAAGATATCGCCAATGAGGATAAGTTTCAATATCTACTTCAATCAACAGAAGACAAATCTGCTGCACGAGAACTTGTGGCAAGCTTTCCGCCATCAGCAGATAACTACGAGAAGGCTATAGAACAACTGAAAGAACAGGTTTGCACGCGATGAACTTCTCATAGAAGTATATGTTCGAGAGCTTTTTAAATTTAGTTCTGAATCAAAAGGTAGGTATATCTCTGTCATTCTTTATTTGACAAATTAGAAAACTCAGTTAAGAGCACTTGAAACTCTAGGAGTTACTAGTGATAAGTATGCAGCTATGCTCTATCCTTTAGTAGAATCAGCATTACCAGAAGACATATTACGAGTTTGGGAACGACACCGAAGTAGTAATGATCTTTCATTGAATAACAAAGATCAAATTAATTATCTAAATAGGTTATTAGAGTTCCTGAGAAGTGAAGTTGAAAGTGAGGAAAGAATCAATTTAGCACAAAAAACATTTATGAAAGAAAAAAGGAAGAATTATTACAGCCAGAGTACAGGAAAAGCAAAATCAAATGAAACAGAACCTTGTACAGCTGCTAGTTTAACAGTTGGGACTAATGATACTGGTAAGAAAATCAAATGGATCAGTAATAATTGTATATTTTGTAACAGAAAACATTTAAGTAAGGATTGCATATCAGCACAAAAACTTTCGTTCAATGAAAAAAAAGATTTAGTTTCAAAAACGAACTGTTGCTTTGGATGTCTCAAACCAAACCATAACTTGAAAAATTGCAAAATTTTCTTGAAATGTATTTTATGTAGTAAAAAGCATGTACCTATTATGTGTCCAGATTTGCAAATGAAAAAAGAGCTGAAAAGAGTTAAAACCGAAGAAAGCAAAGTAGTTGAAAATACCTTAGCTAGTCATAATCAAGTTAGTAAGGAAACTTTATTACAATCACTTATTGTAAGAGTGGTCAATGAAAAAACTTCAAAAGTAGTTAGAGTTTTGCTTGACACAGGATCACAGAGATCATATATTTTATCAAATTTAGCAGATGAAATGAAGTTTACCAAAATTCGCGAAGAACATTTAATACAGGGTGTTTTTGGAGGAACAGAATTAAATCCAGAAACTCGTAATTTATTCGAAGTTACCATGCAGAGTCTAGATCATTCTTTTAGAATGAATATACATCTTTTAGAACAAAAGAAAATTTGTAATTATATACCAAGATTAACAAATGAATTGGTCATATCGAATTTAAAGAAGAAGAATATTATTATAACCGATTCAATTTATGATTCTCTTGAAATTTCTATTTTATTAGGTGCTGACGTATTAGCTAGTTTATTTACTGGAACTGTAGAAAATATAGAAGAAGGAATTATCGCCATGCAAACCAAGCTTGGATGGACGCTTATGGGTAGACTTCACAACAAGATGAATTCTTTTCAATCAACGACTCAGACGTTATTGATTTCAGACCTATGGAACTTAGATGTACTCGGCATTACAGATCCAGTTGAGGTAAAAAGTAAGAATGATATGCGTCATGAAGTTTTAGAACGATTTAACAATTCTATTATTTTTAATAAGAATCAAAGGTATGAGGTAATGTTGCCTTGGTCAGAAGGTCATCCAGAACTTCACAGTAACAAAGAAATATCTGAAAAAAGGTTAATTTCTGTAACAAGTAAACTTAGAGATATGAATAAGTTTTCTGAATATGAACAAGTTTTTCATGAATGGGAACAACTTAAAATAATTGAAGAACTTACCAATGAATTTGACAGTAATTCCTGTCATTACTTGCCGCATCATGCAATAATAAAAGACTCTAGTGCAAGTACTAAAATCAGGCCAGTATTCAATGCATCCGCTAAAGATAAAAGGGGTCATTCTTTAAATAGTTGTTTAGAAACTGGTCCTAATTTATTAGAGTTAATACCTTCAATTTTATTAGGATTTCGAATAGGCTCTATAGGTGTAATTTCAGACATTAAGAAGGCATTTTTACAAATCAGTTTAGCCGAAAAGGATAGAGACTTCCTAAGATTTTTATGGTGGAAAGACTATTCAAAAAGGGAAATTAAAATTTATAGACATTGTAGAGTCGTATTTGGAGTAAAATCAAGTCCATTTTTATTAGCAGCTACCATAAATCATCATCTAGAAGGTGAAGCTGAACAATATAAAAATACAGCACTTAAACTAAAACAATCATTCTATGTTGATAACTGCGTTACAAGTGTAAATTCTGATGAAAAACTAAACATTTTTATCTCAGAATATACATCTTTGATGGCAAAAGGAAGTTTTGATTTAAGAGGCTGGATACATTCCTTTGGAGAAGCTAATGAAGATATAGCATGTAAGAATAATGTCACTTCAGTATTGGGTTTGTCATGGAATTTTAAAAATGACACGTTTTTTTGCGATATTTACAGTATAAATGATTTATCTGATATTCCATTAACCAGAAGAGGATTACTATCCATTGCCCAGAAATTATTTGACCCAATCGGTTTCACATGCCCTGTAATGCTCATTCCAAAAACTATTCTACAAAATACATGGAAATTAAAATTAGGATGGGATAAAGAGTTACCTGAAGAGATTATAAAGTAATTCAAGAAATGGCTCAAACAAATTTCTTGGTATAACTTTTGTGTAATTCCTAGAGCGCTAAGTTGCGTTTCTTTAAATAATTCCAACAATACTTTACATGTCTTTTGTGATGCAAGTAGAATGGCATATGCAACATGTATTTTCATAAGAATGGAATTTGAGGAAAAAGTATCGGTCCAGCTTCTACAAGCTAAGTCAAGAATTGCACCAATGAAAGAAATTACTTTACCTCGTTTGGAATTGATGGCAGCATTAATTGGTTCAAGATTATCTAATTTCATAAAACAAACGGAAAATTTAAACATATCTAAAACTTTTTATTGGTCTGATTCAACAGTTGTATTGGCTTGGATAAAAACAAAGGGAGATTGGAATACCTTTGTGGGAAATCGAGTAAAAGAAAGATGTATTTTTACCGACTCAAAAGATTGGAATCATATACCCGGTGAAATGAATATTGCGGATCTTCCATCTAGAGGCTGTGATGCAAAATATCTCATGGAAAGTAAATGGTGGGAGGGTCCGGACTGGCTAAAAAGGGAACCTGGGTGTTGGCCGAAGTCAAATGATATATTATATCCTCAATATGAAATTGAAAAAGAACGAAAAAAATATACTACAACTGTAATATGTGAAACTAAAATTTTAACAAAGAATTTCAATTACTTTTCAAAGTTTTCGAAAATATGTAGAATGATAGGATAGATTCTAAGATTTCATTTCAATTTAAAAAGTGATGAAAAGGGTAGATTGAAAAACTAACTGACATTTGATGAGATAAAAAAAGCTGAAACTTATTTATTAAAAATGATACAGACCGAAAGTTTTGGAAAATTGAAACTTGAAGTAGTACACAATTTACAGGTATTTATCGATAAACAAGATTTATTACGTGTAAAAACAAGATTGTCTTACCTAAATGATATTGAACAATTTAAGTTTCCTATATTATTGCCCACTAACCACGAGATTGTTAATAAACTGATTTATGAACAGCATGTATTAAACTATCATGCAGGAGTAGTTACACTGCTCGGAATTTTAAGGGAAAATTATTGGATACTAAAAGGTAGGAAAACTATTAAGCAAGTTTTATCTAAGTGTGTTATATTATGTGAAAGACATAGTCAGAAATCGATAGAAACACCTTTTGCACCATTACCGGAAAATCGGATAAAAGATACTGCACCATCTCAAGTAACCGGGATAGATTATGCTGGTCCACTATATATGAAAGAAGAAAAGAGCGCCTGGTTTGTTATATTTACGTGTGCTGTTTATAGGGCTGTTCACTTAGAACTAGTAACTTAGCTGTCTACGGATACTTTCTTATTAGTCTTAAGAAGATTTATAGCTCGACGAGGAAGGGTTTCAATTATTTATTCAGATAATGGTACCAATTTTATCGGCGCTAATAACCATTTGAATAAAATTGATTGGAAGGAAATAGTAAAGAAAATAGAATGGATTTTCAATACCCCAACTGCATCCTGATGGGGAGGATGGTGGGAGCGCATGATAAGAACTATTAAAGAACTGTTACGACGAAATTTAGGAAAATCAAATCTAAATTATGAAGAACTTACTACTATTTTGTGTGACTGCGAATCTATTATCAATTCTAGACCACTGACTTACGTTTCGGAAAATGAAGAATTAATTCCACTTAGTCCAGCACACTTCATACAGAGTAATCCAAGCAGTGAGGTACCAGATTTAGATGTTATCGACAGACAGCATTTAATAAAAAGATATAGATACCTACAGAAGATCAGACAAGATATGCGAACTAGATTTAGAAAAGAATACTTGGCAAATTTAATCAATTATGGTTTTAGGAGAAGTAGTTTCAATCTGCAAGTAGGAGACATTGTATTTTTAGAAGTAGATAATGTGAAAAGAGTGAACTGGCCAATAGCCAAAGTTCTAGAAATTTACCCAGGAAAAGACAACGTATCAAGAGTCGCAAAGATTAAATTATCACATCACAAATTAATTAGACCTGTTCAAAAGTTATATCCATTAGAAATTCGTGATTATAGTATACTTAACAAAGAGAAGAAAACACAAGAAGAAAATGATAAAGATCAAAGATTAGCCAGTCGGAGAGTAAATCAAGAAGAAGGGAATTCATTAAGATCAAGATATGGACGATTAGTTAGAAAACCTTCACGTTATGGTGATCCATGAAAATAAGAAGCTTTGCGAAGCTTCCTTTTCGCAAAATGTGGGAGGATGTTGGAAATGGGTTTTCATGGTTACTCATATATTATAAATATTATCATTTGTTGATTTTGAGTTTATGTCAGATTAAAAAATATAACGTGTTACAATTTTGTCATTAAATATATTGAGAAAAGCTCTTTCATTTTATTCCAATATACACAATAGTTTCTACACCATGAATACTTTAAAAATCTTCCACATGGTGACCTTGAGGAAGATGACTGAATCAAGCATTGTTCTTTATTAAGCATTTTATCTTTAAATAATTGAGATCTATGCATTAATTTCGTTGTGATCTTATATATATATATATATATATATATATATATATATATATATATATATATATATATATATATATATATATATATAGATCACCTGATTTTGGAAAATATACTTATTTTTTAGTATTCTTTAGGTTTTTCTCATCCTTCATTAATTATGTACACAATATTATTTAATTTTGTCTCCACTTTGCGTTGATTTACTATTGACCTAATAATAATTCTGTATCAAGTCCCATGTATAAATGAATCCCTCAGGGCTAAACAGTATTAAGTCACCAAATACAGTATTAAGTCACAAAATATTAAGTTCATTGTTAGAACCAAATAGTGTTATGTCCCACAATTCATTTAGAATGATTTTAATGAATTAATGCGCTAGGCTGGTTGATATCAGTTCACATTAGTTTTGAAAATCATAATTAAGGAAATAATAACCAAAAAACTTTTATTTGCAACAATCATCAGTTTGAGAGATATCATTGTTCAAATTCTTCATATTACTCTACTGGTAAATGTAAAAAATATGACTTAATACTGTTTGGTTCTAAGGTCCAGATATATATATATATATATATATATATAAATATATATATATATATATATATATATATATATATATATATATATATATATATATATATATATATATGAATATGTCCATATGTATGTATGTATAAGGTTATGTATTTTAGCGTTGTTAACACGCAATTTTGAAGCAATAGGGTGAAAGTTTGTAAATTGGTACTTTCGTAGGATATCTTAGATGCGATTGTTTTTGGTTCGAATTAGTTGGGAGGTTGACCCTCTTGGGGGGGGGGGAAATAAATCTTGTTTACAGGATAAAGGGCGCAATTTTGAAGCAATAGGATAGAAAGTTTGTAAGTAGGTAGTATTGTTAGTCGATATCAATAAAAGGTAACAGGTGGGCACTCGAAATATTCATAAAATACTCAATTGTATATCAACTTATTAATAATAAATAATATTTTTTTTTTAATAAATATTTTATTCATTTCTTTACATATTACTTACAATCTGATCAACAGTTGATCAATGAGAAATTTAGTTCGAACTTAAATTTCTACTAGGAAAAGTCAAAACTAAGGCCTCACTCAATAGCAATCCATAGGCTCTAGATACTTTGACACTTAACTACGTATTCACTGAAAGCACTTTACTCAGCTTTTATAATAATAATAATAATAAAATAGCATTTATTTAGCTAACAGCTACAATATATAAAAAAAAATAATAAATGTTCAATATAATTAATAAGATTTGTAAATATATAAATAAATAAATTAAAAAAAAACAATTAAAGCCAATGCAGTCTTTCTAAAAGGTGTTTTTTTACTTTTGCACTGACACTGACACAACTAACTCAAAAGGTTTAGTCCTTTTGAGTCTTCTGACTAGCATCGTATTGTCGAGGAGTTGGATGGCCTGTCGATGGAGAACATGATTAACAGTTTCGATTTCCAAATCTCTATGGAGGTCACTGTTTCTAAAGTACCAAGGAGCGTTGACAATGCTTCTTAGTACTTCATTCTGGAAACGCTGAATGACATTAATATTGGTCTTTTTGGCAAAACCCCACAGTTGGATGCCATATGTCCATATTGGTTTGAGAATCTGTTTATACAACAATAACTTATTGAACGTTGACAGGGTGGAATTTTTCCTTAATAGCCAGTACATTTTCTTATACCTTAAACCTAGTTCCTCTCTCTTTTTTTCGATATGGGATTTCCAGCATAGCCTAGCGTCCAAAGTAATACCCAAATATTTTGCTGTATTCGCATATGGCATTTGTGCATTATTTATACTGATAGGGATATGTTGATCACGTTTATTTGTAAAGTTGATATGAATAGATTTAGTTTCGTTCAATTTAATTTTGCAGCGTTTTATCCAGTCGTTAACTTGATTAACAGATGCTTGCAGATTTCTTGTTGCTTCTTCGTAATTTTTGCCTACAGCCAGTATAGCCGTATCATCTGCAAATGTGGCTATTGTGCCATGAATTAGTTCCGGAATGTCATTGGTGTACATAAGGTACAGGACAGGTCCCAATACACTGCCTTGTGACACTCCTGCTTTAATTCCATTAATTTCAGAATAAGTAGTTTCCTGCTCAACTCTAAATGCTCTGTCTGAAATATATGATTCCAATAATTCTCCGTATTGCTTGGGCAAAAGCTTTCTCAACTTATACTTGAGTCCTTCGTGCCACACTCTATCACAAACTTGTTTCACATCAAGGAAGATGGTAGAGCAAACTTATTTTTCTTCTAGTGATTTCTCAATCGTATCTGTTATTCTGTGGATTTGATCTATGGTTGCGTGCTTTTCTGTGAAACCTAATTGATGTGACGGAATCAGGTTATTCTCTTCTATAATAGGTTTCAACCTTTTAAGAAGCAGTTTTTCAAACACTTTTGATATTACCGTTAGCAAAGAGATTGGTCTATAAGATGAAACGATGTTTGGTGGTTTTCCAGATTTAGGAATCATTATCACCTCAGCTATTTTCCATATGTTTGGTATATACCTCAATCTGAATGAAGCATTAATCAGATAGGTAAGTTTAACTATAGCTTTTCTAGGAAGTTCTTTCAGAATCTCGCCAGTAATTAGATCATACCCTGGAGCTTTCTTTGGTTAATGTTTTATTTTATTTCAGCTGCAATTTCTTATGAATAATTCAAATAATAAAATAAAATAAATATTCAATCTTCAATCTTCGAGCGCGAGTCCGATTCGCACATGGCCGATGTTTCTAGTATAATTCTAATGTAATTTTCTATACGCAGCACTTAATTCCCTCTTACTTAAATCTATTGTAGATATATAACTGTTAGTGCATTTCTAGCAAAACGTTTTACTAAAAAGGCACTTTTTAACCTTGGCTTCTATTTAGCAACTTGAAAGCCCCTAATTTAGACTTGTTATAAATGCAGATTCCTGACTTTGCGTTGCAAGCGAGAAAGAGATGATCTATGGAACACTATATCCTGAGAAGTGTTTACGGTTGACCACGACTTGCAGCAGTTCAATTCCAGCATAAACCTACATTCATTGAAATAATTTCAGATCATTTGAAAATCGTGATGTTTTCTCTTTTCTTGCGAGTAGCTAATAGAACACAAGTTATCGTAATAAATGAGAATTGAACGATTTCAATAAATTATTTCAGATGGTGACTTTCGTGGTAAATAGTTTTAACTACCTATGTTTTATTTTCAGATTCTGAAATCAATCTATTCCTGTATGAGCATCATCATACAGAAATATTGAAAAAGCGGAAAGTTAATAGGTCCACTTAATCCTCTGTTGAGACAAATTGATTGAACAGGTTATCCATTTCTACTATTTTGATGTTTCAAACTTATTCTATGTATAATGTAACAATTGAATATGAATGAATGAGTTTTTGAAGTGCACATTGTTACTGATGGTTTCTCAAAAGATTTCTATATAAATATCACAATGAAAAAAACGTAAATTGGTCAATATCATAAATTTATTTTTTAATATGCAAGTGAAGAAAATAATCTATATTTTCGATAGTCACTTTTATGATTGATAAAAATTACAGCAACTCATATATTCATTTTATAAGTTTCAGAGCCAATTTTTCAAGAAATTGAACTTATTATTCACTTGCCTTATTAGGAAGATAATGTAAACCAACTTCTACATCGTAATACTATTACATTGCCAATACATGGCTATTAGGAGTTTGAATGATGGTAAATATTTTGCACAAAAATATTTATAATGCAAGCAATTTATATCTTCTTCGCTCACAGCTTTAATAACACTATTAAATCAATTGCTATACTATAATCTAGAATACAATAAAGTTGATGATAATATTGATTTTCTTTTATTCAGCACATATACATATATTTCAATATTTCAAGAAAAGTCTATTTCCAAGTTGATTTGTAACTAAATTTTATTTACTCCAATTGCCATCTGCTTTTCTTATGTCGGAGGCGACTCTTAAAAATCGTCACGTTACGATTGCCAAATTATATGGAGCATCCTCGGAATACAAAAACAGATGGTTTTTGGCATACTGTGAAATATGATATTGAAATAGGACGTGATTTATATTATATATACGTTGACGAGTTGCGGAGAATGCAAAATACTCAGAATACCTACACAAAACTTATCGTTTTCTTTCCGGGCTCTAAACAATACGAAATTGAGAACTTTTCAAATATAGTGATTTATATGACTTTTTTTTAACACAACTATAAAAGTTCAATATATTAATAGGAACAATTAATATATTTGTTTTTGTTTTGAATCATATGTGAGTTATATTGACTCTTTATCGAAATTTTGCAATGGACATGAAAAAAGCAACAGAGTGGGGGAGGGGTCCTCTGACAGCACACGTTTTCCTTTATTCAGATAGATTCAAACATATTACACAAGAAATTTAAACCAATTATTCGAAAAATTCTATGAATTATGTTTTATACTGTTACACCAAAAAATACAATACCTTATCTTTCTTCAATCAAATTAGTCACTAATTTTGTGGAATGAAAATCCTCGTATGTGACTTT
The DNA here is from genome assembly GCA_030704885.1 of Cynegetis impunctata. Lineage (NCBI taxonomy): Eukaryota > Metazoa > Arthropoda > Insecta > Coleoptera > Coccinellidae > Cynegetis > Cynegetis impunctata. Next base: position 1,264,922 of record JARQZK010002890.1, read on the forward strand.
GGTACCATCAGTTGTTATAAAATCCTTTGCTATTTGCACAAACATACATTACAGCATATTTATTCGAAAATATTGTACTTGCAAAGGCATCTATAAAAAACTTAATAGGGTTCAAAAGCGGGATTTTGAGGAATTTGGGAAAAAAATTCAAAAAATTATATCTCCTTAACCGTGAGTCTTAGGACCCAGGGTCTAAAAGTGGAAAGGTAGCAAATGATCCCAACTAATTTTAATGGTTCATTTGCCGAACACACTATATATATATATATATATATATATATATATATATATATATATATATATTCCAAGAGATATCAATTATTGGTATAACAGGTTTATTGCGAACATTACATTTTAAAATTAAAATTCATAGGACGTTTCAATGGAGTTTCCATCTTCATCAGCTAAAATTCGGGATAAAATATAATTCAAATGCCTAAATATAAAACATATATACACATACACAAAAATAAAATAAATTGTATCTCACCAGAATGTTCGTCGGTAGTTGTCACAATACTACTTGGCAATCGAATCTCTGTTTAACCGATGTATAAACGTTCATGCGTATAGAGCTCATGTATTACAATAATGGGGCATATATCGAACTTAGGCCTTTTATATCTATTTTGTTGTTAACTGTGTTGTCTTGGTTCTTTTGTATAAAAATCATTTCAAGGATTTCGCATGATTTTAAGTTTTTCTTCCCATTTCAAGTGTAACAGCACAGATAGTCATGGAATATATAGAAGAACTAATATTACAGGATAAAAAATTCAAAATAACTTTATACAAAAGATTTATAGACGACTGTTTGCTTATTGCCAACCCCAATGAGGTAGATGAAATCTTGAAGAGCTTCAACAATATTCATCCTAAATTACAATTCACTCTCGAAGCAGAGACCAATGTTTTTATTAATTTCCTAGACATGACAATAATTCGTAATAATAACAAATTAAACACGAAATGGTACACTAAAACCACAGCCACCAACCGGTTAATTGACTTCCACTCAGCACACTACATCTCACATAAAAAGGCCATTGTTAGCAACGTAATATACAGAGCTGTCCAACTAACATCTCCTAGATTCCGACCTGAAACACTCAAAAAAGCGAAATCACTTCTAATACGCAATAACTACCCTTCTCATATAATAGACAAAAACATCAAAATCCAAGTACATAAAACCTACAACAAGGAACCAAGATCTAACACACCAGAATCTACAGATAAGAAAATATACGTACCTATTCCATACATCACATACCTGACCCCGAAAATAACCAACATTTTAAAACCGTTCAGTATACAGATAGCGCATCAACCTCAGAATCAGATAAAACAACTCTACAACAACTTAAAGAGCAAAATTCCAAAAGAAAAGAAATCCCACCTAGTATACAGCGTTCCCTGCAAAGATTGCAATAAAGTATATATCGGACAAACATCACAACGTCTACAAGATAGACTAAAAGCCCACAGATATGCCAAAACAGCTAACACTGCACTGAACAAACACAAACAATCAGAAAGACATGATTTCGATTACGATGAAACACACATACTAACGATAGAGAAAAACTTAAAATCACGCGAAATCCTTGAAATGATTTTTATACAAAAGAACCAAGACAACACAGTTAACAACAAAATAGATATAAAAGGCCTAAGTTCGATATATGCCCCATTATTGTAATACATGAGCTCTATACGCATGAACGTTTATACATCGGTTAAACAGAGATTCGATTGCCAAGTAGTATTGTGACAACTACCGACGAACATTCTGGTGAGATACAATTTATTTTATTTTTGTGTATGTGTATATATGTTTTATATTTAGGCATTTGAATTATATTTTATCCCGAATTTTAGCTGATGAAGATGGAAACTCCATTGAAACGTCCTATGAATTTTAATTTTAAAATGTAATGTTCGAAATAAACCTGTTATACCAATAATTGATATCTCTTGGAATGAATACGATAAACAGGTAAAAATCAAGAATTTAAATATATATATATATATATATATATATATATATATATATATATATATATATATATATATATATATATATATATATATATATATATATATATATATATATATATATATATATATATATATATATATATATATATATATATATATATATATATAAATGTATGTATGTGTGCCAGGGGGCTCATTCAAAACTACCTATACAGTGTTGAAGATTTAGTCAAAAAATTTCAATTCATAAATTTTATATATTTACATTAATCAAGATTACTAAGTTCCTAATTGCCACATTCTGATTCTATAAGCATACCATAATATTTATAAAATAAATCATGAAACTACACGTATATCGTGTTCATTGCTTTTCACGTGCCACATCAAGAATATGTTACGAAGATTTTTCTTCTAAGTAAAACGGAAATATCAAATTTAACTCTTTTTTCGTCAAACAACATGAGCATATAATATTTTCTTATAAAATAACGTGACAGTGTGCTCGTCACTGGTCTCTAAAATATTGGTCATACATTGAAAAATTTGTCATATAAAACATTCGAAAAGTACAAATTTTCATTTAACTCGGCTGATTTTAGAGAAAATAATAAACTTTAATTTTTCAAATATACCTTAGACACTCTGTATATCTTTGAAGAATCAATTCTGAACTATGATTTCATTAATAAAGTAATACTATTTTCGTTCAAACAATCCATCAATAGAGTTTGTACTATCACATATTTGTAGTCAACTGGCCAACAAAGTGTTGAAGATTTTACTCATCCAAGCATTTTCTATATATTTTTTGTATTTCTCATGCGTTTGTAAAAAAAATATTGTTTTTCATAATTCTACGAAGTGTTTTTCACTCACATGACATCTTGAGACATTAAGCTTCGCGTCGATGAGGTCAACAGCATTTATGTGCTAAAAGGTATGAATTTTTTATAAAAATAGCTTTTTTTAATTCTGCACAACTCTATTTAGGTAAGGAAAAAAATCTTATTAATTTAGAAAAAAATATGACACTTATAGTTATTATTACAATAATCAAGTTTCAATATAAATTGGACGAACAGATTTAACTATACTTTTACCTTACATTGTATTCATATTTCATTAAAAAAAACATATGAATGTCACCACATACAATTCAAATAAATAATTCAGTTTGGTTCCATCTTGATGAAAAGAGTAAAGTTAAAAACATGTAACATTCAATATTGAGCAAGTTAAAATAAGACTCAACATTTTTCAAACACAACTTTTATGGAGCGGAACATACAAAACTGATATACATACTAGCAAATATGAAACACTTATTGTTCTGTACTTACATTGAAACAGAATACGTATATTATATAAACATATTATAAAATAAAATACTGTGTTGACCATCATAAAAATCTATTGTTATTATACATTATACATTTATGGAACCAGTTTTAGACAAACGTTCACCTACAGAAAATACAGGTTTAGTGAGTCGGGGATTACCAAATATCCTAAATAGCGATAATGCTATATTAGAGTAGATATATTTTTTATATTATATCATATTATACACACATATGTATACACACACACACACACACACACACATATATATATATATATATATATATATATATATATATATATATATATATATATATATATATATATATATATATATATACTATTATATATATATATATATATACATATATATATATATATATATATATATATATATATAATATATATATATACATATATATATATATATATATATATATATAATATATATATATATATACATAAATATATATATATATATATATATATATATATATATATATAGATATATATATATATATATATACATATATATATATATATATATATATATATATATATATATATATATATATATATATATATATATATATAAATTGTTCTTGCCCGTATTGTACTGTTATTTACTTGTCTTTTCTTAGCAATAACAGGCCAATGGACTATATTGAACAGTTAAAGTTTCATCACGAAATTAATGGAATGAAAAAAAACTACCAACCAATAATGATCACACACACAACATGAATTTTTTTTAAATATAGATATAATTTTGAACATCGTCGAAATTACGTGTGAAATTATGTCTTTTTAAGAAATAAATCTTCAGATAATTAAGAATTTGTTTTGTACATTATGCGGGTAAGGATTTCAGTGGTTTTCCTTACTAGCCAATATCATCAAACCTGACTGCTATATTAAAATAAATACCAAGTTATAACATTGTTATAAGTAACTAAAGACGGCTACAGCCCCAAGAGATTGAAGAAACATAGGTTGTTTTCTTTTTTTTGATTATCAGATTTTTCGAAATTTCATTTGGAACTTTATGTGGGTAAGGGTTTCTGAGGTTTCTCTATAAGCAGACCTAATCACTGATATTGGACTGAATCGCACGTGATCAGTAACTGAACACGGCCACAGCTGCAAAAAATTTAATGAAACATGGTTGCCAATTTTTGTGAAATTTATAAATTCCAACTTAATTTCAATCCTTCAAAACCTTTAAGAAAATCAAGAATCACGTGGTGCAACGTTAACAGTTCAATGAAGTCGATTTTCTATGTCAAATGGCCAGAAAATACAATTAAATAAATAAATAAATATATATTTATATATATATATATATATATATATATATATATATATATATATATATATATATATATGTACAGACTCTAGTAAGCAACCCACAACATAAATATAAACCACTAATTCTCTGACATGTCAGAAATGCAAATTCTTCATTGACTTTCAAGTCATCCTTATTCTCTGCGTTGGAAGCTGTAAGTTGTCTCGAGCATAGTTTCCTTCGGTTTGAGAACTTAATCAATTGGTGAAATCAAACTGTAGTTTAGAACTTAAGAAGATGTTCAATAACTCTGCGAGTCGTTGATCTTGAATTTACCTTTTCTTTATAAGATTCTCACAGGTGAAATTACAAATTTATTGCAGGTCCCACTGCCACAAAATGTTTACTTTTGTTACTAAGTTATGCTATCACTCTTCGGTGACCTGCAGAGTATTGTTGTTGTGGAGATGATAGTAATAAGAAAAAACACTGCTAAGAGAAGTCGGTCGAGAACAATAGATGCATGTTTCCATTCTAGTTCTGTAGTTTCCTTCCTCTCCTGTTCTATTACCCTTTGTTCATTTCTATCTATGCTTTCCTGTACTTTGTTTAGGATACGAATCATTTGAGCTTCAAACGCATCTGAAATTAGAAACGTTTAAATTCAATTATCTGAGTTTAGGTGATATTTTTATCAGTAATTTGTGAAGTGTGGTTATTTAAATAATCTTCAGTAGCTTCCGTTGGAGGGTTGAATAGATTAATCATTAGGATTTCAAATAAATTTCCTAACGTATTATTATCATTATCATAGGATGTTTAACGCAAATAAATTTTCATTTTCAGTATTTGTTTAAATATACAGCCAATTCCGTTTTCTTCAGCCTTGTGGGAGGAAGGGGTCAACTTTGAAATTTTAAATGGGAACTTTAGTGTCCTTTGTATATGGATTTCATTATATGTAGTAGGCAGACGTGTATTGTTTTTGATAAAACAATTCTAATTGTCATTTTAGATAATAAAAAGATATTTCAGAAAACTATTTCTTTTCATTACGAATATATTATAGGAATTTTACGATTTTTCGTCTGAACGACCCGAACATCAGAATTTCATTTGAATGATTAATAGAACGGATAAGTTAAGGTAGTTCATACGGAAAATTCAAATTCAAATACAGAGTCATCTGTGACGAAGCGTAAAAAATTGTCAGTACAAAACTTTCGTATTTTTTGTCGTAGATTACGAATCTATAATAAAAAATAGAGGTTCCCATTTAAAATTTCAAAGTTGACCCCTCTCCCCCTCAAGGGCGAAGAAAATCAATTTTTTATTCAAAATATTTTTCCTTTAGATGTTTCCTTTTCGAGATTTTACACTGATTCATCTTAAACAATTCACCCTGTATATTTATACCTACATATATACATATATATATATATATATATATATATATATATATATATATATATATATATATATATATATATATATATATATATATATATATATATATATATATATATATATATATATATATATATATATATATATATATATATATATATATATATATATATATATATATATAATTATATTTAAAATTTTTTTTTGTATCTGTGCCAGCTCCCTTCAAACCAAATGACCCATAAACTATCAAGGTTTCAGTAAATTCTTTCGAAATTTTGGCATCTTCAAATTGTGACAAAGAAATTGGCTAGGATGTGCACGATAGAAAATATTGTATTGTAGGTTACTTGGGCTCTTTGGAGGGTGTATGAAGCTTAAAACTTGTTTTTTCACACCTAACCCCCGATATTGAATTTTAAAGATTTGGCATGAATTGAGATAATGTTAGAAATGCTTTTTGGATGTATAAACATTTTTCCAATCACTGTAAATTTTTTATAGAAATTTTTTATTTTTACGTTTTTTTCAAGACCTCCACAGATTCTGCAGATTGAGTTAGAGGGTTAGGTACGTATTCTATGTTGATGGTAAGTATACCTGCTTTGATGGCTTAACTCTTTAACTTGTCCGCCGCCATTTTAATGTAGGAGATTTTATGTTTTTTTGTGGGTGTTAGGGTTTGCTCCTGCGAATTGAGTTAGAGGGTTAAAAATTTGAACGTGGATTGTTAGAGACGTGCTTTTTTGGGGCTTTAATTGTTTCCTTTTACTGTTGCAATTTTCATGTAGAAATTTGCCGTCTTGAGGATTTAGATCGTTGCACATCTTTACAGTCAGTTCAAATTCAGTTAGAGTGCTGAAAATTGGGACATAAATTCGGTTTATATGAGGAAGATGCTATTAGGAGTTTCAAATATTTCTATCACCTCCGAAATTGTAGAAACTTCAAGCGTTCTTCCGGTTTTCATGCCACCATTTCAATGTAGAGAGTTCCCCAGGGCTCCGTGTTGGGTCCCCTACTGTTCATGTTATTCATTAATGACTTACCGAATCATGTGGGGGCTGACGGTATAACTTTATTTGCAGATGACACATCGATTGCGGTCACCGCACGGGACCCTGAGGAGCTCCTTGGTAAATGTACACTCCTAATAAATGAATTTGATGCCTGGTGCCAATCAAATGCTCTGATGTTGAACATCAGTAAAACCGAGTGTCTGTATTTCAATCAACACACTTTGGATCGAAAATTGTTAATTCCATTTAAAAATGATAAAATTGTATCCAATACTTATGTAAAATTCTTGGGAGTTTTCCTTGATCAAGATATGAAATGGTCTGTACATATAGATGCGTTGACTAAAAAATTGAATTCAGCGTTCTATGCAATGAACAGAATCAAGGATTGTTTGCATCTTAGTTATGTGATGGAAGTTTATTATGCTTTAGTTTACAGCCATATTACCTATAATATTCTACTTTGGGGTAATTCAGCTGATAGTCGTAGAATTTTCATTTCACAGAAGCGCATATTACGAATAATTTTCAAACTGAAACCACGCGACTCTTGTAGGCTTTTATTTATCGAGAAGAAAATTTTGACTACTCCTTGTATTTATATTTATAAATGTCTGATACATGTTAAACTCCATGAATCAGAATTTACAAACTTAAATAGTTTCCATGATTATAATACTAGACATGCAGAATTGTTGTTCATACCTAAGCATAGTACGGCTAGGTTTAAAAAATCATCAGCCTATCAGTGTATCAAATTGTATAATCACTTACCGCTAGGGCTTAAGAGTCTTGGCCTTACCAGGTTTAAGAAAGTTTTAAAGTCGGTACTTCTCAAGAAAGGATATTACAGTGTTAGAGAGTACCTGGCTGATAAATTTATTTTGTAATATTAGTTTACCCTGACATGTCCAATACATTACAAAATGTCAAAATGGATATAATAATATTAAAATTATTATTATTATTATTATTATTATAATTAGTTCTCATTTTTGTGGGTTTTCTCAACTCCTCAGTCCCTTCAAAATGAATAAGGAGGTTAAAAATTTTCATGTAAAAAAAACAAATATGAGGGGAAACTACGATCTGAGTGACGGAGATCTGCTGCTCACGCGTTTTGAGTCGTATTTTTCCCGATAATACATAATATTGCAGTGTATCGAAGAAAATGGTTGAAATTTGGTACACGGATTGAGTTGATGTAAGCTCCTTATTTAGTTTCAACTTTTTTTATCAACCACGATGCACTTTTGTTATAAAATAAATTATTTTCTTTTCTTTAATTCGGTTTGCTATTTAATAGTCCAGGATCCCAGGAACAATTTCAACAATTTATCACTATCAAGCTAATTTTCCGTAAGTAGCTTCATTTTGATGAGACGACCAACTTTGTCTCTTACATCAATTCTCCATTGTATTGTGGTAGCTAGCAGCAGCGGTAGCATAAATGGACTATGTTGATTTGACGATTTTTAAAAATTCATTAATAACATTAATAGTCTTTCATGAAATCTTAAGAAAATGATTTACATTATTGAAACAAATATTTATCTTACAAAAAGTCTGGTTTGATCATACAATCCCCTTCTTCCAATATCGATAACGAGGTCATCAAAAATGATTATTAACTGATTTTTACCCCGAGGCGAAGCTAAAGGGGTTATAGTATCACGACAAAAAGTGTGCACCTGGTCCGATTTTAAAAATTCCAACGGATATCGATAAAACACATATGATTTCATAAGAAAACTGTTTTCAAAAATTTTTACCCCACGAAGAATAAAAAAATTATAGCGTTTTTTAGATTTTTTATTACCTCTTTTTTAGTCTCACGACAAAAAGTAAGTAGCTGGTCCGATTTTGAAAATTCCAACGGATATCGATGAAGCTCATATGATTTCATAAGAAAACTGTTTTCAAAAATTTTTCCCCCACGAAGAATAAAAAAATTATAACAATTTTTAGATTTTTTATTACCTCTTTTTTTAGTCTCACGACAAAAAGTTAGTAGCTGGTCCGATTTTAAAAATTCCAACGGATATCGATAAAACATATATGATTTCATAAGAAAACTGTTTTCAAAAATTTTTCCCGACGAATAATAAAAAATTATAGCAATTTTTAGATTTTTTATTGCCTCTTTTTTAGTCTCACGACAAAAAGTTAGTAGCTGGTCCGATTTTAAAAATTCCAACGGATATCGATAAAACATATATGATTTCATAAGAAAACTGTTTTCAAAAATTTTTCTCCACGAAGAATAAAACAATTATAGCGTTTTTTCGATTTTTTATTACCTCTCTTTTATTCTCACGACAAAAAGTTAGTAGCTGTTCCGATTTTAAAAATTCCAACGGATATCGATAAAACATATATGATTTCATAAGAAAACTGTTTTCAAAAATTTTTCCCCACGAAGAATAAAAATTATAGCATTTTTTAGATAGGCATTACGACATGCACATGCGCCGAGGGGTTTTTATCATTCCTAGTGCTACACAGTAGGATGTCCGGATTTTTTACTGTTGCTTAGTTAATTTTTATATAATTTTACAGCCACATTGTCCTACAAATTTCGTGGTACGTTAAACCGGTCCTACGCTCAGAAATTATCAATACCACAAGACGATTTGTTTTACTACTAACAGTAGGACAAAAATATGACATTTTAGGTTAGTTTGTTCTGTGTCCAAGTGAAACAATGTCCTACAAGAAAACAGGTATGTATCGCTAGTCCGACAAGAATTTTCATCTTTATTTTTCTATTTATAAAATTACATAAAGTGATATCTTTTTCTAAATTTAAATAACTATGTTATTAGAAAAACAATTCATCTTCATCAGATTCATCTGATGATTATGTTGCAGTACAAAAATATTTCTCGGATTTTTTTCTCGAAGACAAACACGCTGTTTACTGAAAAATCTACACTAACGCGAGTCAGTGGTCTCGAACGTCAGTGAGCGGAATCGTTAGAGCCGACCACATCAATCGGTATATTTAAACTCAAAATCGGTAGATATAAAAGAAACTCTATCGCGGAGAGCTGCAGTAGAGAAGCAAGTTTTCAAAACGTATCCAGTTTAAAAAATCTATTCATTCAATTATGATTTTTGTGCCCTCTATCGTGTGAACAATATTCATTTCCTCTTCCGGGGGGTCAATCCGCCAACCAATTTATATCGAAATAAATACCATCCAATATATCATACGAAACTACCTACATACAAAGTTTCAACCCCATGCTCCCAAAATTGCGCCTTCTATCGTGTAAATAAGATTCATTTCCTCTCTTAGGGGAGCAACCCCCCCAAGCAACTCGTACCAAAACTAATCCTATCCAATATATTATACGAAACTACCTACTCACAAACTTTCAATCTTATTTTTCCAAAATTACGCTCTTTATAGTGTGAAGAAGGCTTTTTTCCTCCCCCGAGGGGTCAACCCCCCAACTAATTCGAACCAAAAAAAAATAAAATTTTTCAACCATATTGCTTTAAAATTGCGCCTTCTGTGGAGTAAACAAGATTTATTTTCCCCTTGGGGGATCAATCCCCTAACCAATTCAAACCAAAACCAATCCCATCCAAGATATCATAGGAAACTACCTATTTACAATTCTTTAACCCTATTGCTTAAAAATTGCGCCCTTCATCGTATAAACAACATTTATTTTTACCTCAGGGGATCAACCTCCCAACCAATTCGAACCAAAACTAATCCCATCCAAGATGTCATACGAAAGTACTTATTTACAAAGTTTCAACCCTATTGCTTTGAAATTGCGCCCTTTATCGGATAAACAACTTGAAAATACATAAGCCCTTACATACATACATACATACAAACACACACACACACATATATATATATATATATATATATATATATATATATATATATAAATAAATATATATATATATATATATTATATATTTTATATATATATATATATATAGATATATATATATATATATATATATATATATCTTATATATAAAATTCTCGTGTCACAATGTTCGTTCCCATACTCCTCCGAAACGGCTTGACCGATTCTCATGAAATTTTGTGAGCATATTGAGTAGGTCTGAGAATCGGCCAACATCTATTTTTCATCCCCCTAAATGTTGAGGGTAGTCCACCCCTAAATTTTTTATTTTATTTTTTAGACAAAATTTTTTATTTTTATTTTTTTATGATACACCATACAAAAATACATACAATCCTAAATTTTAACTCCTCTACGATCAACCCCAATTTTTTATTTGTTAAACTCCTTCGAAATGACTCGACCGATTCTCATGAAATTTTGTATGCATATCAGTTAGCTCTGAGAATCCGACAAAATCTATTTTTCATCCCCCTAAATGTTAAGGGGGGATTTAATTTTTTATTTATATTTTTCAGACAAAATTTTCTGTTCTATTTTTTTTTATGATACAACATTCAAAAATACATCCAACTCTAAATTTTCACCTCTTTACGATCAACCCCTATTTTTTATACTCCTAATGATTAATATTTTTATGAATTTTTTGAACAATTTTTTTTTTGATTCTTTCATGATGTTGCTTTAAAAAATACATACAACTCTAAATTTTCACCCTTCTATCAACAACCCATATTTTCCAATAGCCATTTTAATAATTTAAACAACGTTTGCCGGGTCAGATAGATTTATAGATAGATAGATAGATAGATAGAAAGATAGATAACTAGATAGATAGATAGATAGGTATACATCGTCAGATAGATGAATAGATAGAAAGACAGATGGATAAAAATAATTTTTCTACAAGCGTGCGCTTTCAACCCTTTTCCCGCACGCATTTCAATTCGTAAAGAGTCACATTGCCAAACGGTGCGGGAAAAACTCCTGCTATTCCATTTCCGCACGCGTTTGCGTGCGGTAATGGAATAGCGGGGATTTTTCCCGCACGCTTCTATTAGAGAATAAACTGAATAATGATATGTCTCTATGCACCGAACGCCACCGACGACGTTACTATGGAAACGACATGTGAATTAACATAATATGTCATTAGTATCAAATTATTTGAATATATCAAATCGAATTTCATCGGTGTGTTAAAATCTCCGTTAAAATAAGCGCTTGTAGAAAAAATATTGTTCCTAACTCGTGCGGAAAGAGTCTTTCCCGCACTCAACTGCTTACCCGAACTCCGCTTCGCGTCGTTGTGTAAGATACGTATAGTACGCGAATGACTCCACGCGATCGAATCATTAAACCAAATAAAAAATAAATAAATAAGCTTGGGAAAGCTTATTTGATATTTGGACTAACATAACTGATTCAGCAATGTTTTTTTTCCTTAAGAGATGACAATATTTTCACTTCCCTCAGTTCATACAATCTTGAATGCATATTTCCTTTGGAAAGCCAATATACCTCTGTGTGGAAAAGAAGACTTTAGTGTTCACAGTTCATATCAGATCATCATTGTTGAAGAGTATTCAGAGCAGTGCTTTTGATGAAGTTAACAAATTTTATAGCTGTTTTCAACGCAATAGCCAAGCATTCTGGTAGGATTTTGGCAGCCAATGCTTGGCGACGTATAACGCAATATGTTGATCTTGCAGATGATTTTCCATTTTTATCAATGCCGCAAGACCAGAGTTGGAACCAAGCATAACTGGAGCGTCATCCGTACAAATACTCGCAAGTTTTTGCCACTGAAGGCAATATTCCTCAAAATATAGACTTATTTCATCCACAACATCAACCTTGCGTCCTTTCCAGTCATTTGGAAAACAGTTACTCTTCCTTTCATTGTCATGCAGAAATCGAGCAAATACAAGTAATTGACAGCATTGTGAAACTTCGTCAGATTCATCACATTGCATTGCAAAACAAGGACTGCATATATTGAAAAGATAAGTAGAGTGAAGGGGCTGAAATGACCGAACGCGACTTATTCAGTTATCTCTTTGAGTTATTCAACATTTTTAGGATGGCTTCGCGGACCACCTCGGGTGCTTCCAGGGACTACCGGTTAAGAACCACTGAATTATAGTAAGTGCCAAGATAGAACGACGCAAACGATTGAAGTTTAATAGTATTATGATTGTGATTATTTTCTAATACGTGCAGAATAATCGACGCATCAATTTGGAACCCTCTAATTCAATTTTAATGGGGTTTGGGGGTGCACAAATTCTTTAAAATCTTAGCTCCATACTTCCCTCAATAAAATCTATTAGAACGATGAAGTTGATTACCTACAGTTTATTTCTACATCTTTTATCGTCAGCCTGCTTATGCATTTTCATACCATCCACTTCTCGAAGAAAATACCAAAATTTTGACTGAACTTACCCAACTCTTGATAGTTTTGTTCTGCCTCCAAAAAACCCCAGCTTAGATCTGATAAAATCAGATTTCAAAATGTACCGGGAAAAAAAAATATAATATATATATATATATATACAATAATTTTGTAGTTCGTAATATTTTTATTTCTGTCGCATGGTGCGAGTCTATTTTTGTGTTAGGGTGCACATAAGTTATCAAACAGAGGGGTGGCCGGCCGCCTTCTCCTCGGTGGATTATCCCTGTTGTACTGATGGAGAAGTGGTTGGATGATATTTCTGTTATTTATATGAGAGATGAATTTTTTGCTTAGTCTGTTCATTCTATTGATACTAGGCTCTATTTGTGTGGCTTCATGCAGCAATTCATTGGATGGGTTATGAAGATGGTTGTTTGGGTTGCGTAGTTTTGTTATTTTGCGAAGGCTGGTTCTTTCCCCTATTTCTATATTCTTAAATATTGCCTTGCTTCCATTTAAAAATAGTGAGTGTCCGTATTCCAATAGAGGCCTACATATCATTTTGTAGATTTTGCTCGCAGTGCCAATGCCTAATCCTTCTTTTTTGTAGGTAAGTGACCTGATGTGTTTTGCTCTGGTTCCAAAGTAAAATTTAATCAAACTCGGAAGTATTTTAGAGGTTACTTAAAAATATTGCCAAAGTTGTATCTAAATATTTCTCTGGATTTATAACTTATATTGATAATAGCTGAATGAAGTAGAAAATTTGAGAAATTCGCACAGTGGTTTATCGATAAATTGTGAATATTGAGCTTATTCATCAATGTACGTATTTTTGCAATACTTATGTTTTCTGGTATCTCAGCTATTTTGTTATTTACTATTAGGATTTTATATGCTGATTTTGAATGTAAATTTGAGGTCTTCAATGAATTTTGAAAGCTTTTAAGAAGGTGTGTCAACATTTTGAATATCCTACAATATCTCCACTCAGTAAATTTACTATAACTTTTCTAGGTAATATATGAAAGATGAAAGATTGCTTAAGTGGTTCAATGTTAGTTATCATTTGGAATTCTAACCTTAATCTGGATATTACGTGTTTATATTGTCCTTACCTCTCAAAACCAAATTTTCATGATGCAGATTTGTTTTTCCAACGGAAATATAATTTCTTACACTCAAATAAACATAATTTTATTTAATAAATTTCAATCCGTTTTTCTTCAATGGAGCATTCTAATGGATACCTTAGTATCCGTTACACTTACTGGCTAAAATATTCATAATTTTTGTATTGATATTCGGCCTTGTAGGTGCTATATTATTTCTCATATTATAATAATTATTATCTACATCTAAAAGTTTAACCCATATGAATATTGCTCTCATTTATAATAATCGTAATTCCAGGATAATATTTTGGAAATGAGAAGATCATAACATAAGAATAATATCTCTATAATAGAAAGTGCCAAAATTTTATTTAAAAGAAAATTGATTCTTAACATTCATATGATATTTTTTCAAATCTGTAAACGCAATTTGAGCCATTTAAGTATCCACATAAACATTTCGATCTGCCTATTGATATTCAAGTTTCCAATACATACGAAACGAACTTCGGAAATTTCAAGTTTCAATAATGTCAAGGCTGGCGATAAAGAATTTATGCAATAATGCATGAATAATTAAAAAATAATAGTCTGACTATAAATTTGATCTCGACTGGTTATTCAATACTGATATATACAATAATTATAAACTGAATGATATGAGGTAAAATCATCATTCGTCTGAAATCAATAAAAGAAACTGTGTTCTGAGATTAAACCAAATTATCTTTAAATGTGAGTTCTCTTATAGACGAAAACTACTGAATTTGTTATGTAAACGCCACTTCCGATAATTATGAACTATTTTTGAGCCTCATAATAGTTGAAAGAGAGGTATTGACGATTTCAAAGATTGATGCGACCCTAGCGGCTAAAACTTGAACTTCAGAAAGCAGGTAATCGGCCGCCATTATCCCATTAGTGTTCTTGATTCAGAGACTTTTGTGAGTAGTTTTCGTATTTTTGTTGCGTTCTTTCTCTTTTATTAAGCTTTATTCCTAGCGCAAAACATTAACGGTGTAGGATAAATTTGTTTTCCTTTTTGAAATGTCGCCAGAAGAGCCATGGACGTCCAAGGTGCCCCAAAAACCAAGGTATAACACCAAGTGACATAAGTATTCACTTTCATGCTTCTCCCGATAAAAACTAAGTAAAAAGATAAAAGTAAAAATTACCTTTGCCATGGGGCAGGTGGAGGAAATCGACAAAAGGAAGGCATGGGAAAAAGTCCCAAATTAAGAAGTAAAGTGTACGTTTTGTAGTTGGTATGAGATATGGTATTACATATACAGTTAATAAAAAAAAGTATACTTAATATAACACTGTCTCTGTCTAATAATATAAAAAAAATAAATATGCCAATTCTTAATATATTATTGTTGAGTCACTATTAAAATTTCAAATTACATTCAAAAAAACAGCACTAATATGTCTGCAGGTACCAAATAAACCTGCCTTGCATATGCAGGAAAATTGCCCGATTGTAACTATCTTGTTACTTTCAACAACGAACTTTTCTTTGATTTCATGTGGGGTATCTTTGAAGGTATTGATTTGGAGACATAGGGCAAAAACGTTCTTATAGTCTTCATTTTCATGAGGATTTATCCTTGTTAAGATAATATGGTTGGAATTCTGTATTTCCTCTCCCTGTACTATGCACCTGCTTGTGGCATTGCAATTTAAATAAGCAAATACCGAGCCCAAAGTTGAAAAACAACAACTCTTCACTCATTTGAAAATAACGTAGCAAATACGAAATCAACAAAATCACACCGGAATGAATAAATTTAACGTGAAAACACTACACAAAGTCCAACGGCATCAACATAAACAGCCAATTTGGGCCATCAGATGGATGGAAAGAAGGGTATAAGGAAATTGTAAAACTTCTATTGGATACTAGAGATTAAATATCCAAAATATTGATTATGTTTGGATTTCAATCACTTAATGAATGAGAGAAAATGAAAAGGAATAGTTTGTGTAAAAAAACTTAATTGGAAACTGCAACGCATTGATTGTTTATTTTCTCTAATAAGTCTAATCTATATTCCACTGACTATTCTTCACCCACTTCGTTTTCCTTTCGCCATTGTGAAATTGATTTCCACACATGTTTTTCCAACATCATGGGTTCCTTCAAGTTTTATATCTACAGTACCAGCTAGCATGCCCAACTGATTCTTGAATTTACTGATGTTCAATTTTTTATCGGGCCTACTACAAATTTTTGACTGAAAAAAAATATCAGATTTACTCCAGTTTTTTGAATTTTAAGTCAATGGAAATTGATTAAAATAACTGAATTTATAAAACATAATAACCTACCACTCAGGTTTATATTCATATGGTTTCATACAATTTTTTGTGTGAAAATTAACATGTGAAAATCAAAGATTCCATGGCACAATAATTTTGATGCCTGTAATGCTTCTGAATTGTCATGAACTCATATACTAAGAGGAATTTAGCAAATATCAAATGAAAGCAATAAATTGAAGGTGTCAAGCGCATATTGAAGCATCCGTTGACATGTGTTTCGTACTTTTTGATCCTCATCATAACGGTTTAGCCAACTATCGGATAGTAAACTTGGAAGTGAAAACGAACAACAATCGAAATCGGTAACGGCAGTTTCGTGCGGGAAAATATCTCTTTCCGCACTTGTTAGGAAAATAACTATTATATGGCTGAACGTTTGCCCGGTCAGATAAATTGATAGATGGATATGCAGATGGATAGACAGATAGATAGATAGATAGAAAGATAGATAACTCTCTAGATAGAAAGATATATAGTTAGATAGGCAGATATACATCGGCAGACAGATGAATAGATAAAAATAATTTATATGGCAGAACAACGTTTGCCGGGCCAGCTAGTATATATATATATATATATATATATATATATATATATATATATATATATATATATATATATATATATATATATATATATATATATATATATATATATATATATATATATATATATATATATATATATATATATATATAGATATATGAAATTGAGTTTTTTGGTGCCAAGCATCATAAAAAGTCATGAAACGAAAAACTATCATGGTCCTAGGTCCAACTTTACTAATTGCACCCATTTTAAAAAGCAGGTTGTCAAAGTGGAAACCTGATAACAATATTCAATCCAATGAAGTTTATTTATCAAACAAAACATACAGATTAACTTCAGAAGTCATAAAAATTTGCTTCATTGAACAGCCTTTTTGAATATAATAGACAAATGATAGACTCAATAGAGAGCTTATTTCCATATTTTGTTTTTATTTAATTGATATGCGAGAATATCCGATCAATATTGGCATATGAATGAGACATTGATAAAACATGAAAAAACAATAGAGAAACCATTTGTGTCATCGCCACGCTTAAGAAACTGACTTCTTGATAAATCGTCTCATTATACAAACTATCGAATCATCAAATCGTCCCTTTTTATTCCTGCTATCTCTGTTAGCTACCTCAATCGGAAATTTTTGTATAGGAAATTGTTGGGCGTCTCATCGAAATGAAGCTATTCGCGAAGATTCAGCTTGTTAGTAGTTATTTTTAGTACAGGGATCTGTACTACAACTTGATCGTAGGACCGGGATAATGTACCACGCAATTTGTAGGACAATGTGGCTGTTGAATTATATAAATATTAACTAAGCTTCAGTAAAAAAATCAGCTAGTTGGTAATAATTTTTGATGACTTCGTTATTGATAGGGTAAAGTCGGGTTAGTTGGCGCTCCTTTTTCTGTAACGTTAAAAAGGGTACTAAATCACATATCAGAATATTGAGTATTTTACATAGTGAGGATAGAGAACAAGTAAACAAAAATAGGTATATCAAATAAGACAAAAAATATTTTTATCGCTAACTGAGAAATTTTTATAGAAAAAGGCTTAATGAGCTATCTCTGCCACCAAGGGTGGGTAGTTTGGCGCATTAAAGAAGTAATGGGATATTCATGCGTGTGAAATGGTGCATACAAAACTTTTTTACCAACCACTGGAAGTGATTCATTCAGGTGAATAACGGAAAATGCATTTATATTCAAAATATAATAAAGGGTATCTCCAAAGATACAAACATGCAAGTGCCGGGGCCCATTAGTACTGTTGCTGAAGACTTTAATCTCTATTTTTCAACAGCAGCTCACCAAGCTGTTGCTGCACTACCACAACATGAATTTAATCATAATATTAAATATAGAGATGAATCGGTCCTGTTTTATCCAACCAGCAAGTCTGAATTAACGAATATTTTGAAATCCCTCAAAAACAAATCGTCTTCTGGAATCGATGGTATACCCATAACAGCAATAAAGCATGCGGTACAAGGAACGATAGGTCCTTTTTGTCATATAATAAACAATTCCTTAAAATATGGTATCTTCCCCGATGTCCTGAAACATGCACTTGTTATACCTGTTTTTAAAAAGGGCGACAAGGAAAATAAAGAAAATTATAGACCTATAGCATTGCTGTGTACGCTTTCCAAGATAATCGAGGTAGTAATCAGTAGAAGACTCCGCAACTTATTGAAAGATATCATCAACTCCTATCAACATGGTTTTATAAGAGATAAGTCGACGACAACGGCTATCTTTGACTTCCTAAACAACATATATTGGGCTCTTGAAGATGGGAAAGTTGTGATAGGTCTATTTTTGGACCTATCCAAAGCGTTCGACTCATTGAATCACGATTATATTTTGGAAAAGCTGGAAAGGTACGGAGTTCGTGGACCTGGCCTTGCATGGTTCAAGTCTTATCTATCTGGACGCACACAGCAAACCTCGGTCACCAAAGAGGGTGTGACTTACATATCCAGCGAGGCACCTTTGACTCTCGGAATTCCCCAGGGCAGTGTTCTCGGGCCTGTTTTATTCATCATCTTCGCCAATGATCTAGGGTCTATCCTTGAGGATACACAAGGAGCAGATATGTCCAATTATGCCGACGATACAAATATTCTGGTAAGAGCTGATACATACCCAGAGGTAAAGAACATTATACGCCCCATAATGCAGAAAGCATCCACCTGGTTTTCTAGCAATAGGTTAGTTCTAAACGCTGATAAAACCAGCATAGTACTATTCCAAACGAATCACTCTGGTATAGAAACTCCCGCTGAAATAAAAATTGGTGAGTCTTACTCAATCAAAACATCAAATTCCAGTAAGTTCCTTGGTATACACCTCGACGAAACCTTAAGTTGGAAAATTCACATTGCAGAAACATGTAAAAAACTGAGCTCAGTATGTTATTCTATAAGCGTGTTGGCGAAATATCTTGAGATAGATTCCCTAAAGATGGTTTACCATGGTGTCTTCGAGTCAAGAGTAAGATATGGTATTATCTTCTACGGTTGCTCGTCTGCACTATATGAGATTATGAAAATTCAAAAACGAGTGTTGAGAATTATGACACGGAGGAAGCCAGGGGACTCATGTAGGGGCATATTCCGATCCAGTAGGCTTCTTACAATCCCCGCTATTCACGTTCAAGAATGTTTACTGTTCTTGTTCAAGAATAATTACGGTATTGAGCTTGGCGCGTCCACATACAGTACTAGAGGTGTTTCGCTTTTATATCCTAAGCATCATCTGGCTAACACAGAAAAGAGCACTTCGTACAGATCCATCAAGTACTTTAACAAATTACCATTATGGTTACGCAAAGAGACGGATTTGCATAAATTCAAAAAAGGGGTGTTTGACCTACTATTAAGAATGGAACCCTACTCTGTTGAAGATTATTTGAGTGGAGTGATTTAATCCCAGGCTGTGACACTATTTCATTTCAACTGTCTGTTAATAAGTGTTATATTATATGAAAGCTGATATTGAAATAAAGACCTATTATTATTATTATTATAATAAACATAAAATAATTGTTCAATTCAAAAACTCTCATTTCCGTTTTTCACAATTAGGATACTTATTCATGTAATAATTAGCGACAAACTATGGAACTATGTAAATGCAGGGAATGAGATTCATGGAATCTAATATTTTGCCAAGTGTATTTCCTGTATCTTCGACATTATCATTGTCCGTAATGTTGGATGCATTATTGCCTGCTGATTCGTGAATATTGAGAAAGGCATAATCTGGAATAGCAAGTCGGAAGGGAAAAAATCCTGTTCCTTCTAAATCTGGGCACAACATTTTCAACTGTCACTGGTCTGAAAATTAAAAAGTATCAGCACGTAGTGATAACTTCCGAAATACATGCGCTAAATGAAACTGGGAGATGACTCGAGCCATCTCACCCACTAGGAAAGATGACACTAACGAACAATGTTGTACTAAGTCACTAGTGCAAATGAAGTTAGTCTACGATCAAGCAGAAAAAAGTTAAAACGTCTACAACTAGAGAATGAAATTTTTTGAGCGTTTCTCAAACATACTTTCTCAAATTTTTTCACTTTTAAGGCCGTAACTGGCCACGATATTTCACAGACAAACACTAAACATAAGCAAGATTGGCTAGAGGTGACTGGCATTCCATTAACTAGCATATAGACGAAATAAATTGAATAAGACATCTCAACCGCTGCGCCATCTCACCCGACTTTACCCTACTTGTTAGAAGGAAGGGACTCTTCATTTTGTAGGACAAATATTTTTTCAATAATGTGAATCATTTTCTCAAGATTTAATAAAAGACTCGCAGTTATTAATGAATTTTTGATAATCGTCAAATCAACTTATTCCATCTATTCCCTGTTAGCTACCACAAAGGAGAATTGTGAGAGACAAAGTTGGGAGTCTCATCAAAATGAAGCTGCTCACGGAAAATTAGCTTGATAGAAATAAATGGTTAAAATTGTTCCCGGGATCCTGGACTATAAGCGAGACTTTTCAAAAATAATTCAATCCGTTTGAATCGCATCTCGACGCGATGTATTTCGCGCGAAAATGCGACCTTAGTAGCGGAGAAGTGGCATGAAGGAGCCAGGTTTTGAAAGAGCCATTTACATTATTTCAGTAGTTTATGAACGAATTTTGTTGGAAATATTATTTTTAAGTGGCAACACTGATTTCCGTCACCCACAAACATTTGACAGTCCGTGGAAACCAACGGACGCCGGCACATCCAGTCAAAGTTTTTGTCACTATAAAGTATGTATTTTGTTTCAGTTACCTTGTTTCTTGGTATTTTATTGTAAATAAATACAGGTATCTGGAATGTAGATTGAGTTTGGGCATACATTTGGCCTTGCAACTGCGTGAAAACTATGCCGCAAAAGTTTTGATATTGTTTTTATTTTAAAGGTTATATTTTGTCAAAGAATAAGTTATGAAAGAGCCGGGCGAATGGGCCTCAAAACAGCTGGCTCTTTCATAGCCCTGTTATTGAATTGAGTAAATAATATAAAATATTAATAAATATGCATTTTTTCTCATACAACATTATTATTACTATCTCCCCATATAAACTCTACCCCTACTGTTGCGATTACGAGTACTTCCAGGCATCAAATTATGTCATCGGAAATGATGAGACCATTTTCTAAAGCAGGGTCAAAACAAAGCTCGACGCGCAATAAGAGAAAAATGTCGCCTACCGTCGTGACTGTCACTCCCGCCAAAAAAAGAGAAAGAGGGTAATGTCAAGAAACCAAAAATTATTATTGAAAAAAAATACCACAACACACTCCATAAAAAAGACGACTGAATTGTAATGACTATCGTATTTGATGAAGTGAGAATGAAGGTTTCTCGGAGCAGAAAAAACTCAAAAACAAATAAAAACAGCAATTATCATATGAAAACAGTGATAAAGATTGCAATTTCAGTGCAAAATTTGATTTTTCTGATCGGGCTCATGAATCCTGTGGCATTAAGGAAAAATTAATTTTTTTTTGCAAGACATGTTTCTAATTTTGAAAAAACTACATTATATACTCCAGAGTTCCTAAAAAGTCTGAATATATAATAGGTATGACCTAATATTATTTTAATATTAAAGCGTTTGTTAGAAATACTTAAAATAACTGATAGAATCAAAAATTTCATCAGTTTTTGTGAAAGATTTTTTAGAATTGTCTTTTTTTGTAATACCTAGTGCAATTATTATGATTTTGGATAATTTTCACATTTACATTTTATAATACAGACTGGCTCTTTCATAACTTTTAGTAGCTCTTTCAATACCGAAATGTTATAATTAATAATTAAGAATCAAAAGACACATTTTTTTAGAATGAACATTTCGTTAATTTTTTCATATTGTTCAAGGTTTTTTCATGGGAAATTATCTACTTAAATAAATGAATAATAATTGAAGAAAAAAAATAATCATTTATTCCACCAAAAGTATATTTTTTTGCTCAGTTTAGTAAACTGGCTCTTTTATGCCACTTCTCCCCTAATGAAGCTGTGCTCACGATTTTTTTTAATTTGAATTGACTACGTTTGTACAAATGCGTGTTCCCTTAGGATAATTAAACAGAAGAAAATCAAACCTGGAGCTATTCACGAAATAGATCTTGTCAAAATATTAGTTTAATGTTCTATAAAGTTCGTAATTACTTCTCCTTGCTTAGTGAACACTCCAATTAATATAAATAGATCTCTGATACTCTATTTCAGATGCTCGACTCACTCAGTAGTAAATTCGAATGTGAAATTATTTGCAGATGCAGATAGCGAACTTTTCAGAATGAGTGAGATAAAAGATGCTGTAATACCTTATAAACTGAATAGGTAGATCGTTAACGCAGGAAGTAAATTTGTCGGAAGGGGCGTTTGGTGATATTGAGAGAGTTCCAGAAGTTGTTCGAACTCTTCTTTAATGAATATAATTATTTATCATATAGATTCTATTGGGATCTGACATGGAGGCGGAGCTTAGGTGATAACGTCAAAACATGGCGTCTCAAAACCAACTTTCAATACGAGTTATATGAGAGATTCGAAAGTTTTTTGGGTTTTTCCTATAACAATGTTAGTTTCGAGTGGAAGTGTGAAGCTATATGTAGGTGGAAATTTACTCCAGCGAGAATACAGGGAAGGTGATAGGCTGGAAAGTTCCAAATTCATAATAAAATGTGGGAAAAATGAAGAGAATTCGCAGCCTGGTATCGTCAACTTTACTGCTTTTTGTTTATCTATTTCGATTTGATTTAATTTGATTTGTGAAATACCTAGTCTAAATCAACTCTATTTGTTCAGTGATATGAAATTAGTAATTCCACCTTTTTTATGTAGGAAGTTTATAATCGGCCAGATATGATGATAATCTTCCATGAATTTGTCATCTTCTAATATCGGAGAAGACATATTTATCGTACCACATATTACTGTAAAAATTTCTTCTAATAATACCAATAAATGTTCAGGCAACACAGATCCAATTTTAAATGTTTTGGCTGCAGCATCTGGAATTTTCAATAATAATGGGAACTTATCTGAGCTTCAATCAATTCTTTTGTAAAATGCAAAGAACACACCGTCATTATCGGAATTGTGTGATATTTTTTCAGATTGATATATATATATATATATATATATATATATATATATATATATATATATATATATTTATATTTATATATATATATATATTTAAAAATGTAAAAATTTATATATATATATATATTTATTTTTTTTTCTTTTTTTTTTCACAAAATAAGTTTTAAGTCATATAATAAGACGGATAAGTTTCGGCTGAATTTTCAGCCTTTCTCAAATTTATCTTTCGTAATAACCTCAGAGCGTGGATAGATCCTCGCCGCATCTACTATAAAGGTTTACACAATTACACACAACTTATTTTTAACAATAACATTATATGATACTTTCGACAAACACATTTGAAACTTCAATGTCCGATCCTTCTCTGCCGACCATTCAACTGCATCCCTATATATATATATATATATATATATATATATATATATATATTTATTTATATATCTATATATATATATATATATATATATATATAAATATATATATATATATATATATATATATATATATATATATATGTGGCATTCTTTTGTTTGCGGATGATTTGAAAATATTTAGGGTCATTGAGTCTCAGAGTGACTGTGAGTTGCTCCAAAGTGATATTGACCGTCTAGCATTTTGGTGTGAAACAAATAAATTACCCTTAAATATTCAAAAATGTCACTATTCTACCTATACTCTAAAATTCAAACCAGTGGAATACATTTACTCAATAAATCAAATTTTTTTGGATCGGTGTGATGTAACAAAATATCTTGGTATTCATTTTGACTCCAAATTGAGTTTCTCAACGCACATTATTAAAACTGCATCGGCAGCAAAGGGAATGCTTTGGTTGATTTTTAGAAACTGCAAGGACTTCAAAAACGTAGATGGTCTTATTGCTCTCTTCTACTCATATGTGAGAACACGCTTAGAATATGGCTCGCTGATTTGGTCGCCTATTTACCTTAAGCACATTCATCTGCTCGAATCAATTCAACGAAGATTCTTGAAATATATTGCGTATAGAATTGATGGAATTTATCCCGAACAAGGTTTAAATAATAATTTATTATTAAAAACATTTTCCCTGTTATCTTTGGAGGACCGTAGAATTTACCACTCTTGCATATTTGTCTATAAGCTCACAAACTATTTGACTGATTGTCCAGAGTTATTGTCTCAGCTTAGCTTTAATATACCTCGTTTGAACAGTAGAGGTTCACTTTGTTTCTATTAACCTACTCCAAGAACGAATATATCGAAATCTCCAATTTATTCGATGTGCAAGAAGTTCAATCAGATATGCGAAAAAATTGATCTGTTTTCAACATCCATTGGAGTGTTTGAAAAAGAGATAAAAAATATTATCATAACTCTCAGAGATTAATGAAGCTAATGTGAAATAAAAATATTCCTCTCTCTTCGTACATGCATTTCATTCTTGAATATGTTATTGCGTTTCTTCACATTTGTTGTTTTTTTCTGTGATTACTGCATGACTCGTTAAAACATTAAAACACTGTATTTGGTTTTTTAGTTCTTAGATTTTAGTTCTTGTTCACAGTTACATGTATACATTATGAAACGCTGTCCTGTAAGATGGTCTTGTACCTGTTTGGGCAATAAGTGGTTTTTATATATATATATATATATATATATATATATATATATATATATATATATATATATATATATATATATATCTTCTGTAGGTATAAGTCTTGATAATGGATTCAGTACACGACACATGCTTCAAAATTTATATTTGCGATGAACAGTAAGCCAAGTGTGTGATTTGAATTATAAATATATATATATATATATATATATATATATATATATATATATACAGTGTGACTCATTTTAAATGGAAACACCCATGTGAAATTTGAAGTTGTGAACCGATTGCAACCATGTTTTTTTTTGAAATGTCAAGTACGTAAGGTCTACCTTGGGACAAAATGAGAAATGTTTAGTCCAATTTTCATGGCATACTATGATATTTTTTCTTAGTTGATATTACGGATTTTTTATTAGCAATTTTTTTATTGAGAAAATTAACACGCCACTAGATTCAACGTGTCCCTAAATAGATATGACCAAAATTTCATGAAAAAATATTTATTCATAACAATGCTATGAGAACTAAAAATTCGAAAACTCACATTTAACAGCCACAAAAAATACCCAATGTGAACAGATAGCCATAGAAATATTTTTTTTATGATTTCAAGAATAAAGTGCCATCAGATAAATACTATACAAACCTCTCCAGCACTTCTAAAGTCATCTCCCGAAAGGCGTATAATTTCAATTTGCTCTCTTACGCTCAATCATTTCCATGACAACTGAGAGTTAAATTGAAAAATCTATTAGGTCTTATTTTTAGTTGATTTGCGTGAAAACTTGAATGTGATTCCGTTATTTTCCATGAAAATATTTACGCTATTTTATTGTTGAAATCATAAAAAAAATATTTCCATGTTGATATTGGGTGTTTTTTTTGTGATTGTTAAGTGTGAGTTTTCCAATTTTGAGTTGTCATAACTTTGTTATGAATGAATGTTTTTTTATGAAAAATTGAAAATTGGTCATACCTACTTAGGGGCACACTAAATTCAGTGGCGTGGTAATCTTTTCAATAAAAAAATCGCTAATAAAAAAAAACCGAATTTCGACTAAGAAAAAAATATCGTAGTATTCCCTGAAAATTGTAATAAACATTTCAAATTTTGTCCCAAGGTAGAACTTTTAGTACTTGACATTTCAGAAAAATTGTTGTTGAAATCGGTTCATAACTTCAAATTTTACAGGGGTGTTTCCATTAAAAATGGGTCACACTGTATATATATATATATATATATATATATATATATATATATATATAAATATATATAAATATATATATATATATATATATATATATATATATATATATATATATATATATATATGTCACTATCATCATAAAATTCGATTCAATGCATGGTATATCTATGTCCTAAAATTAACGAATTTACCCACCTATTTCTTCTGAGCGGTTTTTTGGAATAAATCTTGGTGAACTCTGCTGATGATGGCGCTGGTGTAGGCAGTAACCATCCTCCTGAACGAATTTTTTTGGCCAAGGCCATGGACAATCTAATCTAGTTCCAGTTTGAGGGTTGATTTCCTGCGAAAAGAATATATCATCATAATGAAATCCAATTTTTATTGAGAATCCAATACCTACTTCAATTTCATTGATAATTGAATTTTGATCGTTTAAACTCAATCGAAACTATTGATATTTAACGAGTTTCGGGTCAGGTACACTACAGATTTAAGCGAAACTTCAGAGTACTATCGTATCTGTGTCAATTACGTAAAATTTAATGAATAGGTATATCAACACTCATATACTTGAATATGTTTCTAGCTTACTGTCTCACACTGCAAAGAATTCGTTATGTACCATGAAATTTTTTTACTTTTTGAATTACATCTTACAGAATAGGGGCCTCGGTAGACCAGCGGTGAACGAGTACCGCCTTGTACCGTTTGTTGACCGAGGATGTGGGTTCGAGTCCGACCTTGCTCTTGGGCGTTGTGTATGTCCTGAATTTGGTGGTTCTAGTTATGAGATTGAGTGTTGGGTAATGTACATTGTTTACAAGCCCATTGGCCGTTCGGAACCGGCGTTAAACTGTAGGTCCCTCGAGTTAAAAAAATAAATCTTACAGAATTGCAAATTTCAAAATTTTATAAATAACATTCTAAGTTTTACATATATATATATATATATATATATATATATATATATATATATATATATATATATATATATATATATATATATATACATATATATATATATATATATATATATATATATATATATATATATATATATATATATATATATATATATATAAGTCGTCAATTCATCTACGTATCGTAGGATTTATAAGAATCATAGTATACATTTACTAAAAAAAACTAGAGCACAAATATCTACTGTGTAAAAATAAGTTCTTGTTATAGAAATAAAACACGTGGAGTAGTAATAAAGAAATTGATGTTAGTAGTAACAAAATTTCATTGAAAATCTTACTATCGCATATTTTTCGAATGATTTTCAATCGCTAAAAACTAAAGCATCACGCAATACAATGCCGAATAATTAATTTGAGTTGAAAATCAGTGACAGCTATTGTAACATGTGGCATCATATTTTATTTCTTAAATTATTTCAGTTGTAAAATCATACAACTTGATACTTTATTAACTCCAGCTGATTTTTTTTTTGAAATCACCTTTATTCATTTAATCATAATAATTTCTTTACATAATTAAATGTTACTTCTAAACAATGCCTGAGAGCACTGGTATCGAAGTATTTAAACATACAGAAGTGTTTGAAAAATATTGAATTAAATTTAGATATAATTGTAATAAAATATAAATAAATACTCTAGATAAACACAAACCAACCTGATTACTAAACCATGTGACAAAATCAACTAATAATCAACCTTATAATAATTAACCAACAGGTCCAAAAAATGAGATTAAACCCTTATTATAATCGTTATAACTTAAGTAAACTTATAAATTAAAACAAGATCTGTAGCAAAATCAGAATAATTCAAATAAACCGTGAAAATAAAAACTAGAGAAAAGGAACCATCACAACGCCAGAACTATGTCATACTCAAATACATATTAATACTTCTAATAAATTTGCTGATTCCATCTATTTCCTTCACTGAGCCAGGTAACTGATTATAAACAGAAAATGCCTTCGAAATAGGATTATTGATCCCAAATTCAGTCCTTACATTAGTCAAATATATGTTACATAATTTCCTGGTGTTATGTGAATGAACATCCCTCAAGAACCTATACTCTGTGTTCGATTTCTGTTTTCCATGAACTATTTTATAGATGAACTTACATTGCTCCAGTTCTTTCAGCTTAGTCAAATCAAACAGTTTGAGATCAGTGTAAATTTGCTTTGTTATAGTTCGTCTATCAATATTGAACAGTATTTTTGAATAGCTATGTCAGAAGTATATGAAACTAATGCGGATATAAAGCTACGGATCCACCGCAGGAAAATTGAGGAACATTTTATTTCTAAATGTTTGTCCTTGTTGCCATGGGTAGAAATTTATGGCAACATACGTAAATTTCTTGTTTCCATCTAAGCAAGTAAAGTTGTCAATAGTCGCATATTGTTTCTTGAGTACGCAACATGTGCCAACATGTAGTGTTTCCACTGCATGTTGGCAGTAAGCTAGAATATGGAGCACTGTACACTGAAAACGTATGCGTCACTACTATTGATGACTAGTTGCGTTCTCGATACGTTTCCACTGCGATAGCAACACGAATTTGTTCACCCATGTTCCCTCTTTTCTTTTGAAGTTTACCGCTCAAAATGGTAACCGGTCACAAGTAGAAAAAGTCAACATTTGTTGTCGAAATATAAAGAAATTTTAAGGAACATTGAGGAAAATTTTTGAACAATTACGGAAACACGCAACAGCAACAAAAATATTCCTCACTGTTCCTCCGGTGGAATCGTAGCTTGAAGGGTAACAAGAAGAAACAGTCAACTTTTGTTGCCGAGATATAAAGAAATTTTAAGGAACATGTGACCACCTCGATCTTTCTGACATTCTTCTCTTAAGGATGGATGGGAATGTCGTTGGTGTCGAAACTCATGTAGCTATCTCCACTATATGGATATGTATATGAACATATATCTTAGTATTGACAAGATATATTATCTTTGAATGCTGAATGGCATAATGAAAATAAATGATGTAGGTATCAAATTTACTTCAATTTCTGTTCTATATTCAATTAGACACTGTTACAATCTTGATCTCAAGTCAGGTTCTAAAGGTGTCTCATTTGATTTGATTGAATTAATTAAAAGTAATGAAATTTGTTATCTGATTCCTTTGTATACAATTTTCAACTCCGAATGAATCAGTAATTAAAACACCTCATTGAACAATATTAAAATCCCCGTGGGGTCGAGGGCTCTTGGCACGAGCCCTGATGTGCGTCCTTATGGTAAAGACGGTGTTAGGGGCTATATAGTTTTATAAACAACTGGTTTTCAAAACTAAATTTGAATTTACTACGTTTATTATCACAAAATATTTTGAAAAATATAACACTGCGATTGCAATTTCGGTCACTAGACCATCATCGGACAGATTGAGTTAAGAACTGAATACAGAATTATAGATTTGCGCTTACGGGTAGGAAAGAATTATTGCAGGTACCTAAATAGACAAGAGGAACATATTTCAAGAAGGGCTAATCGAGTGAATTTCCCAAATTGGTACAATACAATGTTCTTAGAAAAGTCGTTATTGTTTGAATACACTAAATATAGGAGAATATATCAGGTCAATCTGGTCGTTCAGCAAGGTATCGTCTTTCGCATTATGATTGAGTTTAAAAATTTCAAATGATTCTAAATAAGTAAGTTTGGTTCCTTTCGGTAATTTGTGCATGATTTGAAAATTATCTATTTGTGGAAATGGGTGGTGGTTTTCACGGCAATGATTTGAAAACGTTGAATCCGTTTTATTTTTCAAAAAAGATTGTTGGTGTTCTTTAAATCTTGTCTTGAACGATCGACCAGTCTGACCTATATATACTCCTTTACATACAGGACAAATCAACTTATAAACTCCTGAACTTTCAAATTTTGAAGTGATTTGAAGTTTATAAGTTGATTTGTCCTGTATGTAAAGGAGTATAATATAGGTCAGACTGGTCGATCGTACAAGACAAGATTTAAAGAACACCAACAATCTTTTTTGAAAAATTAAACTTATTCAACGTTTTCAAAATCATTGCCGTGAAAACCAGCCACCCATTTCCACAAATAGATTAATTTTCAAATCATGCACAAATTACCGAAAGGAAACCAAACTTACTTATTTTAGAATCATTTGAAATTTTTAAACTCAATCATAATGCGAAAGACGATACCTTGCTGAACGACCAGATTGACCTGATATATTCTCCTATATTTAGTGTATTCAAACAATAACGACTTTTCTAAGAACATTGTATTGTACCAATTTGGGAAATTCACTCGATTAGCCCTTCTTGAAATATGTTCCTCTTGTCTATTTAGGTACCTGCAATAATTATTTCCTACCCGTAAGCGCAAATCTATAATTCTGTATTCAGTTCTTAACTCAATCTGCCCGATGATGGTCTAGTGACCGAAATTGCAATCGCAGTGTTATATTTTTCAAAATATTTTGTGATAATAAACGTAGTAAATTCAAATTTAGTTTTGTTCATCATGTTAAATTATCACGTAGTAACGACGGATTCCATCAACTATTTCAACTGGTTTTCGTTGACGCCTCATAATAAGTTACTTTCATCATTTATTACTCGGCACTGGTTCTGATTAATTAATGAAAAAAAAATTTTAATATCAAAATTTGATGAATTTTCCAAATGCCGCCATTTTCACGTAGATATTTCTATCTACAGCTTCTTCAGATTGAATTAGAGGGTTGACGTTCGGTACGTACATTGAGTTTATGTTGACTTAAGATCCTTTTTTGGTTTCAACTCTTTTTCTCAACTTTTTCTCAAGAGTTGTGATTTGGAATTGTAACTGTGATTGTGTTTTAAAAAGTTGTAATTGTAAAAATTGTAATTATGATTTGAAGTTGTGATTCTTGTTATACTTATTTACTTTTTTTATGTACTTTATTCGAAAATCAACATTTTATTTATTTATATTTTGTATTGACCTGTTCAAATTGAACTTATAAAGCTTATTATTATTATTATTAACTGCGCTGCATTTCGTGGTGACTATTCCGTTCGAATTGTATCCCGATTAGTTTCGCCATCAGTACGCGATGCACTTCGCGAATTTTTTTCATGATAGAGGCTTGAAATTTGTTGTGAGGATTGAGTTGTTGGTTTCAACTCTTTTTTTCAACCACGATAAATTTTTTTTAATAAAATATTTTCTGCTTTTCAATTTGGTTTGCTATAAGTCTGATTTTTCAAAATATAATTTAATCCGTTTGAATCGCATCTCTAGGCGATGCATTTCGCATGAAAAATACGACCTTAGTGATAGACTGCTCTCGACTTTTTTTTCTTATATCGTTGACAAAAATAAAATTAATTCTAATAAGCATTGACATATCCGAAATTGAAATATGTACTGAAGTAATGAAAATAAATTCGCATTGCTAAAAGTTCATTCAGCATATTAATGAATCAGAATTTCCCAATCTAGTCACGAACTTCTTGCACGTTTTCAGGGTGACATCGTTCGTCGATCTTTCCTCGAATCGAATAGATGTATAAGCACGTACTAAAGACTAAAAGGGAGCATCTGAATATCGCTAATTAACCTAAAAAGTAGAGAAATATTTAGTTGGTCGATAAATTTCTGCAAAACACCTAAAATATCTTTGAGTCGGTAGAAACCAACTTTCCTGTTTTAAATAGAAATATCCTCTATATTACTTCCTATGCAATTTTCATTCTGAGCACTTTTTGGATTTTACTGCTTAAGAAAGGATTTTCATAGTTAGCCCAAAGTATAACAATTTTATGAGGACTAAAATAGAGAGTTAACTAAAAGTGAAATTTTACGTTTATATACCGGCATGCAGTTGATGCATGTATAGATATTTATGTCTAGTGATAAGTATCACTTTCAAGTATTCATGCACAATAAACAAAATTATTAAGTATTTGTAGTTAATATAATATTGAAAGATCTAAAAAAAACTAATTTTAATGACAAAGAGTAAGAAAGAAGAAGAATCTGAAAAACACATGTATGCGGTTTATTTTATTACCATTATTATTATTAATTGAATTAACGAACATGTGTCTGTTATTTAATATATGTATGTATGCATTTATCTTTTATATTTTATATTATGTTATTGAAATTATTGTTGGAGTTTACGCCGCATATATTAGGGTATACCGGCAGCAGTTGATGCATGTATAGATTATGCTAGTGAGAGGCTCCATCGCCCATTAAATAGATCCGTGAAAAATATAGATCGATAAAAATATAGTTTCTCGAACGCCGAGGAGTGCTAAGCCCGTCCCTGACTCTGTCGAACGGTACGCGACGCGTCAAGTGCTGAGCCCGTCCCTGCCTCTGTCGAACGGGCGCACAATCTACTCGCTGTCAATCTCAGTTCGTGTGTAATCGGCTAGATACTACGACCTCATTGGGCCTCGCCGTGCCGAAACTTCTCGATAGAACTCAACCCGTCCAACTATCGGCTCCAAAGGCGGTCACGTGAATTCGAGTCCATGTGACGCGAAAATAGTTCTTAAGCGTCGGGAATGCTGCCGTTTTAGCGAATTTCGGAGAAACGTCAAACTTTAATCGTTCGATATCGAAGATCGACGTCTCGGATCGAGGCGAGACGTAACCTAAGCACTACGGAAAGGACGTGGGCGATCGACGGGGCCCTTCGGGCTCCGCGATTCGGGACCGATCTCCTTATCTCGGCTTTATGAGTTTGCCATAATGCGGCCTTCGGCCGCCTGCATTTTAGGAAGTCCAAAATGGCACACCAATTATTTATTTAGTATTATAATATATGATACAACACATGCAACAGCAACCTAACCGTCAATTTGTGTTTCGATTTTAGGGCGCAGTTTATTTATTAATTTATATATATATATATATATATATATATATATATATATATATATATATATATATATACATATATATAAGTTATATATATAAAATTTGCGTTTTTTTTCCAAAAAAAATACAACCACCTAGGTGCGTAATATTGAAAAGAAAAACCTTATCTAAATACAAAATTTTCATACAAATCGGTGGCCATTTCAAAGATACTCATATTTTCCCTTCATTTTCACTAGGTTCACTTTGGAAAACCTGCTTATTGAAATGGGTGTGATTAGCAAAGTTGGAACCTAGGACCACGATAGTTTTTCGTTTCATGAGTTTTTATGATGCTTGGCACCAAAAACTCAATTTCATATATATATATATATAATATATATATATATTATATAATATATATATATATATATATTATTATATATATATATATATATAATATATATATATATATATATATATATATAGAAATTTCAATTTTTTCGAATGTCGTAGTGAAACGTCAACTTTTTAATAAAATCGAGTTTTTTAAGATTCAACCAGCCTGTTATTGCTACAGGCTGGTTGAATCTTAAAAAACTCGATTTTATTAAAAAGTTGACGTTTCACTAGATCACAGGCAACAACAATTCAAATAAATAATTAAATATTGCAAGCTGAAAATATGGCAATGATCTCAAACTTAAACTGAGATTTTCAAACATTGTTCTATATTGTGAGTACCTTTTTTTTATTTAAAAAATTTGAAATTCTAAATAAAAATTTCATTAAAAACGGCTACTTCCATATAAACGAGCTATACCGATAATTTTTGCTCTACTTGTTTAATATTTTCCCGCAACTAATTTCTTTGTTATTGTTAATTTACTCTTTCTGAGATCTCGCAGATGGAATTAATCGCCTCCGTGGCAAAGTTTGACCAAATCTCCCATACCGGAGAGTTCAAACAATAAACCACAAATGTGTGATTGTCTTCCATAAAAGAGGATTTTGTTTGGTATATCTATTTTCATCTCCAATTTTCAATCGCAATGCTTAGCTACGCCGTTCTGATGAGGACCAAAAGAGTCTGAAACACGTGTCAACGGCTGCTTCCATATAAAGCGTTCTTATACCGATAATTCTGCTCTACTTTTTTAATATTTTCCGCGACTAATTTCTTTGTTGTTAGATAAATAGTAACCTATTATTATTTTTGTTCGAACATACGTGGGTAAAGGTTTCTGTAGTTTTCCCTTACCTTTCTAATGATAACAATTTTGAATGTTAATAATTAAGAAAACTGAATAGCACATAATAAATAACAAAGAACAAAACCACATCCGAAAAAAATTTTAACAAAGACAAAGTCGTCTTTTTCTATGTCAAATTTTTCAAAATCAATAAATGTCAAAGAAATTTCAATTTTTCGAATGTCGTAGTGAAACGTCCACTTTTTAATAAAATCGAGTTTTTTTAAGATTCAACCAGCCTGTTATTGCTAATAATTATCAAGATATTAAAAATAGTGAGATCACAGGCAAACAACAAATTCAACTAAATAATAAATATATATATATATATATATATATATATATATATATATATATATATATATATATGTATGTATGTATGTATGTATGTAAGTATGTGATTATGTGTTTTAGCGTTGTTTACACGATAAAGCGAGCAATTTCGAAGCACTAAAATTGAAAAATAGGTAGTTTCGTATGATATCTTGGATGGAATTAGTTTTGGTTCAAATTGTCCGGGGGTTAACCCCCCTGGGGGGACAATAAATCTTGTTTACACGATAGAAGGCGCAACTCTAAAGCAATAGGGTTGAAAATTTGTATCTGGGTATTTTTGTATATCTCGAATGGAATTGGTTTTGGTTGGAATCGGTTGGGGTTTGACCTCCCGGGGGAAGAAATGAATCTTGTTTATACTATAAAGGTCACAATTTTAGAGAAATAGGGTTGAAAGTTTGTAAGAAGATATTTTCGAAAGATATCTTGGACGTAATTGGTTTTGGTATAAATTTCTTGAGGGGTTTACCCCCCAATTTTGGAACCATAATGTTGAAACTTTGTAGGTAGGTAGTTTCGTATGATATCTTGGATGTTTTTTATTTCGATATAAATTGGTTGGGGGGTTGACCTCCCGGAAATAAATATTGTTTACACGATAGAGTTTCATTTTTTTTCTGGATTTGGAACAAAAATCATTTTTGAATGAATAGATTTTTTAAACTGGAAACGTTATGAAAACTTGCTTTTCTAATGCAGCTTGCTGCGATAGAGTTTTTATTTCTTCTTTACATGCAAATTTTACTTGAATTCCTGCACAAGCACATGAAATTTCAACATGAAAATTGTGGCGGTGAAAAATATATTTCAAACTCCCAAATCTAACCTACATAATTAATATCAATCGGCTTCAGGTAAAAATTTTCAGCCTTCTCACTTAATTGTTGTAAAGATGCTCTAAAACCTCAAAAACGCTTGGTGACATCAATTCAAACTCACAGTGTGCACTTCTCTGACACTAGCTCAACCCAGATTTTAACTTTCTAACTCATTCAGTAGAAGCACTCAACTTCAAAAGTTAACGATTAACTAACTGTACCGCCAGAAAGTACTTGAATATTTTCAATACTCTATATCAATTTGGATAGATTTTGAGGACGTAAGAACACTCCACGCTCCCTGCAATAGTCCCCATAAGGCTAAGTTTCGGATATTTGTAAATACCTAATTGATTTCCACATCTTTTGCCACTAGCTTAATAGGCCAAGCTACAGAGATTTAGAGTGAGCATTTTGTGTAAAAAGTGTTAGAAGAAAACCGTCTGCGCCATTGTTTGTAAAATAGTTCCATATGATATAGTGATATGTTTTTCACTCGACTTTATTATTTATAAATTTGTTGTTAACAATTTTATGCAAAAAGTCGTTTTTCTTAGTTTTTTTGCTTTTAAAATTGAAACTATCATAGTAATCGTGATGGTGTTAATAGACTAATTGTAGAAAATGAAAAGACGAAGATATTGAGAGGTCGGTCGACTAGATCAGATCCTTAGTTAAAGAGAAAAAAGAAAAAGAAGGCCAAAATGCAGTTTTTTCAAAATTTCATAATTCCGTTATTTTCTGAGTTGTAGCGTAGATCATCCGGTAAGTATAAGTTATTAATATAAACTTTATTTGTGCGAAGAGCAGGAACTGTCCGATGCATAGTTTTTGATCTGTGGCCATTTGAATATTTCACCATGAAATTTTCCAACAGACCTGAATGCGACAGGTATGGTCCGATTTCAATTTACAAAAAAGATTTTTGTAGATTTAAGTAAAATTCTCATTGTTCAAAACGTTCATCTTGGTTTTATATGAAAACGCTGAGAAAATATGTTAAAAATAAAGCTCAACATGACGAAAAACAGCCGAGAAATTACCGTCATGTTCAAAATGCCGACGCTTTCGAATGTCATGCTTCTCCTTGTCTGCTGCTGTACCCCCACTCTTCAACTACTCTCACGCGTTCGGCCTTTTTCATCATGTTCAGATTTATTTTTAACATATTTCTCAGCGTTTTCATGTAAAACCAATATAAACGTTTTGAACTATGAGAATTCTGCTTTCAAAATCTTTTTTGTAAATTGAAATCGGACCTTACCTATCGCATTCAGGTCTGCTGGAAAATTGCATAGAAAAATACACAAATGGCCACATATCAAAAACTATGCATCGGACAGTTCCTGCTTTTCGCACAAATAAAGTTTATATTAATAACTAACACTTACCAGAGGATCTACGCTACAACTTAAAAAATAACCGAGTTATGAAATTTTCTCTTAAACTAAGGATCGATCGAGTCGACCGACCTCTCATTATCTTCGTCTTTTCATTTTCTACAATTAGTCTATTGACACCATCACGATTACTATGATAGTTTCAATTTTAAAAGCAAAAAACTAAGAAAAACGCGATTTTTCGCATAAAATTGTTAATAACAAAGTTATAAATAATAAAGTCGAGTGAAAAACATATCACTATATTATATGGAACTATTTTACTAAGAATGACGCTGCTGGTTTTCTTCTAACACTTTTCACATGACTATTTCTATTTCTGTAGCTTGGCCTATGAATAATATTCGCTTATGCATTCCCCGCTACAAAGATTGACAGACTCCAGATACCAAATTTCATATGTTAATCTAAAATTAGTTAGACAAATTGAATACGTTCACTGCGACATGGCAATCTATCCCGTGCAAAGCTGTCAACGATATTCCCGTAGGATTTGAATTGGGAAGGTTTGGATTATGAAATACCACGCATTGTCAAGAATGTTATCGAATGGAAACACTCCGTCATCTTGTATACAGGTGACGGTGCGAACATTATTGGAAAATAGGTATATATTGATTTTTAGAATTATTAATACACCAGTAAACGAAATGTTCCAATTAGTAGATACCAATTAGTACTTATGCACAAATATCATTTGTGCATAAGTAATCATCATCTCACAGCAAAAATGGAAAATGGAGATAATAAAATTATTGAATTTTATTATCTCCATTCCTGAATTGAATATTCTAAATCTAGTAAGAAGTGTTAATAAATTTGGTTTGAAGGTATTAAAAACTTTTACCGCATTATATGTAAAACTGCGCTCAAACAGAGCCGTAAAGTGGTGTGGCAAGTTGAGTATCTGTTGATGGAATCCGTCGTTACTACGTGATAATTTAACATGATGAACAAAACTAAATTTGAATATACTACGTTTACTATCACAAAATATTTTGAAAAATAAAACACTGCGATTGCAATTTCGGTCACTAGACCATCATCGGGCAGATTGAGTTAAGAACTGAATACAGAATTATAGATTTGCGCTTACTGGTGGGAAAGAATTATTGCAGGAACATATTTCAAGAAGGGCTAATCGAGTGAATTTCCCAAATTTGTACAATACAATGTTATGATAGAAAAGTCGTTATTATTTGAATACACTAAATATAGGAGAATATATCAGGTCAATCTGGTCGTTCAGCAAGGTATCTTTTGCATTATGATTGAGTTTGAAATTTTCTAATGATTCTAAGTAAGTTTGGTTCCTTTCGGTAATTTGTGCATGATTTTAAAATTATCTTTTTGTGGAAATGGGTGGTGGTTTTCACGGCAATGATTTGAAAACGTTGTATCCGTTTTATT
This sequence comes from Cynegetis impunctata, assembly GCA_030704885.1. Classification (NCBI taxonomy): domain Eukaryota; kingdom Metazoa; phylum Arthropoda; class Insecta; order Coleoptera; family Coccinellidae; genus Cynegetis; species Cynegetis impunctata. The sequence continues at coordinate 1,303,762 of JARQZK010002890.1, forward strand.
ATAATTACTTCCAGTTTGATAACAAAATCTTTGAACAATCTAGTGGGCTGGCTATGGGTTCCCCCTTAAGTCCGCTTATTGCAGACATTTTCATGTCACATATAGAGAACATAATATTCAATTCTACGAAAGCATCACATATAAGTTTTTGGCATAGATACGTTGATGATGTAATTGCTTGTTTTAAGGGCACCGCGAGACAATTAGATCAGTTTTTTAATTATATTAATAGCGAATTATAATTCACCCAAATATAAAGTTCAAAATTGAAAAAGAATTGGATTGACAGATAAACTTCTTGGATTTAACTATCTTTCATAATAATAATACTTTGAGTTTCGATATATATAGAAAAGCAACTTTCACGGATATATGTATTCCGTCGGATTCAAATCATCCTCTTTCCCATAAACATTTAGCTTTTAATTCAGTGATCCACAGAGCGTTTTCAATTCCATTATCCGTAACAAATTTAGCAAAAGAAATTTCGACTATAAAAATAATTGCTTCAAATAATGGTTTTCATACAAGTTTGATAGATAAAATGATAAACAAGAAACGTAGTCAACTAGTGTACAACAGCATATATCCTCAATTAAAAGTAGAAAAATCGGAAAAATTCACATCTTTAACATATTTTGGTCCTCTAACAGAAAAAGTTGCTAATGTCATACCTAAATGTAATATTAAAATTGCTTTCAAACCTAAGACAAAACTCTCAGGATTTTTATTCAATGCCAAAGATATCACTTTAAAATTTGAAAGTTCAGGAGTTTATAAGTTGATTTGTCCTGTATGTAAAGGAGTATATATAGGTCAGACTGGTCGATCGTTCAGGACAAGATTTAAAGAACACCAACAATCTTTTTTGAAAAATAAAACGGATTCAACGTTTTCAAATCATTGGCGTGAAAATTTCCACAAATAGATAATTTTAAAATCATGCACAAATTACCGAAAGGAACCAAACTTACATACTTAGAATCATTAGAAATTTTTAAACTCAATCATAATGCAAAAGATACCTTGCTGAACGACCAGATTGACCTGATATATTCTCCTATATTTAGTGTATCCAAACAATAACGACTTTTCTAAGCACATTGTATTGTACCAATTTGGGAAATTCACTCGATTAGCCCTTCTTGAAATATGTTCCTCTTGTCTATTTAGGTACCTGCAATAATTCTTTCCCACCCGTAAGCGCAAATCTATAATTCTGTATTCAGTTCTTAACTCCATCTGCCCGATGATGGTCTAGTGACCGAAATTGCAATCGCAGTATTATATTTTTCAAAATATTTTGTGATAATAAACGTAGTAATTTCAAATTTAGATTTGTTCATTAAGTATCTGTGACAAATACTTCTTTGAAAACATAGAATAAGTCACTACTGAACTGGGAGAAGAAGTGCCATAAATTTGGCAAACCACAACTCCATTCATAATAAGATTAAGCGGATATAAGTGAAGTGTTAGTAATTTTCTCGTTGACAAATAGGTGAAGTTCTCAAATACTGAACAATAATCTTACCTGTATTTGCTCATTCCTCTGTTTTCGATAGCTTGTTTCGAATTTCATGAAAACTAGAGGTGCAATTCTATCCAGCACGATGTTCTTGAAAAGTTTTGGAACTGCCGAACCCCTTACGCCCCTGTGATAGATATTCAATGTGACAACGCTGAGCCCAGAAGCAAATGAGACAAGACATATGCTCACACCGTAATACATACCTGTCGGGGAAGATTATGAATTAATTTCTTAGTATTGGTACACCATAAATGGACACATTATATTTGCAAATAATGAAACAAATTGATTTGAAGAGATTCGTTTAATATCAAAACTGATAAATTGAATTAAATAAGTTGCTGTGATTGCAATTGTGTAAATAATGTCATATTCTGCCTGATTCAGCTTCAGAACTCACAGTATCTTTTGCAGTATTTTCCTCAAAAATAATAGACTATTACAATGTATTGAAAGCTGGAATGGTTTTTAAATTTTTTTATTTGTGTATCACTTTGCGATAATACATTTGAACGATAAATGAGAAACAATATAGTTTTTTCTTTATCACTATATCAAAATAGTGATAAAAACGAAGTACATTGTTTTCCATATACTTTTCTTCTGCAAGGTTTCTAATATCAGCAGGTTGTTCAGAAAGTTATTCAATTAATGGTGCAAAAGAAGAATGATTTTTTCGCTTGGTCTCACCCTATGTTCTATTAATTTTCTTCCGCTATTATCCCCAGTTACCGTGTTATCACATTTATTACGCTACGTGGGTTCGAATCATATTAGTTCACATTTCTGCAGGAAAATGAAATTGGTGTATATTATAGTAATTTGAATTCGACATATCCATATTATATCTTCAGTGATGAAATTGATATTCAGTCTTGGAAATGTAATGGATATGAACATTGTAGCAAAGATTTTTTTTTTATAGAAATAAAAAACGTGCGAGCATCAGAGCTCCTTCACTAAGGTCGTATTATTTTCTCTTTTCTTCTTTTACATACAAATTCTTTTTTTAAATAAATTTTTTTATTGACTTCAATTATTATAAATTTAGGTACATAAATAAAAAACAATCCTTAAAGCAGAGCAAATGCACTGGTACCAAAGATATATAACATTCCCAATGTGAAACTAAATTATAACATATAATATAATAATATAAAATAAAATATACCCATCAAATAACAATAAAAAAGAGAAAGAAAGAAGAAAAATATATAACAAAAGAAAACATCAATTCCATCCCCAGCCTCAAAATCATAACAAATACAAATTCTTCAATAAGTCAATTTTGAGAGCCTTGAAAGATGCACAAACCTTGAATACCTGTATAGGGGAGACCGGGTACAAAAGTAACGCGGGTCGAAAGTAACAAATGCTCTGTAGGTTTAAAGAATTGTCAAATCACCACTTAGCTGCTGTCAGGTGATAGCCAGTGGCGCCACCTTCAGTTGCATTCAATCGCCGCCCGCGCCACGCACTGTTAGATCGTGTGAGAGGACGCTACGTGATTTTATAAATCAAATGTAAATTTTTTGACGTTTACTTATTCAATGTTTATGTAGTATTAAAATGATGATATTAATCTGAATATTTGCATATAAATACTCGATGAGATTGATTTTGCAGTACCTAATTTCGTTTTTGTCTAGCATGTTCCGTTTCAAGGTTATCTTTACTGTTCTAACAAAAATGCTGTGGGGTACAAAAGTAACGCAGCCCTATGGGTACATAAGTAACATGTTACTTTAGTCCCCGTATAGATTTACTATAAGTAAACTTTTTATGTGTGTATGTATATTTCAACAAAATCCGCGACAACGCATAATAACCACCGCACGAATTACAACCAACATGGAAGTCTATCGAAAGGCTGCTGAAGAGCATTTTAATAATGGTGAAAAAATTAGAGCCAAGGCAAAAAAAATTGAATGTCTGCCATGTTACATTGCATAGATATATAAAAAAAATTTAAGCTAGAAATACTAGCGCAGTTGTAGACGAAGATTGCTTCTACCTCGTTTGTTCAGAAAATTTTAGCAATAGTCGACTGAATGAGCAAAGTTTACATTGTTTCGAATGCAAAATGTGGTCTCATAGATACTGAATGCGTCAATGAAGTATGTGTGCCATAATTGCGAGTCTGAATAGAAAAGACTGACACTGAGTCTTCCAATAAATATTTGTTTGATTAAATATGTCATATCATTTATTCATTACAAACCCCTTTGACCTGTTACTTTCGACCCACAACGTGTTACTTTTGGCCCGCCAACGTGGTCGAAAGTAACAAATGACAAATTTTTTTAAAGTTTCTGTGATTCATGCAAAATACACAATAATAAGGTAATTTAAGATGCTAATCTATAGAACATAAACGGAATTTATGTATGGCTATATCAATTTCACGGAAATAATAGCACCTAACGAGAAACCAAGGCGAAAGTACAAAATGTTAATTTTGTACCCGGTCTCCCCTACAAGCATGAAAACTAAGGCGGGGTTATTCCTCTCTTTACCTTAAAATGCCAGCATTTAAGGAAAATAATTGAGACAACTATAGTGCAATTCCTTAACTCAATACACCAACAAAATTCCAACCAACTCAGTCTGGTTGATCTGTGGAGATGTGCAAAACTTGGTAAATTACGAAAAACCAAGAAATCTCTATATAAAAATGACAAAAGAAATAACATAGGCACTGAAAATTTCCCAACATAATAACTAGCTGATATTTCATATGTCACTGCTACAATTAGGGATAAGAACCACACTTTAAAATTTAACATAATTCTTAATCCATTCACAGGACTGACTGATATTCAAACTAATGTTCCGTCAGTGACAGTTGGATTGCTCAAATTTCATAATGAAAATTTTTTTTAAGCTTGTGAGATTTTGAGTACAAAAAATGTGAAACACAACTCGGGAATATTTTTGAACAGTCTCGCAAACTACATCCCCGACTGTTGAGCCGGGAGGCACTTGCCTCCCTTGTAGTAGGTATAAATAAATAGGTAACTATTTTCTACTGCCTACTCGGTATTTTATCCTTTATGAAACTGATTTGGGGAAGACCTCCCTAGGAAAGTAACTTACATAGACTACAAAATTCATTCTACAATTCAACTTTTTGTTTTGAATTAACATTTATAGTACAGATCGACAAATTACATAATTAGATATCGAAAAAATTTAGGGAATCTTCTTGTAGCTGCTTTGACACTTCGACCATTGTCATATTATCAATAATTTTCGTTACAGATCTAGTCAATGTGCAAGGCAGATGAAGGGCAGAGGAATCTAAATCGCTGTTATTCATGTTATAAGGAATTTGGTTGGCCACTTTGTTTTTAATGTATAGACAATTAGTAACATAGTCTTCAGCAACCGTCTCATACTTTCAGCCTCCATGTATTTCAAGAGCTAGAACACTGGCTCCAGTGTTAGCTAATGAGGTGGCTGACGTTCTTCTGAATGAATGGTCGGTGTAAGCTTCAGCGATAAGCAATTTGAGAAGTAGTGCTATTTCAACAGTAGTAGCTGCAGAAGTGTTCTTTCCCAAAGGCTTATTTAAAAATTTGCCTTCCTGGTATCTTGTAAAAACGTTGGTGGGGTGTTTCAACCACGAATCTCATTTTCCTATATCTTTCAAAAATATCCAGATGTCAGATATTATTGTCGTTTTCGGCAGTGATGGTGAATCTTCTAGATTTCTAGATGATATTTTTGAATCATGTTTATTGATTATGACTAAATTTACCATTTCGTGGACATTCTCCACGCTCAGCTTGCAAAATTCTTGTGAGTGACACGTTCCAGCAATCCCAACGATACTACCTTCCTTGAAAAAACACTTCTAGCATCGGAATGTTTCCATTTGTTCAATGGAAACTTGAGATGTTTTTTTTATAGGCATACTTCAAAAATGTCCTCTTCAGTGGATAACGTCTATTTGAGCAATGGATACTCACTCCACAAACTTGCAGGTGACTTTAGAATCTTTGACTTTTCCACAAAGAATTCTCAGTGACTCTTTTGTCGCTTACCATGCGATAACAAATGTCAATAAAATTGACACTGGCGGAACATTTGATTGAAAGTCAGTCAGTCCAATAAATGGACTTTAGGATTTCATATATCTGACATACATACAAGGTATTTCTGTCTTATTAAGACCAAATCAGTGCAGTGTACAATAGTCTCGAGCTCTTTTACCACTCCTCGCTATCGCTCGGGTGCATACTACATTCTCGACTGGTATCATTTGCCTCCCTAGTAATGTAATAGTTATTTATGTACCAAGTGCGTTATATAGATCCTAACGCCCAGAGGGAAACATTTGGACCAAGGATGAATGCTTTCTTTGTGTAGTCTTATAGAAATAATGGAAATGAAAATGAATTTACCCAAGAATATCATGAAAAATGCAGCCAAAGCTGCGAATAATTCATTGCCGGAGAAATCCAAAGTCGTATACAACAAGGATTATGAAGTATTTAAACAATGGAAGCTGCTTAATTTCTCCTCGTACAATTAGTGGGCGTTATAATCCATTATGCCCACCCATTACGCCCTAGGGCATAATGAATGTATTCATAGCAACCGTGTCTAAGGTAAAATCAACAAATAATATACAGGTGAATAATAAAAACAATTATCTACGAAATTTGTGTAGTTTAAAACATTATATCATTCAATCTAATGTAGTAACCAAACAGTTTACGCCACTAGTGTGGCAATGAGCTACTGTACCTTATTAGTTAAGTAAAGTAATTAACTGAATGCAAATCATTTGATTGTGTAATTTTCAATTATAAATTCATGTTTTCACATTATTTTTCTCTCTTTCAAAACGCCATGGTATGTTCACCGATGTCTATAATCTTCTTCACTCCTCAGCATGAAATAATGTGTCCACAAGGAAGATGGAATTTCTATTTATGTTTTACCACTAAAGTTTGTTCTCAGTCATATCAACTACATTTTGTCACTTTATCTTCTAGTTTCATATATTCTTACCCATATGTGTTCCTTGATTTAACGGAAATTAATGCAAAATTTGCTCCTAATTTGATATCGAAAGTATTTTCCTCATCAGAACTCTTGATAGCTTATAGCTTGATAAGACGGATAATAACTATTATGAACACATTTATGTGAATAATAATGAGTTTAGTTGCCCCTTACTTGCAACTTCGTTGATGACAGCACTCGATGTTTCATCAGGTACGGTCGCAATATGAGTCTTTACCATACTCCTTTTTGAGTAGCAAATTAGTAAATAGCTATTGATCCGTAAAAGAATTTCGATAAATCAATTGTTCGACTCTAAATCTCCAGAATGAGGTGAGGTTCTTTCTTCCGGTTTGTAAAAAAAAAGATGTTTTTCGGGAGAAAATAAAATTCTGACAATTTTTGTGAGAATACTAAAAATAAAACTTCCTAGATATATCAAAAAAACAATCGTCATCAGATTTCTGAATTAAATAATAAAAATAAAGAGAAGTTTTTTGCTATCTGTCCTCCCTCAAGAATTTTCAAATTAGTTAAATTTTGTCGAAAAATATTTATTCAAATATTCATTCATCAGCAACATAAGAGCACCTGCTGGGGCATGTCTCAGTATTTTTACCCACAGTCCTTTACAAAGTGCGTTCCAGCCTTCTTCCTTATATATTGTATACATGGTTGGAAAACCCCATTTATAATTTTTTGCTTTTGGTCCTGACTGAAGACCTTGTATTCTGCTTTTTGCGACATCTAAAGGAATTGAGAAAACAGTGGCAAGAATCGATGAAGTCACTCCGAGCAGAACTTTTTCTGAAAATGTCATCTTACGTTTGTTGCGCCTAGCTATAATCTCCTGGACTGAATAATATGTGCCAAAAAAGAAAACATTATAAATGGTCATTTCGCAAATTGTTGCAGTGAGACCTTTGAAAAGGCCATTTAGACCGAAACCTCCTGTTGCTATCACTAGTTTGGTCATTTGCCAGCTTGATGGAGATTTTTCCAAGCTTGACCTATTAGCTTGCAGCTTTATTTTAATAACTTCAAAGGGAGTCATTAATATTCCTTCGAGAATACCAGTGACAGCACCACCATAAACGTAAATTTTCAGGTACGGAATAGAACTATTATTTGACGAATAATTTTTGAACTCTTCGAAAACATAAAATTTTAGTCCTCTTCTAGGCGTATGAACTAAAACTGGCGGTATAACTCCTTTCCAGAATGAAAGAATTCCTTCCTTTTTATACATTTTCACCATACAATCTATCATTCCATAGTAATAGTTAGGATCATTTTTTGAAGTCAATAGTGTTTCGGATTGAATTTGAAGCCTTGTCTTGACTAAATCCAATGGATAAAAGCCGCATATTAGTATAGCACTTGCAGTACACCCAGAAAGTAGATACAGTGCGTTTTCTCTGAATTTCCATTTATGATCAGACATCTCAATATTGAAATTACTTAATGGTGATGACGTTTTGAGTATTTTTGAACTATTTACATAAAGTAAACTTCTTTGTACCGACGATAATCTATGTCGTTGATCAAATGATAATGACAGTGTCAATAAGAAAAAATTAATGATTCTACTGTCATTTTCCTATCATCAACGGGATCATTGTTTTCGTCTTTTCGTAAAATTAAAAATATTTATGATGAATACAAATGAAAACTTTATTTTACAATGTTTTTTATTTGTTATCAGAAAATATTAAAAATTATACCTATACTTATCTACTGAAGATATTTATCGACTTGAAAACATTTGCTTCTGATAAAACAAATTCAGTTTGTACTGCTTGGTCGTTCACTTAACTTATTCAAAGATTTTTTCTGTGGAGTTCTGCGTTAGCTAATGCATGATAAATGCATCCAAAATTAGTTTATTATTGAATAATTGAGGTGCTTCATACTTATTTGAATAAAATTAATTACATTAACGTGGATGAAACACATATTTGATGAAGAATAAATATTACTATAAACAGGCAACAAGTATGATGAGCAGCAACAAGTAGGTATGTTGAATATATTTGTTTCAGGAAGTGGATATTGCACCTAATATTTCAACTGAAAGTTTCTTTGACTATTCAAAACCATGAAATAACCTTTCATGTTATTTCATAATGGTTGAATGACTACCCCAAAAAATCTTCATTTACACCATTATATATATGATAGAAATACAGAGTTAAAAAAAAAAACAGTTAATTAGTAGGGAAATGAATTAAATCTCAGTAAAAGGCCAACGAATATGTCGTGATGTGAACTCTATTGCAGTGTTTCCAAACTCTATACGAAAAACAAATAAAAATTTTTTTTGCCACAGTTCCTACTCATCAACAAAATTATTGGAAATATTTTTGTCGAATGAATTCAACAAGATATCATACATGTAAACAAGGATAAGTATTTTCTTTCCGTTTTTCAACAGAGAGATACCTGGCGGAACACTTCTCCAGTATACAACACTAATGAGAATTTAGAACTGTAAAAAGCTGAATGTTGTTTGCATGCGATTTTACGGTTTTTGGTTCAATTAGCTCTTAACGTTTATTTGATAATAGAAGAAGATCTATAAGGTTTCAATATTCGAAAAACCATTCAGGTATAGAAGATAAACGGACGAAAATCATTGTAATATTTCTATAAATTCTTGTTGCTTTGAAATTCCATTTCAAACGTTTCTTTAAAAACAATACGAAATCATATTATCCATTCAAAATTTCTACAAAAATGGATACAGTCCATTTTTTATAGAATAGTAAACCTATTCTACTGAGTAAAGAATTTTGCTCCTACAAAAATATAGAATGATGATATAATTTACCTGTTTATGAACGATATGAAATTCATTTTTTTCTGAATATTTAATCAAACTATTCCGGCTGAATCTGAGAAGAAAATTTGGACAGCTTTCGTGAAAATACAAACAAATTAAACTGCGTAATAATAAGATATAAAGAACATGCGATGTCAGTTATTAAAGGATCCAAAAGAAATAGATGATAATAATAAAAATCGATGATAATTGCTTGATTTTATCCAACCTCCCTCGAAATATCCCAAATTACTTAAATTTTGTCGAAAAATATTTATTCAGATATTCATTCATCAGCAACATAATAGCACCTCCAGGGGCATGTCGCAATATTTTCACCCATAACCCTCTACAGAGTGATTTCCAGCCTTCTTCCTTGTATATTGTATACATGGTTGGAAACACCCATTTATAATTTTTTCTTGTTGATCCTGACTGTGCGCATTGTATTCTGCTCTTCGCCACATCTAATGGAATTGTCAGAACAGTGCTAAGAATTGATGCAATTACTCCGAGTAAAACTTTCTCTGAAAATGTCACCTTACGTTTATTATGTCTAGTTGCCATGTCCTGAGCTGAATAAAATGTTCCGAAAAAAAAGACGTTGTGAATGGTCATTTTGCAAATTGTAGCAGTGAGACCTTTAAAAAGGCCGTTGAGTCCGAAACCTTCTGTCGATATCACTATTTTCGTCATTTGCCAGCTCGAAGGAGATTGTTTCAAGCTTGATTTATTAGCTTGTAGCATTATTTTGATAACTTCAAACGGCGTCATCAATATTCCTTCTAAAAAACCAGTAAAAGCAGCACCAAGAACGTAAATTTTCAAGTATGGCTGAGACAAATCTTTCGATGAATAACTTTTAAACTCTTCAAAAATTAGAAACTTCAGTCCTCTTCTAGGCGTGTGAACCAAAAGTGGAGGTAAAATTCCTTTCCAGAATGACAAGACTCCTTCTCTTTTATACATTTTCACAATGCAGTCTACAGTTCCATAGTAATAATTGGGATCATTTTTCGAAAATAGCAGTTTTTCAGATTGAACTTGAAGCCTTGTCTTGACTAAATCCAATGGATAAAAGCCGCATATTAGTATAGCACTCGCAGTACATCCAGAAAGCAGGTATTGTGAAGATTCTCTGAATTTCAACTTATCATCGGACATATTAATACTGAAATGATTTTATACCGATGACGTTTTCAGTATGTCCACACGAAAAAACTTCTATGTATCATTTCAATAAAATGAATAACTTTCTGTGACTGTAATATCACAAAATGGCAGTTTGATTTCAAATTAGACCAAAAAATAGGAGTGAAGTTACAAAAATTCGGAATCAGCTGAAAATTGATAGGATTGTTTAAAAAACCTTTATAAATAGTCCAGTCAATCACCATTTTCCCGTGTATTTATCCCATATAGCACCGATTTTCATAAAAATTGGATTTAGGTTCTACTTACTATCTATTTCGAAATCTACCCTGTGCCGGGGGTTGTTTTTTTCCTGGGCGTGGATGCCACCCCTTCTTGGGGGTGAAAAATTTTTCATTGAAAATAAGTACGGAAATCGATACATTGACTTATTATAAGCTACTTTTGTTCCATGAAGTTTTTTCCGAAAGTCAATTCTTTTTCACTTATTCGCGAGTGGAATTGTAGGTTTTCAGGCAAAAAAACACGTTTGCAGATTCTTTCTCGCGAATAACTGGAAAAATATGCATTCAATCGAAAATAATGTAGGAAGCAAATTTATAGTCTATAGAAAAAAAAAGAAAATCGTGTATTTATGATGTATGCAAGCCCAATACAAACGGAATTATTGCTTTTTGAAAGTTGATTGGTATTTTCAATCGCCAAAATGGAAAGTTTCCACGTACAATAACCAAAAACCAATGCATTTTTCGGGGAAAACTTATGAAACTTTTTTTGAAGTCCTTTAAAAAACCTTCATTTTTATTTCTTATAAAAGTTCCTAGCATCAAAACTAAGCGAGTTATGAAGACAAAAATGTCGATTCCTGTTTATTCGTTGGAAAAAATACTGAAAATCTCACCCTCTCTTCCACCTCATTAGAAAATAATTGTTGCCACTTTACAATTCACTTCATTAATGTTTTTATATTACATTCTGAGTGTTTGAACAGTTTAAAGTACTTCTTCTTGAAAAAAATTGAGTTTGAAGATGGACAAAAATTTTCATAATTTAGCGAAAAATCGCCTTTTCTTCAAAATAACTCAAAAACTGTTGATGATACAATAAATTTTGTTGAATACGAAATTGTAGGTATTTCCTATTCAAAAATTTTGGCGTTTCATTTTTTTTGTAGGATAGAAATTAAGTAAGATATGGCCATTTAAAGCTTGCGTGTGTTCGCGCAAAGTACCTTTTTTGAGCCCTTTTAGCATGAAACTTTTTGAAAATAAAATCTGAAAAAGAATTTCATTTAGATAAGCTCATACCTTTAAAAAAAACCTACAAAAATTTTTTTTTAAAGACTTGATTGCTCAAAAACTAAGCGAGTTATGGGGGAAAAACCAAAGGCACATTTTTGTAGAAATTAGAATATGTATATTAGAATATTGATGAATACACATAGTGGTAAATACCAATCAACTTTCAACAAGCAATCATTCCATTTGTATGGGGTCAGAATACATTATAAATACACGATTTTTTTGGTTTTTTTTATAAGCTATAATTTTGCTCTCTACAGGTTTTTCGATTAAATGCATATTTTTCCAGTTATTCGCGAAAAAGAATCTGAAGACGTGGTTTTTTTTGCCTGGAAGACGACAATTTCACTCGCGAATAAGTCGAAAAGTATTGACTTTCAGAAATAACTTCATTGAACAAAAGTTACTTAGAATTAGTCAATTCATTGATTTCTGTACTTATTTTCAATGAAAAATTTTTCAATTCCAAGAAGGGGTGGCGTCCACCCCCAGAAAAAAAGCAACCCCCGGCACAGGGTAGACTTGAAAAAAAATGGTAAGTAGAAATTTAATCCAAATTTTCATACAAATCGGAGCTGTATGGGATAAATACACAGTTTACACTTTTTTTACCGTCATTGACTGGACTAAAATGAAATCTAAAATATCCTCATCAATCCGATACCTGGAAATAAATTTACTCGGGGTCAAAGATCCTAAAAACGCGATTTTCAGAAAAACGGTTTTATCATAAAATTAGTTGACACAAAAATTGTAGATCAGATGATTATCTATGAAGATGTTCAAATACTTTTTTTCTTAAGAACCACCGTTTTTGAGATATTATGATTCAAAAAGTGATAATCTTCATAATATGTATACGTACATACATCACTGAAGCTGTAATACAAGTAAAAATATAATTCTATCTGTCAGTGTAACTTATACATATAAGATATTATGAAATATCATTTTATACGCCAGTGTAACCTTTAACAAATAGAATTATTGTTGTACTTTCAAAAGTATAGTTTGAAGAATAATTCTTGCCCAATTTCAAACGAAAGGGCGCTGTAACCAAATTTGCATTCACCGGAAAACTTAAACGAATGAAAAATGCAAGATATAACCCAAGCCTAAGTCACCTGTATTCCTACCTCTTTTCAAGGTTTTTTCGCATCTCTTAGAATATTTTGTTGATTAGCGTATACTTTATAACTGTTTCTCTTCTTTCTGAATGTCTTCTCTGTTATTACGCTTCATTTTGATATAAAATCCACAAAACTTCATTTAGTACATTCCTATACAAAAAACAAGCCTTATAAGTTAAAGGCACATACCTACTAGTATTGGACATCGCATGGCACATATACCATTTATTAATTTATAGAAAGCTATACTGGACTTACATCTGATATCTCACAGAGAACAAGTGAGGTTCAAATTAAAATTTATGGATATATCTATGTAAACCGGTGTGAGTGTTATTGGCGAAGACACATAGACCATTTTTTAATGATACAAATCGAAGTCTTTAGTTTTGATTATTGAATTATACTCATCAGTTCCGGAATTTCCAGTAACTTCGTAATATAAAGTCGGCTATACCAATACTTATAATTCTATAATGTCTCGTATAAAATAACACAATAAAATATGAAACTATTTCACTGTGTGAGGGATACAAAATAGTAATTTTTCGCACACAATAACCAACTTGAAAAGACACGGAGGATCGAAATCAACCAATCTAGCAAAGGGATACATAGCTTCACAGATTGAAAAGAGCTATAACGAAAATAATTTCTCTAAAACTAGTACAGTTACTGATGCGTGTAATTATAGGTTCAATACTGCCACTTCTGTGATTTTCATCACATCAGGTAATTGTCCATATAAATTTTATATGAAATATTATTTAATATATAAAATATTTACTCACGATTTTTTCGTAGTATTTAGACGTATATAAATATCCTTTTTAATATACAAAACGGCGACAGTAAAAATATTGTACGCAACACGATCAATAAATAATAAAATTTCACTTTCGGAACTTGTTGCGCAAATATATTGTTGCAAAGTTTTTCATTTATAGTTCTACTGAAAATTCGATTTTAATTGAATCTCAGTACAACAATATTTTCTATTTGAGGAAATGTTCAAAGCAGTATTTTATTTCATCGAATGAGTTTCTCACGTAGAAGTGGCTTTTGAATTCAGATTTTCATTTCGAAGATAAAAAATAAAACAACATCCTAATAATGCAGCATTTCAGAAGTTTTAAGCCCCAATCTGCAGAAAAAGTCCTAATTGGCTGAAATTTTGGTACACAACTTTATTACAGCATTTTAATAAATATGTGAAAAATCGACATCATGCCGGCTAAAAAAGTTGTAAATGGCGAAAATAATTTTTCCGTGAATATCTCGCGACCTATTGCTCAGAGGTCAATAGGGGTCACAAAAAATGTTTACCATGCAGTCTACAAGAAATTTCTCCTGCATTTTGTGTTACTTAGATCAACCCTTTTTGGAGTTGAGCGCTGAGAAAGCGACTACATTATCATTATCCACTCGTTTCGGCATCGAACTCGAGGTAGAATGCAAGGCGCGTTTCTTTTTACATTATTCTTTCCAGTAGTCATAATCCATGATATGTAATAAAAGTGTTTTTGTTTGAGAATGAAGAAAGTTTGTTTTAGTGAAGAACTTTTTATTCAAAAACTGAAAAATACAAAAAAAATAAACTTTTGTATGAATTTTTACCCCGAGGCGAAGCTAAGGGGTTATAGTCTCACGACAAAAAGTTACCAGCTGGTCCGATACAAAAAATTCCAATATCGATAAAACACATATGATTTCATGAGAAAAGTGTTTTCAAAAATTTTTCCCTACGAAGAATAAAAAAATGAAAGCGTTTTTTAGATTTTTTGTCAATAGACATGTGCTGCTATCTATAAATCTTGAACCTAAACCGATTTTTTCATTAATGAAATAAAATGATTATCCGGGATAGACTTATCAGGCTTAACGACATGCTCATGCGCCGAGGGGTTATATCATTCCTTGTGCTACGCAGTAGAGTGTCCGGATTTTTTAAATTAATTCATTGTCGATTTCCTCAGTTCCGCTTTCATCAAAAGTTGCTGACAAAACATCGAGTGGACTGATTCCTATACTTAAGTCGACATCTTCATCATTAGTTGATTCCACGTTTGAGCATGACTGGCCACGGCAATGTCCACAAACATTTGACCATCTCAAACCAATATTTTTGCATCCACATTTGCCGCCACAACCTTTTGTACAATTACAAAAAATTGTGTTCGGTAGATCATCGGTTTTAAAAAAACTGTTACTGGCAGCAGTATGTTCTTTTTTAACTCCCAACTCCACTGTTCTCTTCCTAGGAAGGTTTGTATTTAATAATACACTCGATAAATTGACAGAAGTCACACTATTCAAATATTCAATATTACCATCACCTCTATCGATACTAGCATTTTTTGATGTTTTTAAACCACGTGTAACTTGAAACATGTATCGCTCATTATGAAAATTGTTCAAGAGCATACCACTAAAATAACGTAATAAAGGGGCAGGTCTCAGAATAATAAAATACGAAACATCTGCCTGTGGAGGTCGTTTGTTAATATATAGTAGATTTTACTAAGTTGCGAAACCTCTATAATATAAGTATATTGTTCACAAAATACCCGAGCAACAGATGAAAGTATTTAATATACTTTAAACATGGGTGCAAACATTTTCAGAGGCTGGGCCAAACTTTTGAAATAAAATTTCCCGCCGGGCCTCACAATCAATATTCTGTTGGTAATTTAAAAGCCAACGAGAAAGATATATTTTATTTGAAAAAAAGGAAAACAGAACAGAAAGAAATATATATATTTTTTAATTACGCACAAGAAAATTGAACTTTATAATTTTAGTGTTTGGCAGAACTTAGTTCATTAAAGTCTATCACAACTGAGGTCGTAGCTAGACGCAGACAGTTTTCCAAATGCTCATGGGTAATTCAGGTTCTCTCTTTGGATTTGATGTGATTCATACGATTAAAAAGCTGTTCACACACGTAAAGTATTTACGAATAGAGAAATCATAGCCAGAGCATGTTGGTAAATAGCCGGATATTTTTCCTTGTCCAAATATGTTCTGTAGAACTCTTCTGAGCCAACCTCATGACATTTTTCCTTTAACTGTGCATCACAACATATTTCACAACTTTCCATTTGTAACATACCTGGTAATGAATTCACATCTACGGTGAACGGCGTTGCAAATGCAGAAAAAAGTACACCATGTTTTTCAAAATCTCGAAATCGGGTTCGAAATTCGAGCTTTAAGTTGAAAATCAAAGAAGCATATTTAGCCGCCGACGCCGTGTAATATCTGGTTGCTCTGACAGAAAGTTTTTTTGTGGAAGCTGTTGTTCCCAAAGCCCAAGTTTCATTTGAAATGCGGAGATAAGATCATGCATGTCATTAATTAAATGATTTTTCCCTTGTAGGCGAGAATTAACGTCATTTAAGTGACCTGTTATATCGACCAAAAAAGCAAAGTCGCAAACCCACTTCTTATCTTCAAACTCTGGGATTGTTTTTAACTGGCGATCGCACGAGATGTATCTTGTATCACTCCACGCATTCGCAATGCAAAACCTGGACGCAAGACGTAGCGAGCGCTTTTTTAAAATCCACACAAATATGTCATTAGTCCGAATGTAGAAAATGTTTTTCGGTAGTTTTATGTAAAAAAATTTGACATTTTTGTTCATATGACTGAGGGTCAGCGGGCAAGTTGTCCCTCGGCGGGCCGCGGGTTGGCCACCCTTGCTTTAAAACATAAATAAAAAGCAATAGAGTTCACGCTTTGGTATACGGTATACAATAACGTATGTGAATGCATATTAGTTTTTTCTAGCGCTCTACTCCAAAAACGGTTGATCTTACAGAAAAATGCATTTTTTGTAGATGATTGCACCATGAACAATTTTTTTATGACCTCTATTGACCTGCGAACAATAGGTCGCGAGATATTCGCGCAAAACTGATTTGTGCGACCTTCTGGCCTTCAACTTTTTAGCCGGCACCAGTGGCGTAGCATGCCTTGGAGGGGCCCTGTATCAAATTAAGGATTTCATACAAAAAAAAAACAAAAATGCTTACGTGAAATTAAAATAAATGTTAAGTTATCAATTCCTTCTAGAAATTTAGCTAAGAAACAATTCAAATTAAATATACACTATTCTTGCTTTTTTTTCGGCAAATTGATTTATTACATCATCTATAACTGAAGACCATTTCAGTTTTTCTAACATTTCTGTCTCTATAGACAATAGTGACAAGTCTGATAGCCGTTCCTGTCCCATCGAAGGTAATTTTTTATCAGTTTCAATTTCGAAAAACTTCTTTCAGCTGTTGCGGTTGTAACTGGTAAGGTCAAGAATAGAAACCATGCTGTTATTACCTCCGGGAAACTGGATGCAAGGCTATTGAATTTTATCAGCAATAATTCCATGAGTTCCTTAATTGAATTAATTCTTTGAATTTCAGATTTTAAGTTTTCAGAGCAATTAGTAGTTCATAAAAATGTCTTATGTCAAAAAACCAAATTCACCCTTCGCTAGTGGTAGATAAATAATTAGTACCTACTTACCATTGCAAGAAATTTTGGGCATTTTTTTTCATAAGCTCCTCTCTTTTCTGTTTATATTTTTTTTCATAGCTCCACTGGGATAATCGCTTTTCTTTTCACTCATTCTTTTCACGAATCAAACTAAGTAACCAACAAATAATCAGAAGAACAAGATTGTATTGAATTACAATGTAATAATAATAATAACGTTTGAACCGGGATGAAATAAAACGCGTGAATATAATTGCTCTCCGTGGTTTGTCATTGTACATCGGTTTATGTGAGATTCCCCCATTTGAGGGAATGACTTAAACGGGAGAATCCCGCAATAACCGATGTACGACGTTGCCAACTTTTGGGAGCACGCTGAACCCGGAAAAAAAAGAAATTGATTTTTTTGACTTTTCTCATTTCTGAAGTGAAAACTCTGTAGGCACGTTAGGGGCCCCTGTAGACTGGGGGCCCCGTATCATTGATACGGCTGATACGCCGGTAGCTACGCCTCTGGCCGGCACGATATCTATGTCGATTTTTTACATATTTTAAAAAACACCGTAATAAAAATGTATGCGAAAATCACTAGGAATTTTTCCGCAGTTAAAACCTATAACGACTGAGCTATAAATCACTCAAAATATGTCCAGAGCAATCAGCTGTCTACTCTCTACTATGCAATATTTCGTAAACTACCATTTAACCCAATTTAATATAAGATACTCACTAATGAGAGGCGTCTTCTCAGTAGGAGGCAGAGTCTCCCTGATTGTCATCAAGAAGACCGTCATGGACAACAGGGCACTGATCCCAAGGGTGACCTTTTCCCCCGATTCCGATGGAACGTAGAAGACCAAAAGGGCTGTAATAGAAAATTACGGTGGTTTAAATGAGCTAGGGGAATTCACCCACTCGGAAGCGGAGAATTGGAGTGTTATGTGGCGAACCCAACAATTTCAGGGTATCGTGTTCAGATTGAAGATTTGATTTTCTATTTGCCTATTATAGATAATGTGATAGCATGTATCCCATGACGAGAATTAATTGGTAGAATATTGGGTATAGAAATATATATAAATGAATAACTTAACAAATATTTAGTTGAACCAATAAATTGTGATGAATAATCTGACTAGATAGAACGTGAAAATTATAAATATTCACAATAGTTTTTTTTTGCCATAGTATCCACATTTTATTCAGTAACCATTGTTGGATATAATTTTCTATCAGATAAAATCCTTTAGAAGATTCAGTCCGTTATCAGCATCGTATATATATATATATATAT
>JARQZK010002890.1:1327500-1355000 GCA_030704885.1 Cynegetis impunctata
CTTCAATAAAATCCACACATTTTCCTTTAATTTGTTCAACCTCTTCAGATAAAATATTATTAGCCGTTATTATAGAATATTATATTTTACGTAAGTGGAAATAGAAACACAACTGAACACGATTAAGGGCAAACAAGTGACGAAGCAAGAGAAAGAATATAAACTTTGTTGTCTACTTACAAGCTACCTATTTGTTTTATTTATTTAGAGGTTTCTATGAGAAATTATTTATTTATTACTTTTTATTAGAATAAATTTTTTCATTTTTCCAAAATGTTTTTCAATGAATATTCGTTTTCGAGTATATTTTTATAGGAAAAAAGACAGAAAAAGCTGTATATTCCTTTTTTCGCGTATATTTATTTTAGTACTTTGTAAAAAACAAGCCCCCCCCAAGAATTGGTTTAGCCCCCTCTAGAAAGCAGTACTAGCAAAGTAGACATTTCATATCAGGAAATATGTATTCTACCGACGGTATTCTGCATTTATGATCTAAGCAGTGAATTGTTGCTTTCCGATATCCTTGGTTGAGGACGCTCTGGGTTGTTAGCCTGATAGTAGCTCGGTCACGATTTGTATTGGGAAACAATTAGAAATTTGTAAATTCACTCCGAGTCAAATAAGCTGCACTGATGAGATATAATAAGATCGAAACAGCTGTATGCAGATTTTGAGTCGGGGTGACTTGACGATTTCTATAATTCACTGTTGGATTGAGAATGTAGAATTCTCGTCGGGGAATGCATATAACCTACTCCCTTGTAAAGTTGTTCGATGATTTTTTAAATTATTGAAGAATTTTCCTTTTTCACTTTATGTAGTATATTAAATTAACCATGTATATTATTCATAATTTGATTTTAGATAGATTTAGAGATTCCTTCCAAATAATTTGATATTCCCAAGTTTTCAAAAAATCATGTTTACTTACCTATACCATTAATCAATATGCAGGGCAGTATCAAATTGAAGACATAAAAAAGAGGACGTCTTCGTAAATTAATCCTGTAGGTGATATCCGGATAAGGCTCCGGGCAGCAGGAATATATTTGGATATGTTTGGTTGACGTGAAATTTATCAAATCGAACTCTCCGTTTGCCTGATAGTTACTGACATCTCCCTGTTCTGTCTGCTTGGCCAGTTCCACCTGAAAGTACATAAATATTATATCAAAGAAGAGAAATATTGATCGACTTGCCAATATCTATATACAGAACTCTTTAGCTGAATAGCCAGATGAAATCAAAAAGAATCACTACGTTTTAATCGAACAAGATTAATTTGGTGCAATGACATTAACAATAAGTACCTACATAAACAGAGAAATAACAACTATATGAAATGTATAATTAATTGAAAACTTTTTGCTATCTATATATCTACATTATAACTTTCAATGGGCATCTATCCGAACTGGATAATAACATATATTTTCGATTTTATACTAACTACGATAATTTGATTTAAAATTGAATTGATTAAATTTACTGCCGATGATTCGGAAAGGGCAGTACAGCCATATATTAAACCTACAAACGATTTTACTGAAGTTTGTTCGAATGTACTTAGAAAAGCACAGACTTGCCAAACGCACGCATAGGTATATATATATATATATATATATATATATATATATATATATATATATATATATGTATATATATATATATATATATATATATGTATATATATATATATATATATATATATATATATATATATATATATATATATATATATATATATAAGGTAAGGTGGGGCAAGTGCGCTATACATTTTGTCGAGTTCACCTTTAAACAGCTACATAAAATCTGCTTTTTATGCTAGATAGATTATTAGTTTTGCAAAAGAAACTTCCACCACTTCTGTATTGTTCTGTGTTAGAGGATTCCGCGAAAAATCGAAATTTACATGTTTCATAAACGAAAAGAAAAAAAAGGACCTTGTATGCACTTGCCCCATAAAATGGGGCAAGTGCATAACCCAGCCTTCGAAACGTTACAAAGACTAATTAGTGCACGACGGGGCAAGTGCCAGATAGTTCGATTCCTGATGTTTGAATGGTTTTTGATTTTTTGCAAATCGGAGCACGACTCTCTGAGATACAGAGTTTGACAGCTTGTCGAAAAGAAATTAACTGGGTGGTTAGAAAAAAATCAATTTAAAAATGTGATCAACGTTATATATTCATTTTCATTGAACAATTCGAACATTATACTATAAAAATTCAACCAAATCGCAAGACTTTTCCTCACAAAAGGGTATCAGAATTATGTGAAAAATTCAAAATTCTACAATACAACAATAAAAAAAAATTTTTTGGTACTTTTACGTAACTAGGAAATAAGTGAAACAATATTCATCACTGAATGATGTTACTAGATAAATCAATATTAAAAATAGCTTCCCCTCGCCTACCAACTTTTGGTGATATCATTGGCTCATCTTTATCAAATTTATTGATCGTTTTCTTGCCCAAAAATTGAACGATGACCCAGTCACCAACAGCCATGTCATTAACTTTTTTAAAGTCTTAGCATCTTCTCTCTGCTCTTTCTTCTTCTTCCATTTTTCTTAAGTAAAAATCGTGAGGGGGCAAGTGCGTAGCATCCTGCATTTGTCCCACTGTTGACTAGCGCACTTACCCCGACATCTCAATTTTTTGAGGTAAGTGCAGAGTACAGCCTAACTCAGGTGAAATGAACAAATATAATTAAATTAAGTTTTATTCTAGAACTACAATATTAAAAGTATGTACTTAGTATGAGAAATATGCAAAAAATTGTTAAATGTGGTGGATCAACTGAGATGACCTAGACTCCTTCCAACTTGACACACAAGACTAAACCACATGGCCACTTTGAAACCGCGCCAAAACTGAAGCGCACTGCCCTAGAGCGCCTCTACTGGCAAAGTTTTTATGGTTATAAAGTTCGCAACAGAACCCACAGATGGTAGCTCTCTGACTCAAGCTTAACAGGACAGAAGAGGGCTACTATGCACTTACCCCGAAATCGCACTTGCCCCACCTTACCTTATATATATATATATATATATATATATATATATATATATATATATATATATATATATATATATATATACGTGGTTATACACATCATACTGCACGGAATATTATGTCCAAAGTACGCGACTTTCAAAAAGTTTCACTTTAGCGATATTTCTATTATGGTAACTTTTTGAAATTAATTCAATATTACACAGGGTGTAGAAAATGTACAAAGAATATCAATGATTAAATCAAAGCAATTCAGTTAATTTTTTTGGTGAGGTAAATTATTTGTCTCGTTAAACATTTCAAGAGTGAGTAGCATTGAAGTTAAACAACCATGCTCAGTATCTTTAACAACAATCGGGGGGTATTTAATTCATAGGCCTGTTATTGCTAAAAAAATCATATAATAATTTATATAAATATATATATATATATATATATATATATATATATATATATATATATATATATATATATATATATATATATATAATATATATATATATATTATAAATTCTTTTATTACGCGATGGTGTCTTATTGTCATTGTGCATATCGCACCCTTAGTGATACAAGGGCATAATACGAAATAGAAGTTTTGGGGGAAATCGCGTTTAAAGATTCAGGTTTCCTACATTTCAGCTTATTTTTCGTATAAAATGCTCATTATTTGTGTTATAAATGTGAAATTCTGCTGCTTTGTTCACTGATAACTACACTATAAATAGCCATGAAAATAAAATTGAATTTGAATGAATTTCAATTTTTTTTGGACATTTCATGTGAGTGAGGGTCTAATAATAGATTTAACATATAACAATTTATATACTATAAGGAACCAATAAGATATAATTCCTTTTTAACAATCGTTTCTTTTCAGCAATATAGAGATCTATTATGAATTACACCCAAAAAATTTACAACATTTTTGTATAAATATAACGGTGCAACTACAAATTATTCCATATAACACAAAATGTTCAGAACAAAACTCTCCTGTTTTTTTCTCATAGAAGGGCACAAATACGAATTGTACAAAGCTTGAACGATCCGTCTTCGACAAGTATGGGCACGTTACTAATTGCGACCTTGTAGCTGTAAGAACGGTAGACGCGAGGGGAGAGTGTGAGAGAGGCACAAATACAGTTACCAAGTCATGATTGACATTTTTCTCGCTCTGTCAGCGCTAACCGGTAGATGATTCCATTTTGTGCCCGTATCATTTAAAATCACACTTTACAAAAATTTTGACTTGAGCCCTTATATTATTGAGGGTGCGATATATAGGTACCTAAATGATAAATTTACTATTTCATGTATTTTTAGCATCTTCTCAGCTTACATATGAAAAAACTCTATCGCAGCGAGCAGCATTAGAAAAGTAGGTTTTCAAAACGTATACAGTTTGAAAAATCTATTCATTCAATTATGAATTTTGTTCCAACTCTAAAACATAAAAATTGCGTTCTTTATCGTATAAACAATATTTATTTCCTTCTCCGAGGGGAGTCAACCCCCCAACCAATTTATATCGAAATGAATACCATCTAAGATATCATACGAAACTTCCTACATACAAAGTTTCAACCATATGGTCCCAAAATTGCGCCTTCTATCGTGTGAGCAAGATTTAAGGTAAGGTGGGGCAAGTGCGTTTTCGGGGTAAGTGCATATTAGCCCTCTTCTGTCCTGTTAAGCTTGAGTCAGAGAGCTACCATCTGTGGGTTCTGTTGCGAACTTTATAAACATAAAAACTTTGGCAGTAGAGGCGCTCCAGCGCAGTGCGCTTCAGTATTGGCGCGGTTTCAAAGTGACCATGTGGTTTAGTCTCGTGTGTCAAGTTGGAAGGAGTCTAGGTCATCTCAGTTGATCCACCACATTTTACAATTTTTTGCATATTTCTCATACTAAGTACATACTTTTAATATTGTAGTTCTAGAATAAAACTTGAATTTAGTTATATTTTTTCATTTCACCTGAGTTAGGCTGTACTCTGCACTTACTTCAAAAAATTGAGGAGTCGGGGCAAGTGCGCTAGTCAACAGTGGGACAAGTGCAGGATGCTACGCACTTGCCCCCTCACGATTTTTATTTAAGAAAAATGGAAGAAGAAGAAAGTGCAGAGAGAAGATGCTAAGACTTAGAAAAAAATTAATGACATGGTTGGTGACTGGGTCATCGTTCAATTTTTGGGCAAGAAAACGATCAATGAATTTGATAAAGATGAGCCAATGATATCACCAAAAGTTGGTAGGCGAGGGGAAGCTATTTTTAATATTGATTTATCTAGTTAAAACATTCAGTGATGAATATTGTTTTATCTATTTCCTAGTTACGTAAAAGTACCAAAAAAAATTTTTTTATTGTTGTATTGTAGAATTTTGAATTTTGTACATAATTCTGATACCCTTTTGTGAGGAAAAGTCTTGCGATTTTGTTGAATTTTTATAGTATAATGTTTGAGTTGTTCAATAGAAATAAATATATAACGTTGATCACATTTTTAAATTGATTTTTTTCTAACCACCCAGTAAATTTCTGTTCGACAAGCTGTCAAACTCTGTATCTCAGAGAGTTATGCTCCGATTTGCAAAAATTCAAAAACCATTCAAACATCAGGATCGAACTATCTGGCACTTGCCCCGTCGTGTACTGATTAGTCTTTGTAAGGTTTCGAAGGTTGGGTTATGCACTTGCCCCATTTTATGGGGCAAGTGCATACTAGGGACCTTTTTTTTCGTTTATGAAACATGTAAATTGCGATTTTTCGCGGAATCCTATGACACAGAACAATACAGAAGTGGTAGAAGTTTCTTTTGCAAAACTGATAATCTCTCTAGCATAAAAAGCAGATTTTATGTAGCTGTTTAAAGGTGAACTCGACAAAATGTATAGCGCACTTGCCCCACCTTACCTTATTTCAACTTCTGGGGGGTCATCCCCTCAAGAAATTCCTACCAAAACTAATGCCATCCAATATATCATACGAAACTACCTCTCACAAACTTTCAATCCTATTGCTCCAAAATTACACCCTTTATCAAGGAAATAATTATTCATTTCTTCCTCCAGGGGGTCAACCCTCTAACCAATTTGAACCAAAACCAATCCCATACAAGATACCTTCCGAAAATACCTACTTACAAACTTTCAACCCTACTACTCCAAAATTGCGACCTTTATCGTGTAAACAAGATTTATTTCCGCCCAGAGGGTCAACCCAATCAATTAGAACCAAAACCAATCCCATCGAAGATATCATACGAAACTACCTATTCACGAAGTCTCATACCTATTGCTAAAAAATTTGAGCCATTTATCCTGTAAACAACGCTAAAATACATAAGCTTATACATACATATGAACATCTGACCCGGCAAACGTTGTTTAAATTATTAAAATGGCTATTAAAAAATATGGGTTCCTGAAACAAGTATTGTTGATAGAAGGGTGAAAATTTAGAGTTTTATGTACTTTTTAATGCAACATTATAAAAAAATAAAAATTAAAAATGCTGTCCAAAAAATGTATAAAAATGATTGGGGTGGACCACCCTCATCACTTAGGGGAATGAAAAATATATTACCTACTATCTATTCTCAGACCGACTATTGTTATTTTCGATTGCCATCTTGCAACCCTATTGTGGATCTGTGGATAAAATTTTAAAAAATTTCATGAGAAAATAAAAATAAGGGCAAAGGTAAATTGAGTCCCGTCTACCTGAATTAAGAAGGGTCAAGAAATTTAGATGGTCCAATTGAGTCCCGGGTCACTTAAATCTTTCTAATCCTTCTAATCCTCCTGTATGCATATTTAGGGAATTCCTAATTACTTTTTAAATCTCTATACCAAATAATATTTTTATTACCTATGAACGAAGGATTTCATTGGTTAGACATCTATGGATATCATATATAAAAAGGGTTTTCTACAAAAATTTTTAATATAGTTTGTTTAATTTGTACCTACCTATTCGGTTTGTCAAAATGAGATCTGTGAGAGTGGTACTAAGTGAAAGAGGGAAACAACTGATTGTGTTGGATGGCTTCAAATATCGTTTCCATAAGATGTTAAAAAATAATGCCAAACATTTTTAGAAACTGAAGGTGCTGACAACATAGTAACAGAAATTATGGATAACCACTTAACTCAAGAATCTTGTTTATAATCAACAAATGAAAATAGGCGTTGATCGTAGAGGGGTGAAAATTTAGTGTTGTATGTATTTTTGAATGCTGTAAAAAGAAGAACAGAAAATTTCATCTGAAAAACATGAAATAAAAATTGAGAGGTGGACCACCCTTAACATTCAGGGGGATGAAAAATAGATTTTGTCCGATTCTTAGACCTAACCGATATGCACACAAAATCTCATGAGAATCGGTCGACCCATTTCGGAGGAGTTTAACAAATAAAAAATAGGGGTTGTTCGTAGAGAGATGAAAGTTTAGGGTTGTATGTATTTTTGAATCCTGTATCATAAAAAAAGTAGAACAGAAAATTTTGTCTGTAAAACAAAAAATTAGAATAAGGGGTGGACCCTTAAACCTTTAGGGGGATGAAAAATATATATTAGCCGATTCTCAGACCTACCCGATATGCACACAAAATTTCATGAGAATCGGTCGAGCCATTTTGGAGGAGTTTAACAAGTGATAAATAGGGGTTGATCGTAGAGGGGTGATGTATTTTTAAATGCTGTATCATAAAAAAATAGAACAGAAAATTTTGTCTGAAGAACAAAAAATTAAAATTAAGGGGTGGACCACCCTCAACATTTAGGGGGATGAAAAATAGACGTTAGCCGATTCTCAGACCTACCCGAGATGCACACAAAATTTCAAAAGAATCGGTCGAGCCATTTCGGAGAAGTTTAACTTCTCACACCGTGACACGAGAATTTTATATATTAGATTTATATATATATATATATATATTATATTATATATATATTATATATATATCTATATTATAGTATATATATATATATATATATATATATATATATATATATATATATATATATATATATATGTATATATATATATATATATATATATATATGTATATATATATATATATATATATATATATATATATATATATATATATATATATGTATGTATGTATATAGAGATATATGAAATTGAGTTTTTGGTGCCAAGCATCATAAAAAGTCATGAAACGAAAAACTATCTTGGTCATAGGTCCAACTTTGCTAATCGCACCCATTTCAATAAGCAGGTTTTCAAAGTGAAAACCTGCTAAACAATACGTGAAAGGAATAGTAGCAATTTTTCAGATAACATATTCTGAAAGTTTGGAAATAAAATAATTTTTAAAACACATAAATGAAAGCATTTTAATAAATATTTTCAAGAGACATTGAAAAATGTGTTTTCTACGTTTTGATAAATATATTGTCATCTCATGAAAAACGGATGAAACCCCAACGGAATCAGATTTGAAACCTTCAAACAGGAAATGAACTTATCTGGAAGTCGAATTATATACCGAAAGTTGGTTATAATGGAAAAACGAATTTCATCTTTGAACAGAATTTCACACCGACAAAGACCTGGGGGGCCTATCGGGAATTTGTCGGTGCCAAATCGATAATCAAAATCAAGGACCGGTTGGATATATCTCAAAGAAATGTATGATTTAGTTACGGTAGATCTCTTTGAGTCATTCACGATGAAAAGGAATATATTTTCCGTGTGTGAAAATGAAATTTATAAACGCAAATGGCGAAATAATATATATGTGACCAGTTCACTTCCTGAAACAAGTTTATTTCAGACTTAAAACTGTTTTCTTCAATTTTAAAGTTCTATAATACAATTATGATACGTTATGCAGTAATGTAATGTTATTGGTTGATTTTCATTGATCTAATGCAGTTCATATTTCTTCATTAATTTTACAATAATTTTGCAACTTTTATCATGTGCCAAATCCTATAAATTGAAGGAATGTTTGTTTTCTCATCAACAAAAAAAAAGGAATTAGTTAAAATATTCATTACTGGAAATAGTGGAGCTCTTATAATTGCTCTTCGAGAAATAAAATATGTTTATTCGAGCAATTATTAATAAGGACAATATGTCTACCATAATTTATTAATTTCTGTTTGAATATCGGATGACTACAATAATTTTTAATTGTATCGTATTTTAAGATCCAGTATTTGAATATTATACAGTGCTTTCATGATGAAAGGAACAAATTCATTAAAAAATTAGGTTTCTATTTCATGTTAAAATCCTCGGACAGGTCGATTAGTATTTTTATTTGGGCATTTTTCGCAATAAAAATTTTGTATACAGGGTGTCTCATTCAAGAGCTATGGCTTTGTCATTAGTTTTTTTAAAGGTAATACCCTGTATATTATTTCACTTTACAATTCTACGATAAATTCTTATCACTTTTTGTGAACATACCATATGCCTCAACTCGATGGATTGCCAGAAACGGAGATAGTGGGTAATGAGAGGTACGATATGAAAACACACAAATGTAATTACTAATTTAATTTTTACATATGTTCAATCTGTTGTCCGTTTACTTCGAGACATTTTTGAAGTCGATTCAATGTTTCCCGTTGCACATTTTCAATTACTTCTGGACTGATAAGTCTTATTTCCCGCCTGATTCTCTCTTTTAGATCATCAATATTATTTGGTCTATTCAAATAAACTTTAGACTTCAAATAACCCCATAAGAAAAAATCCAATGGGGTTATGTCCGGTGATCTTGGCGGCCACTCAATCGGACCTCTCCGTCCTATCCATCTGTTGGGAAAAGTTGCATCAAGAAATTGTCGAACAGCGATTGAATAGTGAGGAGGTGCCCCATCTTGTTGAAACCATATCTCGTTATTAGGTATGTCAGGATCTTGTGGGTTAGGAAACAAAACAGCTAAAGCCGGAATGAGTTCGAACTGGAGAAAGTTCAAGTAGTCCTCTCCGTTTAGTGTTCCTTCAAAAAAATAGGGACCAACTATACGATTTCGAACAATCGCTGCCCATGTATTAATTTTTTGAGGCCGCTGTGTGTGGCATTCTTGCATCCAATGAGGATTCTCGGTCGCCCAATACCTACAGTTTTGTCTGTTGACGTGGCCATTTAAAGTAAAGGTGGCTTCATCAGAAAAAATTATGTTTGTAATGGAATTTAGATGTTGATTATGAATTTCAAGAATCTGCTCACAAAACTGTACTCTGCGGTCAAAATCGTCTTCTAATAATTCATGTACCAGCTTAATTTTATAGTGATGATACTTATTTACCTTAAGTATTTTATGCACGGACCCTACTGATAAATTGAAATTATTGGAAATTGTAGTAATGGATGTATGAGGGTTATCTTGGGTTTCTAGTAGAACGTTCAGCACTGTTTCTTCAGATACTCTCGGTGGTCTTCTTTTAGGTAAATCTCTAACGTGGCCGTATCTCCTGAATTTTGATTCAATTTTGCTGACTGTCGATCTAGTAATTGGCGGACGATCAGGATGATTTTCATTGAATAGATTGCAGACTTCTTCTTGTGAACGCACCCTATCTCCAAAACCAATCATCATAAGTACTTCAATACGTTCTCTCTCAAGTAATTGCATTTTTCTTAAACAATGAAGTAGTGTAGTGCCTGGAGCGTTAAAAACGTGAAAACTGCGGACTATACTGCACCTGTGAATGAATTCAGATGGTACATGTGAAATTTTATTCTTCTGATTTAATGACAATGTTTACCTAAAATTTTTTTGTACTTTTAATCCACATTTCAAATCTCCAGGTGCACCACTATCTCTCCGTTATAATCTGGGAATCCATCAAGTTGAGGCATATGGTATGTTCACAAAGAGTGATAAGAATTTATCGTAGAATTGTAAAGTGAAATAATATATACAGTATTACCTTAATAAAAACATATGACAAAGCCATAGCTCTTGAATGAGACACCCTGTATACAAAATTTTTATTGCGAAAATTGCCCAAATAAAAATACTAATCGACCTGTCCGAGGATTTTAACATGAAATAGAAACCTAATTTTTTAATGAATTTGTTCCTTTCATCATGAAAGCACTGTATATATATATATATATATATATATATATATATATATATATATTTATATATATATTTATATATATATATATATATTCATATATATATATTATATATATATATATATATATATATATATATATATATATATATATATATATATATATATAATATTCAAATACTGTATCCTAAAATAATTTTTTTATAAATATTTTTGTATAAACACACGTGTGTTTTCCGTTTAACACGAAAAATTCTCACATATATATATATATATATATATATATATATATATATATATATATATATATATATATATATATATATATGTATATATATATATATATATATATATATATGTATATATATATATATATATTTATATATATATATATATATATATATATATATATATATATATATATATATATATATATATATATATATATATATATATATATATATATATATATATATATATTTCACTCGTATATTATTTGTTGATTTTACCTTAGATACGGTTGCTATGAATACACACATTATGCCCTACGGCGTTATGAGCGGGCACGATGGATCATAACGCCCGCTCATTGTACGAGGACAACTGAAGCCACTTCCATTGATATAATCCTTGTCGTATACGACTCTGGATTTCTCCAGCAATGAATTATTCGCAGCGTTGGCTGCATTTGCTATGATATTCTTGGGTAAATTCATATTCATTTCTATTATTTCTATAAGACTACACAAAGAACACAGATTATAGATTTAAAAAATGCAGTCTACAAATTCATGTTTGAAGATTTAGCTCTATTTACATTGATTCTTCTAAGGTTATCGTCATCCAATGCATTCGTGGAGAGGATATTTTCATTGATTAATATTGTTGAATGTAAAATTCGAAATAAAATGATACTAAAAATTATAAATTCAGTTGTGTCTATTAGATCTCACTTGGAAATAAATGAGATTTGCTATAAATCATTTGAGCCTAGCAAAGCTATGTATGCAAAATTTAATTCTGATATGTATCAGTAGCAGAACCGATCCACAAATTCAAGCACAGACAAAGATGATGATGATGTAATGATGTCTTGTGAACAGTTTATATAAAAATAAAGATATTTGTAATCGTGGTTTTGATTGTAATAGTAATTTAATTAAAAAGTCCCGAAAGTAACTATTATTGTTTTTCGGACGAGTAGGCAACATGTTGGGTGCACTATTTTTTCGTACAGTTGCGAAAAAAATCATGATTGCGATTTTCGGTGACAAATTAGCAGCAAAACACGTATGAAATAACTCCTAGAATAAGTGAATTTCATATGAAAAATACTTGTTACCAATGTTTCCCCGTTAACATGTCCCAACCAAGGTTGCGCTTTTGGGAGACAAATTATCGTCTAAAGTGCAACACGGCTCTGAAAAATCTGGCAACCCTGATGGTAGCCGCTCGTTTGTCGCTATTTCAGTTTAGGATAAAAAACGTCAACATGTTTTGCGGGTTAAAAGATGCCACAAATAAATAATTTTAAGTCAGTTTTACAATTAGGTAGATTTGTTCGTAACTAGGCTAGTTTTATGTTTCAACGCAAATATAAACATTTTTGGTTTGTAATAATTCTGGTATCTCTACTAGAGGGGGCTTAGATAATTCCAGAGGGGGCTCTGCCCCCTCTGGCGCTCCCTGGATACGGCCCTGATATATAAATATATATATATATATATATATATATATATATATATATATATATATATATATATATATATATATATATATATATATATATATATATATATATATATATATATATATATATATACATATATATATATATATATATATATATATATATATATATATATATAATAATAATAATATCGTTTATTTTAGCATAAGCTATTACATAAATCTACATCTGCTGAGAAGCCTAGACATTTCGGCTTAACATTTCATATTACTTAAAACAAACATTGCTAACTTACGCTTGAAAACATTAAAACTAGTACTACTTTTTATATCACTAGGCAATTTATTAAATCCATTTAATCCCTCATAAAATATACTATTTCTGGATTTAGCAAGCCGACAAACCTGCATGTAAAAGCAATTAGCATTTCTAGTGTCGTAGCCGTGCACGTCACTGACACAGGTTATATTTTTGATCACATTATTTGGAAGCAGTCGATTTTTAACTTTATAAATGAATATATAAGTGGCGAAGACTATTCTCTGCCTAACAGACATCAGCTCTAGAGTATTCAACATAGTTTTTATTGGAGTATATCTATTACATTTCAAAATTACTCGCATGGCCCTATTCTGCAGTTTTTGTAACTGTTGATTTTTTTCTTTGCTCAGTCCGAATAACAAAGTGGAACAATATACGAAGTGTGGCATAATTATTGATTTGTATAGCAACAACTTTACGTATGTTGTCAGATTTCCTCCAATTCTTTTCAAAAAATTTACTTTCTTTGAGATTTTAGAAGAAATCAAATCAACATGTTCGTTGAAATTCAATTTTTCATCCAACATAATACCTAAATATTTGACTGTATATATATACACAGGGTGATTCATTAATACGTGTAAATATTTTAACGGGAGAATTTTGAGCCCAAAATATGAAGATCTAACCCAATTTGCTCATATAAAATATTTCTCCTTACTGAGTTACAGGGTGTTTTATTTCGATTATTAAAAATGAATTTTGTTCATTACTTCAATGCTGCTTGATATTTCTTTATGATATTTGGCAGTAAGTTAAAGTAGTTTGGGACACATCAAATAATAGTAAAGAAGACTTTCTCGCTATCACCAGTGGCGTACGGCAGGGGCACGGGAAGAGTTCTCGTTTCCTAAATTCTACGCCACTGGCAGAATTGTCATTTTAGTATAATTTTTCGATTCTCCTATATTTTCTCTGTAAATAAGTATTTCTTTTTTCGTAACGCTAGAGCCACTATTTTTCGAGATATTTAACGTTGAACATATGGCTGCACAATTCCTTTGATTTTTATGTACGAGTCATATCGGGTTTTTTGTCATACGATTGCATGTATTTAAATTGAAAAAAAAAATTATTAGGTATTTTTTTTATATTTATAATAATATTAACAAACAATTTAAAACATAACAACTACAAAAATATCCAGCGCTACATAAAAAAAGTTCAAAATAAATACTTAATTATGAAGATCTTCTTTACAAATTTTGGAAGAATATCAAATTTATGAACAAAACTTATTATAAATATAAAAAAAATACCTAATAATTTTTTTTTTCAATTTAAATACATGCAATCGTATGACAAAAAACCCGATATGACTCGTACATAAAAATCAAAGGAATTGTGCAGCCATATGTTCAACGTTAAATATCTCGAAAAATAGTGGCTCTAGCGTTACGAAAAGAGAATACTTTATTTACAGAGAAAATATAGGAGAATCGAAAAATTATACTAAAATGACAATTCTGCCAGTGGCGTAGAATTAAGGAAACGAGAACTCTTCCCGTGCCCCTGCCGTACGCCACTGGTGATAGCGAGAAAATCTTCTTTACTATTATTTGATGTGTCCCAGACTACTTTAACTTACTGCCAAATATCATAAAGAAATATCAAGCAGCATTGAAGTAATGAACAAAATTCATTTTTAATAATCGAAATAAAACACCCTGTAACTCAGTAAGGAGAAATATTTTATATGAGCAAATTGGGTTAGATCTTCATATTTTGGGCTCAAAATTCTCCCGTTAAAATATTTACACGTATTAATGAATCACCCTGTATATATATATATATATATATATATATATATATATATATATATATATATATATATATATATATATATATATATATATATATATATATATATATATATATATATATATATATATATATATATATATATATATATATATATATATATATATATATATATATATATATATATATATGAATAAATTCATAGAACTTGTTCAGCACATTCTTTCTCGTGTAAATTTAAAGAATGATGAAAAATATCCAAGAATTTATAGATTTCTCTTATATACCGAATAAATATACGTATTTAATGCACGGAAGAGAAAAAGAAATCTTTCATAGTCCGCAAAAGGTTATTTCCTTAAACTAATGGAAGTTTTCGAGGATAAGTATTCCTGTACACTCAATGAACTTTTGACAGTAGAAACTTGTTTTCATCCATAAGTTTTACGATATTCTAAGGTGCTGAAAACTAATGTGAATAAAGCTAGAGTTTCGTTTGACAGATTTCTCTATAATAGGGGTCTGTCTATACGTTTTCTGACGGAGCAATTTAGATGCTATCTTCGAGAAAGCACGTACATTTATTAGTAAAGAAAACATGGAAATTCAATAGCTACATGTCTGCTAAGAATGCCACTCACAAGAAAACATTTCCTCCATGATTATGGAGAATATGTGAACACAGGAAAATAAAATTGGAGTAGCTCTTTGTGCGAATTATGTCACTCTGAGTTCATTGTTGTATTTCACACGAAAATATTACTATCAGGTGCGGGAGTAGGTTTTTCATCCGCTTTATACCTTCTAGACTACGATTTTTGAATGTTTTCTTTATCTGATATATATATATATATATATATATATATATATATATATATATAGGTATATATTTATATATATATATATATATATATATATATATATATATATATATATATATATATATATATATATATATATATATATATATATATATATACATATTTATATATATATACTTTTTATTATTATTGTTTCCTGGTACATAATGGATCTTCTGCGGCTTCTATGAAACAAAATTAGTTGAAAATTTATATCTGTGATTGGTTTCGAGGTAGAACAAAACTATTAAAATTTGGGTAAATTTTTGTAACGGCCATCATTTTAACGTAGATATTTCTTGTTTTTTCGTGGTTTTTGAAAATTTGCTCAACTCCTGTACGAGATGCACTTTGCTAATTCATTTATTCTTTTTGATTAACATAATTATTTTCTAAATAGTTGATGGAATCCGTCGTTACTACGTGATAATTTAACATGATGAACAAAACTAAATTTGGATTTACTACGTTGATTATCACAAAATATTTTGAAAAATATAACACTGCGATTGCAATTTCGGTCACTAGACCATCATCGGGCAGATTGAGTTAAGAACTGAATACAGAATAATTATAGATTTGCGCTTACGGGTGGGAAAGGATTATTGCAGGTACCTAAATAGACAAGAGGAACATATTTCAAGAAGGGCTAATCGAGTGAATTTTCCAAATTGGTACAATACAATGTTCTTAGAAAAGTCATTATTGTTTGAATACACTAAATATAGGAGAATATATCAAGTCAATCTGGTCGTTCAGCAAGATATCTTTTGCATTCTGATTGAGTTTAAAAATTTCTAATGATTCTAAGTAAGTAAGTTTGGTTCCTTTCGGTAGGTAATTTGTGCATGATTTGAAAATTATCTATGTGTGGAAATGGGTGGTGGTTTTCACGGCAATGATTTGAAAACGTTGAATCCGTTTTATTTTTCAAGAAAGATTGTTGGTGTTCTTTAAATCTTGTCTTGAACGATCGACCAGTCTGACCTATATATACTCCTTTACATACAGGACAAATCACTTCAAACTTTGAAAGTTCAGGAGTTTATAAGTTGATTTGTCCTGTATGTAAAGGAGTGTATATAGGTCAGACTGGTCGATCGTTCAAGACAAGATTTAAAGAACACCAACAAACTTTCTTGAAAAATAAAACGGATTCAACGTTTTCAAATCATTGCCGTGAAAACCACCACCCATTTCCACAAATAGATAATTTTCAAATCATGCACAAATTACCGAAAGGAACTAAACTTACTTACTTAGAATCATTAGAAATTTTTAAACTCAATAATAATGCAAAAGATATCTTGCTGAACGACCAGATTGACTTGATATATTCTCCTATATTCAGTGTATTCAAACAATAATGACTTTTCTAAGAACATTGTATTGTACCAATTTGGGAAATTCACTCGATTAGCCCTTCTTGAAATATGTTCCTCTTGTCTATTTAGGTACCTGCAATAATCCTTTCCCACCCGTAAGCGCAAATCTATAATTATTCTGTATTCAGTTCTTAACTCAATCTGCCCGATGATGGTCTAGTGACCGAAATTGCAATCGCAGTGTTATATTTTTCAAAATATTTTGTGATAATCAACGTAGTAAATCCAAATTTAGGTTTGTTCATCATAATTATTTTCATTACTGTTTGCTATTGAAGCGTTGTTCGTCAGTAAGCAATGCACTTTCGGGCATCATCAAGTTTGTTTCTGTACTTGTTTTTTATGAATGCATATGAGGAAAATGATCTTTCTACTAAGGTAGTCTATGGAAACGGACACAGAAACTCGATTACTAGGTTTCTCCACTGGTCATATCTAACCAAAATCTCGATGAGAGCCTTACCTTCAAAAGCGGATTTGAACTTATTGTCATTAGAAATATCAATGAGTGTTTCTTTTTCTGCAATACTCAATTTTCGATCATTGAGTCATGGTTTTTGTCGTTACAAACGAGGCTTAATTGAAAAAGAAATTGTATTCATTAAATTCCGCCACCGCACTCTGTATTTCCGAGAATTTTCTGTCAACACTTGGCGTACCCAAGGGCCGTAGCCAGCACTGCTTTCTAGAGAGGGCTAAACAAATTCTTGAGGAGCCTGTTTTTTACAAAGTACTAAAATAAATATACGTGAAAAATAGACAGAAAAAGTATACTGGAAAACGAATATTCATTAAAAAACATTTTGGAAAAATAAAAAAATTCATTCTAATAAAAAATAATAAACAAAAATTTCTCATAGAAAACTCTGAAGAAATAAAACAAATAGCTCATAAATAGACAACCAAGTTAATATTCTCTCTCATGCTTCGTCACTTGTTTGCGCTTAATTGTTTTTAGTTGTGTTTCTATTTCTACTACGTAAAATATAAAATTCTGAGTTTGAAAAGAGTTAACGGCTAATAATATTTCATCTGAAGAGGTTGAAGAAATTAAAGGAAAATGTGTTGATTTTATTGAAGTACTTTTACTTGAAATAATCAAACGCATGCCCTCGCATTTAAATTTTTTTCGGCAGAAAAGAAGGTTTAGTCCTGCTATAATTTTAAATGCAGTCCAAGGACCAAAATTTTCTGAGCGGCTACTTACTTTTGTAACTCCCAATAGAATATCTGACATAGAGATACAATATATAAACTTGTTAAATGTCGATTGGAAAGATGTTTGTTGTATCAGTCCCTGATAACACTATTATTTCCTGGAGGAAGGTTATAGATTTAAAAAATGCAGCCTACCAATTCATGTTTGAAGATTTAGCTCTATTTGTATTTACTCTTCTAAGCTTAACGTTATCCAATGCATTCGTGGAGAGGATATTTTCATTGATGAATATTGTTAAATGTAAAATTGGAAACAGAATGATACTGAAAATGTTAAATTCAGTTGTGTCTATTAGATTTCACTCAGCAATATGTGAGTTTTATAATAATAATAACCCCTTGAAAACGTCGCGTCAGCGTAGGGCGTATGCTCACGAAAATGTCTGTGTAAACTTCAAACAGCAAAAAGCGTTGGAAAATTTCAGATCACCCACTGATAACTCCGAAGGTTCCGTATGCGCTATGTTCATTTTGAATCATCAAGAGGATTCAGTATTGTGAACAGTAGAAGAGGGTTACGAATGTGATTTTTCGACTAGAAGTGAATGAATCCGATACTCATTTCATTGTGCAAGGTGGCTGCCCAAATTTAATTACTTATACTCAAAAAAGAACACTACGTACCACATTAAAAATGACTTTTCAAAAGCTGTTGGCATTCATATTCTCTCTCCTATTCTTGTTCAAAAACAAAAATTGGTTTGAAGAAAACAAAACTAACTGCTTATAACACCCGCACATTGTACATGGATTTTCCTATGCACAAGCTGGCGAAAACGGTACAAGGACCATTATACTGCTGTATAAAATACTTCAACAAACTACCATAAAGTATTGAAAGGAAAGAAAATTTAAATAAATATAAAGCAAACATTCATAATTATAATCATCGTTGATGGAATCCGTCGTTACTACGTGATAATTTAACATGATGAACAAAAACTAAATTTGAATTTACTACGGTTATTATCACAAAAATACTTTGAAAAATATAACACTGCGATTGCAATTTCGGTCACTAGACCATCATCGGGCAGATTGAGTTAAGAACTGAATACATAATTGTATATTTGCGCTTACGGGTGGGAAAGAATTATTGCAGGTACCTAAATAGACAAGAGGAACATATTTCAAGAAGGGCTTGTCGAGTGGATTTCCCAAATTGGTACAATACAATGTTCTTAGAAAAATCACTATTAGAAGTTTAGAAGTTTATTCTTATAATAATATAATAATATATGTTTATTCACTAGGTAACAAACAAAGAAAATTTCACAATACAAACGAGATATACGTATAAATACCAAGCAAATAAACAGTAACACCATGTAGTCCTGAAGAGGACTGTCTATGGAGAGTTTACGTTTACCCGCTTCAAAGAATTTATGAATTTATGTGCAAAACAAAAACAAAAACAAAAACTTGCCACTTTGATTTGTAGACCTTGATTATGCTTATAAAGTATTAAAATATTCAACAAATTTAACAAATAGACAACACAGACTAAGTCCACTAGATAAGTGTACATGAACAACAAGAAATGGAACTTGAACTCATGAAATGAGGCACTCGATGGGATGATTTGTGATCGTTTTACTTTTCCTTCAGTCGACAATCGAATGAAAGTAAGCTCTTCCACGTTGCAAGATCCACTTTTTTATAGTTTTCTTGAAAAACAGCTTTGATTCGATAGTTCTTATGTTTTCCGGAAGGTTATTGTACAGTTTTGGCGCAATATACATTAGAGATCGTTGTCCTAGCGCTTTATTGGCTTTCGGTAGATAAGCGTTCCCTTTTCTCATGCTCCGTGTGTTATAAGAGTGGTCAGGTTCATTTAGGTAGGATGATTTATCAGAGAAGATGAACATCAGCACTGACTTCACATAAATTTGTCTGATATCTAATATTGCAAGCTCGTTATAGAGTTTATCAGACGGGTATCGGTTTGGTTTGAATGTTATTATTTTCAGAATTCTTTTTTGTAAGACCTGCAGTGGCTCCATCAGAGTCCTGCGAGCTCCGCCCCACCCTACTATACCATAGCTTAACAACGACTCTACGATCGCGAAATATATCTCTTTCAGTTTTTGAAGTGGAAGTATATATCGACATTGGTAGAACTTGTACAATAGTGAACGGATCTTCTTTTTGAGATTTTCTGTGTGGACATTCCATCTTAGACAAGAATCGATGAACATTCCTAAATAACGTACACTACGGGCCGTCGTAATATTTTGTCCATCGAAAACAATTGTATAAGTTGGTAAGTTGGTATCATACGATGAGAAAGGTATTATCTTTGTTTTTGTGACATTTACCGTTAACAAGTTTAATTGGAACCAATTTTTTATCTTTACCAAGTCCTTTTCTGCCTTTTCCTTCAAATCAGTCCACGAATGAGCAACATAGATAATGGCCGTATCGTCGGCGAACGAGACGATTTCCCCACAAGTTTCTGTGGCAAGCAAGGAGTTCAAATATATGACAAACAGTACTGGACCAAGAACTGTACCTTGGGGTACACCACAGGAAACCGATCTAGATGCACTTATTTTATCATTAACTTTGACCATTTGTTCACGGTTATTCAGGAAGTTTTGGAAGAGTTTTAATGGAATTCCTCTTATACCCAGGTGTTCTAGCTTCTCCAATAAAATTTCATGGCTGACTGTGTCAAACGCCTTTGCTAAATCAATGAAAACCCCCAGGCATGGCTGTTTATTATCCACAGCCGCGTATATCTGTGAGGTGAGGTATGCTATGGCATCCTGAGTACTTCTATTTTCCCTGAATCCGTATTGTCTGCTTGAAATTATATTATGGAGGTTTAGGTATTCCATAAGTCGCTTTTTGATTATTTTCTCAAATAATTTTGAAAAAACTGATGTGAGTGAAATCGGTCGGTAATTTGTCACATTTGATTTGACTCCACCTTTAAATACTGGTATTATGACTGCTGTTTTGAAAGCCTTCGGCACCATTCCGGTCGAAATGCATAAGTTGAAAATGTGACACAAAGGTGCAGATATATATTCTGCCAACAATTTGACCGTCTCATTCCTAATTCCATCTATACCCGGCGATTTATTATTTTTTAGGGATAAAATTTCATTTTTCGTTTCGGTAATGGATGTGGGCCTAAGATATATGGAGTTCAGTGACACTGCACGTTGCTCTTTCAGATCTATTCTCTTAATTTTTGATGCCAGTTTCGGGCCTATTTCAGAGAAATAATTATTCATTTCATTTGCTATATCATCTGCCTCAGTCATTTCCATGCCATTCTCTAGGATTAGATTTTGGACCGTGTTAGTTTTTTCTTTATAGTTGTTGGTGAACATGTTTACAACTTTCCACATATTTTTTGCCGATCCTGCGTTTTTTTCGATCTCAGCTTTAAAGTAGTTGCTCTTAGCTTTTTTGATCAATTTATTCAGTTTGTTTCGATAATTGATGTAATATTTTCTAACTGTATGATTGTTTGGTTCAGCTACTTGTCTTCGATGTAGAGAGTCGCGGGTTTTAATGGAGTTCACTAGTCCCTGAGATATCCAAGGCTTTTTTTTCTTCTTTAATTTTATTTTTATAGTTTGTGTTGCATCCTTTATCATTTTCGTCACCTCGTTTATGAATGACTCAAACGATAATTCAGCGTCTTGAAGATTTTCGACAAAGTTCCAATTTTTTTGCTTTATCGTATTGAGAAGCTTTACTTCATCAGTTTTACAATATGTCATTACATTTTCAGCAGACCTATAGCTCATATTGGTGATAGCGAAAGTTGTATAGTGGTCTGTTATTAGTGTTTTCAATACGAAAGAATAGTTGCTTTCATCATAGTTTTTATTTTTGCCCCTTACAAATACGTGATCCAAACAAGATTTCGTATCGGTGGTGACCCTGGTATATGTGTTTATTAAGGAGATGAAGCCCTTTTCCTGTAACATATTCAGATAGTCATCAGATTCTTTATTGTCTTTAAGTATGTCGATATTTATATCTCCGATGATGTATGTATACTCATAGTTGTTGAAATTTTGAGACTCTAGTAACTCCAATAGGCTGTTTGTAAATTGTTCTGAATCCGTCGATGGAGACCTGTAAACTGCGATGAGTTTAATTTTGTACTTGTTCATATTTATTTCAATGTCTAATGCATTCGCTGAGCCTATTTGGATATTTTTATAAGTGTGCAGTAACCCCTTCTTCAAGTAGACTACTACGCCATCATTTTGATTCAGCCGAGTTTCCGTATGGATCATGTCATAATTTTCAATCTGACATAAGTCCTTGTTTTTTATATCCCAAGTTTCAGACAGAACGATACAACTAGGGAAAAAATCAATTTGTGAAAGCAGCACTTCTAATTGCACGAGATTTTTGTTGATACTGCAAATGTTTAGATTACAAAAAGACAATGTGTTATTCAAATCTGTGTTTCTCGTTTTTAAAGTGTCATTCATATCATCGACTGTGTCATGTTCAATTGTGTTGAAGTTTTTCTCAACTTGATTACGGATGAACCATTCCATAATATACAAAGTACAAAGTATAAAGTATCGCCTCCTCTCCTAATTCCCGCCACCTATTTGGGTGATATTGGACAAGCCATTGAGACCTATTTTTTTTTCCTTTTTCTTATTTACTTATATATACACAATATGCAGTGAAAGCTTCTAATTATTAAGAATTTAAAAGGAAACACAAAAAAAAATATTGTAGATCATAGGTTTTTCTTCTTGTTTACTATTTCTGGTCACCAGAACGCGAGCCGGCACGGGTTCTCACAATTGGTTTTTCCAGTTGCTTTTCAGCTGGTTTCTGAGGTATCTTGTTACTTGTTTTAGGTGTTTCTTCTTTTTTGTCTACTAACGAAGATTGTGGCTGATTCTTTATAAAGCGAGGTGGGTTCGAAACCAGGTAGGTTGGAGTGGAGGGAGCGCTGCTTGCTCCTCTTTCCTCTTCTTTATCCAACTCTTCTAATGCCTGTGCTGAATATTTTTTGTTATTCAGCACTAGCCTATCTCCCTGGATGAAGCAGTTCCCAACTCCGGCACTTCGGTAATGAGACAAGTAATATTTCAACGTTTTGTGTTCTTCTCTTTGGTTCAAGGTTAAATCGTTTGCTATGGAAATGCCTGTACCCTTTAGTTTTTTAACGTTTCTTAAAACTGTTTTTATCTTCAGTTGAGAAATAAGTTCTATTTTCAGGGGCGCATTAGGTAACTTTCCTAGTCGATAAAAATCACTTATGTCCGATTCTTCCAGTTCTACTCCAACAAGTTTATATATCTCGCTACAAACAAATTCTAAAGTGGTCTCCCGAATTGTTCCACCTAAGCCGAAAACTATTATATTTTTATTCCTGTAACTCCTTTCTAGATATTCTACTTGTCCCTTCAGTAGACTATTTTGTTCTTCCAACTTCTTTATTTTAATATTTTGATCTTCAATTTTCAAGACAATCCTAGCCTCACTTGAGTCAATAATATTTTTCAGATCTGATCTAGTTTTCTGAATTTCCTTCAATATTTCCTTCGTGGCTTCTTCTAACAATTTCTTTACCACGGTTTCATTCATTATAGATAAATAATAAAATGATTAGACTGATACCTAATCTTTATCAGCTGTAGCGATAACGAGCTAACTTTTTTTTAGCGTATAGTGTTGGAAATCCGTCCTAATTTTATTGAATCGGGGAATATTTACATTTAAAACTATTGATGAATCAAAAGATACATACAGTTTTTTCCAATTTTCACTTCGTGGAATAGTCACCAACACAAGAAACAAATAATTGGTATAAATACGTGAATTTGTTTTCTGTTTTTTACACTTTTATTTCATTTACATACAGGAGCACCTAATTAACACGTTCGTCCGAACACATTCGTTCGAAAATATTGTTTGAATAAACTAAATATAGGAGAAGATATCAAGTCAATCTGGTCGTTCAGCAAGATATCTTTTTCAGTATGATTATGTTTAAAAATTTCTAATGATTCTAAGTAAGTAAGTTTGGTTCATTTTTAACATATTTTGGTCCTCTAACAGAAAAAGTTGCTAATGTCATAGCTAAATGTAATATTGAAATTGCTTTCAAACCTAACACAAAATTCTCAGGATTTTTATTCAATGCCAAAGATATCACTTCAAAATTTGAAAGTTCAGGAGTTTATAAGTTGATTTGTCCTGTATGTAAAGGAGTGTATATAGGTCAGACTGGTCGATAGTTCAAGACAAGATTTAAAGAACACCAACAATCTTTTTTGAAATATAAAACGGATTCAACGTTTTCAATTAATCATTGCCGTGAAAACCACCACCTATTTCCACAAATAGATAATTTTCAAATCATGCACAAATTACCTACCGAAAGGAACCAAACTTACTTACTTAGAATCATTAGAAATTTTTAAACTCAATCAGAATGCAAAAGATATCTTGCTGAACGACCAGATTGACTTGATATATATTTAGTGTATTCAAACAATAACGATTTTTCTAAGAACATTGTATTGTACCAATTTGGGAAATCTACTCGATTAGCCCTTCTTGAAATATGTTCCTTTTGTGTATTTAGGTACCTGCAATAATTATTTCCCACCCGTAAGCGCAAATCTATCATTATGTACTCATTTCTTAACTCAATCTGCCCGATGACGGTCTAGTGACCGAAATTGCAATCGCAGTGTTATATTTTTCAAAGTATTTTTGTGATAATAAACGTAGTAAATTCGAATTTAGTTTTTGATCATAATCATCTCTTCTGTATTAGTCTTGAGAATGGGTTCACTACCGGAAACATGTTGATAACTTTTTGTTAATTTTTAATATATATTCGTGAAACAGTAAGCCAATTGTTCGATTTGAATTATTAATATTTATAATTATCTCCCTAGAATTAAGCCATATAACATAACTGAATTAATGTATACGGTAATTGCATGTGATTTGAAACTCTATTTTGAACCCATTTCGTCCCAATTTGGTGGAATATTTTTGTGACATATACTGTATCGCCTAATAAAGCTTTTTATTATTATAATGTAAATAAAACTTCGGTTTATGATTTTCACTTTATTCACATTTTATCAAACATAACAATTGTTTCTCCAAACACAGTGGCTTCATCAGACGAGTAATTCAACCTAACTTTACATAACGTAATATCTTACGAATCTAGAAAGGGAAATACAAATGGGGATGGGAAGATTTAAACCCAGGTAGATAAAAGTATTAAAGTGGGTAAACATAGCAGGTACAAAGATTCAATATTTTTATAGCCCTTCTTTTCTGTACCTATGTAATATTTCAAATTCGTCATGGAAGCTATGATTATGTTCCAGAAGGTGTGATGAATATAATATGTCGAATCTGTTTTTTTATCGTAACTTCTATTATGTTCAGATATCCGAAGTTTCTGCCGGATTAGCCAACATATACCATAGGACATGAACCACAAG
Source organism: Cynegetis impunctata (assembly GCA_030704885.1). NCBI lineage: Eukaryota > Metazoa > Arthropoda > Insecta > Coleoptera > Coccinellidae > Cynegetis > Cynegetis impunctata. The sequence continues at coordinate 1,353,291 of JARQZK010002890.1, forward strand.
TTAGCTTATAAATACCTACCTGATTTATTATGAGGTGTAGTTTATTCTTTAGCATTTCTAATAGTCATCACACCTGCTGGAACATAATCATAGCTTGAATGACGAAATTGAATTATTATATACAGAAGTTCAGACAGCCGTACAACAACTCAAAAACCGTAAATCACCTGGAACGGATAACATTACCAACGAAATGATCAAATACGGAGGAAGAGAAATACATCAAGAAATAACAAAACTTTTCCAAAATATCATCAGAACCGGTGAAGTGCCTCGCGAATGAAAAAACAGCTTATCTATACCTATATACAAGAACGGCAAAAAAAAAGGAACACGAGAATAACAGAAATATAACTTTATTAAACTCCATCTACAAACTGTTCACTAAGATATTGACTAATAAAATCTCCAGCCAAGTTAACATATCCGAGGAACAACAAGGATTTAGATGCAACAGGTCAATGGTAGACGAAATTTTCATTTTGCGGCAAATGATAGAAAAATCAATCGAGTTGAACAAACCCATGTTCACATGCTTCCTCGACTTAACAAAGGCTTTCGACAGAATTAGACTCCACGATGTTCTTGAAACCCTACAAGCTAAGAATATATGTAAAAAATACATAAGAATAATTATTAAACATCTTAATACCGACAACACTACCAGGATAAAAACACAATGTGGATTATCTGAGGAGATCAGCATATCCACTGGCATACGACAAGGGGACAGCCTGAGTCCACTACTTTTCAATCTTGTAATGGACCGAATTCTCGAAAGAGTGAAGATGATACTGGCAGGCTATAAGATGGGAAGCGAACTTGACCTTCACTTAAAGGCTCCTTACATATAAAACACAAACTCACGCTGGGACTGGGATCAGACATTTTGAGATTTTGAGTTTGAACGTCATTCACGTTAATGTCAGTAGACCAGTCAACGTGATAAACTTGAAGATTTATAAACTTTGAAAGAATTAATCTCGGAAAGTATTGGATCTAAAGAGACAATTTTTTTTTCAAAAACTGGTCCTGTACGGTTATAATCGCCAAAATTTGAAAAAATACCGATTTCTTCGCGGTTTTTTCGATTTTTGACAAAGTTGCGTTCGACGTTCGAGGTCACAAACTTGGATTATTCATTAAGCCAACATCATAAACAAGTCTGCAAAAAATCTGAACTACCGGATTTGACGCATACTACCCCATACTTCCAGGCGACAAAGTTACTGGATCATCAACCTTCTTCCTTGAATTGATTACAGTTCAGTCACACTGAAAAGCTCGAACCTATACACGATTATTTGATTTATTCGCAGCAGTTTATAAATTTAAGGATGTCTAGATGTTTCTGAAATTTAACTTCGGCACTCCATCATCCTATGACTATACTGTTGGATGTATACACTTCGATGCCCTTTCAAACATCTAATACCTAAGAAGCATTGAATAAGTGACCGAAAGTTACATAAAAAATCCATATAGTAAATCGTGGCATAGTTCAATGGAAAAGTTTTTTTTGCAATGAATTTTAAGATGAATATACTTTTCGTATTTATAGTAATTTCAACAAATCAGCAATAAATAGCCCTGCAATATTTTGAATGAGTTAATCAAGAACATTCAAAATATTGTATTACCTCACAATTCAAAATTATTTTCTTTAGATGTGAACAATCTGTTCCTAGCACTCCGCCTAATGAAACTAAA
>JARQZK010002890.1:1360000-1447500 GCA_030704885.1 Cynegetis impunctata
CTTTTGTTCATCTTGGATATAGAATGACCGAGCAAATTTCTTTGAGAAACATTTATATCATTCACGTAATTACCATAATCGAAATTTAATTGATAGACGATTCTATCAGAAAACCATCTTTCATCACTGTAGATTACTGAAAAATATATTTGGTGTTTGTATTCAGGATACTCATTTTGGAATATCCTTCAAAATGTTCAATGTTCAATGAAAAATCGCGTGATCATTAGAAGTCCATCATTTTTCACTAATTTTTGTTCTTTTTACTTAAAAGTTCAACCCATTAAGTCTATTTGCAAACGCTGGGGAGCTGAGCAAACTTCAAAGCTCACGAAAAACCATGAAGTCTTTACACTAAGATGGTTGCGATTGAGGAAAATAGTTGAAACAACCAGAAAGCTCTATTGGGATTAACTGTGGATCTCGCGCGCAAAACCCGCTAAATCCCCTAAGTCAAACTTGTGGAAAATCGCAAAAAACATATTGCAATAAATAGAATATGGTTAACGTTTTACTGTTTTCTCCTTTCTATTCTGCTGATTGTTAAGGACTTTTTTTGAAAATTTTTGCTGTTTTTTTTTCAAAACCTCTTTCATTAATTAATTTTTTTTTTTCTGGATTAAGCGGGTTTTGGTTCAAATATGGAGTTAAATAGGGCATTTTTTTTTAATTAGCAGTGTTTGGTTCCAATTTAGAAACATAAATGCTTTTACATGTATGAAAAAATATTTTCTCAGTCATTTCTTAACAAAAAAAAATATAAAATATAACTTTTATAATTTTTTTTAATTAGATATGTACGTCATTTTCTTCTGCGAGGCAATCGCAAGGTTTAGCTGTATCATCTTCCATTTTGTTGTATGGTTGCCTATGTAGTAGATCATTGAACCAAGCCAAGAGCTTAGTTAATAGATTTCCCAAAGATTTTTTTTTCTCGGGTATGCCCCTTTGACTTTCAAGTCTTCTTTCTTTCAAGTCAGATTGGAGAATCCGTCTAGACTGTGGTTTTGTTAAGGTCGTATATTTTTCCGTACCAGTTCAGAACCTGAAGTGCTGAAAGCCACACACAGAAACGTTACCCGAAGTGGCTTTTTTCAAGCTGATCACTTTCATCTCCGCAATTCCATTAATCTTTTTGACTTTTTCTTCCAGAGCCTTGATGTTGTATTTTTTTCAGCAATTTTTTTCGCCACTGTCGAGTAACCTGACAACTCCATGCTTTTTGTAGATAGCCTCATAATTGCTTTTTTATGATAGAAGTTGATGCTTTTTAAGGTCTTTCTCTACGCGGCCAAACACTCGGTCGGCCGGTAAGAACGAGTGACCACGGACCGGGTATGTTATTATAATTTCTGTTATAGCTGGAGGAGCTATGAATTTCAACCAATAATACAAAGTGTGAATGATGAAGGACTTTCGATTTCGTCCACCGCAACCATCGCAGAATAATCTCATTGTATGAATGTTTGTGAGTGTAAGGCTGTTTAAATGATGGAATAAAGCAGATCCAATTTCTTCAGCACCTCGCCCGGCTTGGTCTTCAGTCCATAAATAAAATCTAAGACTTTTAGCTTTTATATAAACACAACAGAAGTTGAACAAGCTAACTTGGTGTGAATAGAATGCATCATTGATGGGGGTTCTGGGCAAAGACTGCACCTGTTGCAGGTCGAAGAAGAAAGTGTATGAGTTTTGAGGGATAAGTCTCATGGATTCGTAAAATGCATTGGCACTTTTCTTATGCATTGTTAACTCCAGGGCGATTTTTCAGCTTGCTTCTTCATCCCTTTCCTTACTTTTCAGATGTTTCAGTCTCATGCACTGCGCACAATAATCTGAATCAGGACTGCTAAACCCTATATTATACTAATTCATAAAAATGTTTCTAAACATTTCAAATTTTGTAGTCTCCAATTCTGGTGCACATTGTTCTATATAGAGGTAAAATAATTTTCCTTTGTTTTGGCTACATTCAAGGTAAACTCGTTTAGATGTTCTTCTATTATTTTTCTTTCCAGAATCCAGAAATTGTCTGATATTTTACTTTTTGTCGGTGTGCTTCTCGGACATTCTGTCACCAGATTTTGTGGCCTAGTAATCAGTCTATCTCTTTCTCAATATAAAAGAGAGAAAGAGATGAACTGATTACCAGTTAACATAATTTCGTTACCCAGTTATTCCCAAAACTTGTCTATTAATAAAAAAACCGTTAAAAAATAATGTGGATTTAGCGGACCTCGATACCAAAATTGGATTTAGCGCGGTATGCTCCAAAGTCGCATATTTGACAGCTATTTTGAAAGGGATTTAACGGGGTTTGTTCTGTAAGTGAAGTGTTAAATTGTAGGTATCATTGAGTAGTATAGGAATCTGTAAAAATGTAAAAAAAGTCTAAAAATGGATTTAGCGGTGTTTGCGCGCGAATTTCGAATTGTTGCCTGTGATCTATTTTTAATCTCTTGATAATTATTAGCAATAACAGGCTGGTTGAATCTTAAAAAACTCGATTTTATTAAATAGTTGACGTTTCACTATGATATTCGTAATTGAAATTTCTTTGACATTTATTGATTTGAAAAAATTTTTGAAAAGACAAGGTTGCTTTGTCTTGCTAATTATTTATTATATGCTATTCAGTCTAATATTAACATTCAAAATTGTTATCATTAGATGGTAAGGGAAACCAAAGAAACCTTTACCTACGTAATGTTTGAAAATAAAAATAATAGGGTACTATTTATCTAACAACAAAGAAATTAGTCATGGGAAAACATTAAAGATGTGGAGTAAGATTATCGGTATAGCACGTTTATATGGAAGCAGCCGTTGACACGTGTTTCGGACTCTTTGGTCCTCATCAGAACGGCGTAGCCAAGCATTGGATTGAAAATTTGAAGATGAAAATAGTACAACAAACAAAATCCTCTGATACGGAAGACAATCACCCTCATTGTGGTTTATTGTTTGAACTCTCCGGTATGGGAGATTTGGTCAAACTTTGCCACGGAGGCGATTAATGCTATCCGCGTGAACTAAGAACGAGTAAATAAACAATAACAAAGAAATTAGTCGCGGGAAAATATTAAATAGGTAGAGCAAAATTATCGGTATAGTTTGTTTATATGGAAGTAGCAGTTTTCAATGAAATTTTTTATTTATTTAGAATTTCAAATCTTTTAAAAAAAGGTACTTACAGTTTAGAACAATTTTGAAACTCTCAGCTTAAGTTTGGGGTCATTGCCATATTTACAGCTTGCAATATTTAATTATTTATTCGAATTGTTGTTGTTACCATCTAATGATAACAATTTTGAATGTTAATATTAGACTGAATAGCATATAATAAATAATTAGCAAGACAAAGCAACCTTGTCTTTTCAAAAATTTTTTCAAATCAATAAATGTCAAAGAAATTTCAATTACGAATATCATAGTGAAACGTCAACTATTTAATAAAATCGAGTTTTTTAAGATTCAACCAGCCTGTTATTGCTAATAATTATCAAGAGATCATATATATATATATATATATATATATATATATATATATATATATATATATATATATATATATATATATATATATATATATATATATATATATATATATATATATATATATATATATTTATATCTTTGTGTATTCCATCTAAGGATGAGCGCTTACCGAGACAAGGGCATGATAAATTCAGCAAAAGCTCTAGAGGAGTACATTTTTTAAGTCTACGCTAGTTGCTCATTACACGATATCGCCCGTGGGGGGAACACCGTAGGGCAATTTTTCGGTTTTTAGCCGTGTTGCAGCCGCCTATTGCCACTCACGTCTCTCATTAATTGGAAGAACCCACTGAAGACAATTGCGTCTTTTTTTTCCGATGACGATAAATAACCCACAATGCAATAATTTGTTCGCGATCCATAATTATATCTACGACTAGTTTCCTTTCAACAGAACAGATGAAAATGTTGATTTTGAACCGTCCACTGTGAAAACTGACAGTTATTCCCGCACTGGCGTTAATGTTTGAAGTTGAAAATATCGAATGAAAATGAAAATCAAGACATATCTACATCAACTAAGCCAATATCGAGAAAGATTATATCTAGCTTTAGTTTTCGGGAAAAATGTTAGTGAGATTGAAATATTGCCGTGCAATTTGTGTATAATGCCATTGATATTATTATTTTATGAAACACTAGAAAAGTTACTTGAATTCACATCACATAGGAAATACATCTTCTATTCACCATCGGGAGGACCCTCGGTGGTGTGCAATATCTATAAATTGTTGATAATTTATTATCAACAATATACGAATCGACCCACTCCTTGGACTGTGACAGAATAATTTCGGAAATTGAAACTTTTCAGCGCAATTACAATAATTACTGATCAAAGGTATCTCAATTTGTTCAGCACAATCTTGCGTTTGCTATTGGCAAGTACCTACAATTTTTCTATCTATAAGTCTACGTTCTCCAGCCAGAAACGTCTGGGGGGCAGGCCCCCCTGAACATATATCTGAATGGATATCTGGTTCATGGATTGAGTTGATGTAGGGAGGGCCCTTTGATGATATTATCCCCTTTCCTCAAACTCCAAACTACTTACAGAGTTGAATTTATGCAAGTGAAGTAAGCTTTTTCTTCTCCACTTACATTTTAATTCAGTGATTCCTTGTTTATCTGTCGATTTTAACATTTTGCTGTCTTCTAGATGATTTAGAGGCTTGAAATTGGTTGCCTTTCGGGAATAAATTTAGTTCTTATTGGGGGATCCGACTCTTTTCCTCAACCGCCGCTATCTGTATGTACTGATTACTTGTTTTTACACAGTTTTCAAGGTTTTGCTCACGTAAACAACTACTTCAATTTATATTAAAACAATGGTTAAAAATAATAATTTACACATTTATTATAAGAAATAACGCATGACGCACGTTTCGGTGGAGCTTCACCTTCTTAAGATGCTAATGGCAAACTAACTATGATTCTCTGTTATATCGAAAACAAGAAATGACAAATTATGTAGAAGGGGTAAATACAAAGATGGTTACAAATAATTATTAGAAAAGGAAAAACCAATTCTGAACTGCTAGTCAGGTAGTTCGGTAATTTTGAAAAGATTAAGAAGGGGGCTTGAAGTATGATCGATTTGGCTATTCAATAGGAGACCGGAATGCTTGTATTCATTTATCTGTAATGATTCTAAAAAATTAAGTTTAATTCCCTTACTTTCAATATTTAATATTTTAAAATCGATGTGATTTTCTTGGATTAAATGGTTTGCATAATGTGAATCCGACTTCTGATTAACAAAGCTTCGTTTGTGTTCTGAAATTCTAGTTTGAAAACTTCTGAAAGTTCTACCAATGTAAAAGTTATCACAATGGCCACAATTAATTTCATAAACTCCTGATTTATTTATTATCTTTATGAACTTTGGATTTATTATTTTTTATATGATTTCCTAAATTATTACCGGTACGATAAGCAATGTTAATGTTGTGCTTAGATAAGAGAGATTTAAGTTTTTTACTTGAATTTCCGATTGAAGTGAAGCTGTTGTATTTGATATTATTTTTAGTAAGGGGGTACACCTGGTTAATCGCATTTTTGAAAAACTTTTTATCAATCATATTGTCTATAATATTGGGATCATAATTATTATTTACGGCAATTTGTTTAATTATATTTTTCTCGATGTTAAAATTGGCATTTGAAAGTGGAATATTTACTAAACGATGTACCATACTATTGAAACTCAATTTTTTAGTATCAGATAAATAAATACAAGCATTCCGGTCTTCTATTGAATAGCCAAATCGATCATACTTCAAGCCCCCTTCTTAATCTTTTCAAAATTACGGAACTACCTGACTAGCAGTTCAGAATTGGTTTTTCCTTTTCTAATAATTATTTGTAACCATCTTTGTATTTACCCCTTCTACATAATTTGTCATTTCTTGTTTTCGATATAACAGAGAATCATAGTTAGTTTGCCATTAGCATCTGAAGAAGGTGAAGTTCCACCGAAACGTGCGTCATGCGTTATTTCTTATAATAAATGTGTAAATTGTTATTTTTAACCATTGTTTTCATATGTTTATTAATTTTCACCAAGTATCGGCCCAATCAATCCAAATACTTCAATTTAATTAAATGGTTCAAAACTTGTACGTGCATTGAGTCGATCTTCAAGAGGTGCCCTTTGTTTGTATAACATGTGGTTAAGAATTTGTATGTAGAAAAGAACATAAAACTCTGCAGTTAGATTAGAAGTTATTTTCTCCTTCGAATATTATAAGCTTTACTCAACTGTCAGAATTAGAAGAACAAACGCGATTTTTTGATGATGGAAAGGTAAGTAATGAAAACATTCATCAGAGGAAATAATAATGTAGGAATTTTTCATTATTCCAAGTGAATTTAGGCTGTGTCATTAATACTTACTTATTATAAAGAATTATGTCAGGTCTCCAAACTCTCTGATATGGTATTCTGATAACTTTGATTCCAGCGAAGTCTGAAGGATTCCATCTCAAATGATAGTCTATCCAAATTTGGGTTATCCAACAATTTGTGGTGAGTATTTGATTCTTTTCATCCTGAAAATTAATCGTTGATTATAAAAGTTGATGATATAATTTTAACAAAATTTGTGAATACTTCAAAAGTTTTTAAAATATCACGAATACATATATATATATATATATATATATATATATATATATATATATATATATATATATATATATATATATATATATATATATATATATATATATATATATATATATATATATATTTAATTAATGAGGCTGTTACTCGATGAAAATCAATTTTTAACAAAATTTTAAACTTATTCAGGTAAATTTTGACAATTATTGCAAATGCATTTGCAAAGGGAGTTACAATTAGTTTCGTTTATTTTTTGCAACTGCAAAATTGTTCTCCAATCAGCATTACATTCGCCTGATTAAATGAGTTGACAAAAGCGGTTTTGCCATGTGTTGGTTCTGAGGAATTTCTCCAAGAATATGTTTGGGCTGCAACTCTTCAAAAATGTAAAAAAGCATCAGAAGTGCAAATAACTTTAGATACATTCATTATATATAAATACAGCCTTATTATGACTGATTAGATAACTAGAAACGCAGTTCATTTGCTGTAGATGTTTGTTTCGCAAACAAATAAGTGCAAACTTTCTTATTGTCATCAAAATGCAGTGTCCAAGTGATTTGCGAAAATAGAAAGAGTATCCTGAACGTCTTGTCGCAACCTGTTGAATCATGATCTGTCGAAAAAATTGACGTCATATTCGAAATACTATGACGTTTCTATTAAGTACGTCGATCGAATGAAACGAAACATATATTTATATGAAGTCCCTCAATCAAAATTCCGGTAGAATGCAAAGGATTTTTTCCTGTTCACAAAATAAACTGCAACTTGTTCAATTTATTTGTACGAGTGCTACTTTTTTTAAAACTTAATTCTGAAACACAAATTCTCATTACCGGTGGATATGAAGACCCCGAGAAATGTTTCATGCTCCAAAGTAATAAGTCATCCAAAGTGCTAGATTTTAAGTCCAATCACGCTTCTAGGTGATTTGACTAGAATAGATAGATTGTAGATCTATCGGCCATATTTTTCTAGCTTTTCATGATGGGTTTGAACGCGTAATTATAAATAGTACAGATACCCATGTTGTCTTGCTTTTCTCACGCTTTTTTCACATTACTTAAGAGCTGCAGCCCAAACATATTAGTGGAGAAATTTCTCAAAACCAACACATGAGCCTCCGAACTTTGTTCAATTTCGTTATGAAAGACAAGATGGAAAGTTGTACCCGGTGCAAATGTCAAAACCGCCTTAGTAAAATTCTTTAATCAGGCCCTGCGAATGTAATGCAGATTGGAGAACAATGTCTCGCAGTTCAAAAAAAAAGCATCACTGAGAATAACTCCCTTTGCAAATGCATCGACAATAGATGTTGAAACTTAAATGAATACGAGAAAAATTTTGATATTTTTCACTACTTGTTGAAATTTAAACCACTTTTTCTTGATGACTAAATTTGTATTGCATTATGCTCATGACGTTTTTCATTTCATACATCACCCAAACAACCTTTTAATAGTCAAGAACAAAGTTTTCTTCCACAGCCACAGCCATGGAATCGAGAACTCTTTTATAGGACGAAAAAAATTTGGCAATCTCCACGATATAATTTTTCAAGTCTTTCTCAACTCAAATCATCAATCAGGATGTGTTCATCGGTTTTTGTAAACTTAATGTTTCTCAGCGCCAGATCTATAAGGGTTTCCGTACGAGAGGTCGATAGAGTAAGTGGTAATGCACGAAATAGTAAAACTGTGGTCTTTGATAAAACCGAATGGAACCATAAATCAACTGTATAATAGATCTCTAGTGCCGAAATGTTCATACGTCAAGCGCAGATCCAGCGTTGTGGGCACGGTGGGCATTTAGGTGAATAGATAATTTTCGAGCTCTGTTGGAATCTAGAATAGATGCAGGCAACTCGTTTTCGAGCGCCATTTGTCATCAATAAGTTCTACAGCGACTTACATAAGCCAAACTATACAAAACGCACATATAGACATTTGTGCTGGGAGTATACAAGTAGGTCAGTGTCGAGCATTGTTTTATTTCACATCAGATGAAGGATGTTATGTTTCGTAGTTGTTTATAAACAAGCTACAAATTACGTGAGGCCAAGGTCTCATGTCATTGGTATCTTTGTATAATAATTATATATAAACCAGAGGGAATCTCTGATAGTCAGATTTAGATTGACTTAGACACTCATCAGGCTGACCGGGGGTTTAGCGAGAAGTCTAGAGTCTACTGTAAATAAAGACTAAAGTATAATATGAACCAGTGTATCATTTCATAACCAGGACCAGTCATTACACATTTGTGAAGAAGAGATTCAAAAATCCATTTTACAAAACGTGAAAAAAGCAAAGATTTTTGCTATTCTGTTTAATGAGTCTTCAGATATCGCCTACCGAACGAATAAGTCTATCATGCTATGTTATCCTTGTGAAATGCTTCAGTGTGAAGACGGAGATATCGAAGCTCACACGGCACAACAGAATGACAGTAAACAGGTATCCCATTGGCGAAAATCATGGCAAATCTTTGCTACCAGTTTCATGTAGATCCATTTCTCTGTTTAGGGATAGGTACTGATAGCTGTTCAGTGATGGCACAAAAAAGTTGTGACGGTAAAATTTTCCGAGTCTGTTATAGTTAGCAATTTTCGTGTCTTTGTAAGTAAATAAACCCTTACACATTCGGTGAAACGTCTTTGAGAATTTGATAGCACATTGAGAGAAATATATTGCATCTGGCAAATTCAATCATTTTTCGTTTACCTTTGCTTGTGAACACTTCACAGTTAGTGAGATTAGATACCGAAGGCGAAATTGCATTTTTTAGTTTTTTGATTGTGGATGTGCCATACTATGTAAGTAAATGCAAGTGCATAAGTTTTCTGGTCACGCAATGATGCAAAAAATACTTTCCTTTCAGTGAAGCTATAATTCAATAGAGGATATTCGAACATCCACTTCAGTTGGTACTTCATTTTGTACTTCAGATTTTTTCCATTTCAACCTTAACTATGGTTTAAACACAAAATTTTGATTGGACAGTTAACAGCTAAAACCTGCCGATTGATAAGAGGTTGTCTTTTTGCCATAATTTTTCTTAGATTTACTTCAAGTCGGGGTAAGTCGATTTATACCTTTAATTTGATGCTGAATGCAGAAGCCTACGTTGCCAAGTGTATCCGCATTTCTGTTATCTTAGGACCACTTGAAAAATCGTATTTGCCTCATTCCGAAGAAAGTGGGAAACTCAATTCAAAAATAAAATTTTTTGTGTATATCAACTTTCAAAAACTAGAAATTATCTTTGTAAGTAACTAAATTATACCATGTGAGGGGAACGTAGCGCTACGCTTCTGTAATTAATTATTTTACATATTCTACTGTTAACTATTACTATAGGATTATTATTCTTTCCTCTCTTAACTAGCTATTTATAATTTTATCCTGTATTCACCTGCTTCGAAGTTCTGTATTATAAGTCTAAGATTTCGACTTGTTTCAGTTTTTCGTATTTTTATGAACTTACTAAGAACTATTTCTCATTTCTCATTACTTGAATGCAATTACAAAAATTACGTGGCGCCGTTAGGTCCCACCACCCAGTGCCTCCGACGAAAAGCAAGCCGACGGCCCCTTTTTAGGGTATAAAGTGCATTCAAAAAGTGCCCTTGTGAAAAGTGTAGTAGTAGGTAGGTACATCAAAATGTTTGTACAAAAATAAAATGTATAATTTAAGTGCCACTGCAAAATAAATGAGTTCATTCTCTTAGGAAGGCTTTGACTTTGTAACTAATGGTTACCTAATTATTTTGATCAATGTTATAGATTTTATAAAAAGTATATGAGTATGAGTTCCAATATGATTCAAGTATAAAGACTTTTGTCAAAAACGTAATGATTTTCAGCTTATTTATTTTATGTTTCATATTTACTCCCATTTCAATGGAATGACATTATTTTTCACACATTCCCTAGAGCTCTGAAGTTTTTGAAATTCAATATGATTGAATTATAAAGACTTTTATCAGAAACATTATGATTCTCAGCTTATCTATTTTATGTTTCATATTTACTTCAATTTCAATGGAATGATGTTATTTTTCATACATTCCCTAGTGCTCTGTAGGAATTGCATACGTCTGAAAATTACCTATATTTCCTAAGAAAAGTATGTAGTAAAGAACTGTTGACAAATTCTTCCACATAGTTATTGAACTGGCTCGTCATTGTATAAAATTTCTAAGTTTCAATTAAAAAATATACTTGATATGTGAAGAATAAAAACTACTGGTTTATAAGAGGTTGAGGTTGTTGAAGGATTTGGGGTTTGGAGATGTAGGTACAAGGTTAATTGGTAGCTATCTGGAAGGAAGGAAACAATTAGTGAAAATTGGCGACTCGTATAGTGAGGCTAAAGTTTTGGAGTACGGCGTACCACAGGGGACTGTTTTGGGACCAATTTTCAGCATAAAAATCAAAGGTACTATGATAAGCTTCGCTGATGATACAGTTGTTTTTTATTCAGGAGAAAACTGGGAACAACTTAAGCGGTTGGTGCAATTTGACTTCGTTGAGGTCAAAAACTATTTGGAACAACATCTACTCACAATAAATTATGAAAAAACGAATATACAGTAGAACCTTGCCTGTTTCAGATATCTTGTGAGTCTCAGACAATGATGGTAAATACCTTGAGATTGCATGTTCTTACGAGGCTAAATACTTGGGTATTATTCTTGATACCCGGTTGAAATGGGATGGGCATGTATGGAAGTAAATTTTGAAACTTCGGGGTTTGATTCCTAGGTTCAGATATCTGGCCGATGTGATTGACAGTACACATATGAAAATGGTTTATCAGGCCCTTGTAGAGTCACAGTTGCGATATGGTATAACTGCTTGGGGAAGCGCATATACAACCACTTTGAATAAATTAACAATACAGCAGAAGTGGCTACTTAAAGTAATGTATAAAAAGAATATGCTCTACCCAACGAACCAGTTATTCAATATATCTGAGGTGTGGGACTTGCATCAATTATACTGCTATACACTGATGAAATATTTGTATAATAACATGAACAAATCAAAAGAGATTGTACATAATTTGAACACCAGATATAGTCATCTTGCTCTGGAAGTTCCGAAGGCGAAAATAGCAATATGTCAGCGCTCCTCCAGTTATTTGGCACCTAAAATTTTCAATGAATTACCTTATTTTTTGAGGGAAATGGTCAGTTTGTTGAAGGTTAAGAAAGCGCTTAAGAAATGGATATGTCAGGTGGGAAGAAATTATTGTAGTACCTTGGTCAATGGAAATGGATAATAAACTTTATTTTTTGTGTTATTTTTTGTGTTGTCGTGGATGATGATAACTTTGGGTAATTAAATGTAAGAAATTATTTTTTTGTGGATTTGTAATTTTTTGTCTCGGTTAGTTTACTGTTTATTTGATTTACCAAAGAAATATTAAAAAGCTTTCGCCACAGGTATTTTACCTTTGTGAGGGTTCTACTATTGTTTTTGTCGTTGTTCATATGCAGATGTTTAAAATTAAGAGTTAGTTTTATTTGTGGGTATTCGAATACCTGCAATTATTTAAGGGCATAATTGAACGGCATTGTATTGCAAACTGTAAATGATTAATTGATATGAATAAAGATTATTATTATTATTATTATTATTATAAGGTATACATAGTGAGAAATCAGATTCATCTTTTCTTTTGCAACACTGAATGCATATCAAAGCCTTCAAAGGTATAGTTTCCATATGATTAACGAAAATATCTCTTCATGGACCTTTTCATTGCTAGGTACTCTGAACATTTGAGCAACATAAAAAAGGGCACTAAATTTCACATTGTTGATGATTAATAATTTCATAATGAAGAAAATTGAGGCAATCGCCATTAATTTTCGCCAGAACAAAGCTACTCGAAATATTTTCATTGAACCCATATTCAAATGAATAATGTCACAGGCAATATTAATGAAGAACGGATATGAAAAATTGATGCATGTTCATTTATTACATTCCACGAATTGAATAAATTTTCGAAACTTCATGTATTTAGGAATTCTATCAACAATAAAGGTGTTAATTGGGAAAAATTTAACGGAGCATTTCCCATTTTCTGATACATTGTTCATCATTTATTCGAATTTACGTTTTCCCTTCTACTTTTCGAAAATAGTTTTCAGTGAATTTCATGCCTTTCGGCGCTTTTAAATGAACAAGAATTGTATTTCAGTTTTTATGCTCCGAGGGTTTTCAATCGGTTCGCTACTCGGTTTCCATAGAAACTCTTCTTCTAAGTTCTCGTAGTGTAAAACACTGTACATGTCATCATTTTACGATATCTTGTAGACAGTTCTTTCTACTCACCACGTCTATAATGTGGTGCAAAGATACTCCAAATTTAACTGTTAATGGAAGCGAAGAATTATCGACTGGTCTTACGGCTGCATCATAATCCGTCATTAAATGTTTCATCAGTCTGGATTCATCATCTGCACAAGAAACTCCTGTAATATAAAGTGAAAATTTTGATTAATGAAATTTTTAATTCGAGAAGAATTTTCATGAAAACATACAAACACATGAACACATTTCATGCAGAAAATCATTTACGAGAATTTTTAATTATTTATCTATTCAATTCGCTATAATTCCAAAAAAAAATCAATGAGAATTAACCAAAATATTTAGCTATTAGCGGAGTAACCTCCAATTAATTGAAATTCAAGTTTATTAACTATATTGGGTCAATCGGGGCTTATGTGATACACCTTAGAAAATAGGGCTAATATGATACACTGGTGAATTATTTACGTACCTTAAATCAGATATAGCCAAAAAACATTACTGACTGAGTAATACATTCTATTATTGTTTGGCATGAAGGAATTACTCATAATTGTATGAGAAGTGGACAGTAAAAAAATAAATAATCAGCAGTATTTTTTTTAGCCAAAATTGCAGTGACTGCAAAACTTTTATTATATCTCCGTTGTTTATATAGCTAGGAATGTTTTGATCCCCAACCGTATTTTGGGAAGATATATTCATGTTTCTGTATTTGAAAACTTCAAAATAAGTAACCTTATCACGAGATATATGACGTTAAATATAGGGGGCTAATTTTATACAAACGATGGTCAATTGTGATACAAGCAACGGGGTTATTATGATACAGCTGAAGGGGCTATCGTCGGCCTTTCTTCTTTCAATCGGTCATAGTCACCATCGTCTAGTGGTTCTGCATTGGCGGTACCTTCTATTTCAGCAGAATATGGATCTTCAGTTGGTCTATCTCAATCACAGCTAGTCCAAGTACAGACAGGAACTCTGGTTCCTCTACTCCAATAATCAGCACTTGAAGTACCTACCGCTGTAAATTCTACTGAAGGGAGGAACAATTTTATATGTGTTTAGACACACAGTGTATAAATAAGATTGGGATACAAACTAAATCTTAAGATATTTTTTCTACGACTGCAATGAGGAATCATAATTTTGATTCAACCATTGGAACTTAAAGTATTAGAGCTAGATCAAGATCCTAGAGCCCCCAGATATAACTTATTTTCTCAGCAATAATATGTGTGGGATAAAGTAGTGTTCGTGTACTTTCAGTGTATGCATAACTGCTAGCTTGTACCGACGACCAATGTCCAGGTACCAGATGCTAAAGTAGGCAAAAAATCAACTAACTTTTCTTAAATTCTCAGGTCTGGTTTATATATATTTATATATATATATATATATATATATATATATATATATATATATATATATATATATATATATATATATATATATATATATTATTCTCACTGCCAGATATTTTCCGTCGGCGGAAGCCTTTTCCAGGCGCTTCGAACATCCCAAAAAAAAATTTATATATGATACTCAGGGTTCTATTTCAATATCTCCTTAGGGCCAAACATCCCCCAGACACACATTAATAATTGTCCCTATGAGAAGGACGCCCGTTTAAGCGCGATAATTATTATAATATGCGTGTCGATCTCCCTTCCACAAAGCAGAGAGAAATGTGTAAAATATAATATATTAAACATGAAAGTACGTATACTCAAGCTAAAGTAGACAGTATAGAAGGGAGATCGATGCGCATATATAATCACTCGCTTTTTTTTATTGAAGCTAAGTTGAATATATTAACAGGAACAATTTGTGTATTGTGTCAAATCAGGTTTGAGATCTATTGTCTGATTATTGCAATTTTGCAATGAATGTTCGAGAAATAAAAACTGCAACGAGTATGTGTAATACAAACTCAGAAAAGTAAGTTTTTTTTTTAAATCATAGGCAGATTGCATAAATGGTTTATCGAGGATAGAAAACAAAAAGTAAACAACGATTCTTACAGTTTCAAACCTAAAGCATTAACAAAATCAAACGGAACTTCGTAGACATTCATGTTTTCAAGCGACATGACTAAACTAAGGTTGTAAGGTTGATGAAATTTCAAAATTTGATTCAGATTTGAATATAGCACTTTTCTATGGTGGTGATAATTGCTGCATACTAACAACAAGTGATCAAGTGTACCTTTCTCACCACAATCGCATAAAGGATATTCGTTAATGCCTATATTGTTCAAATAAGGACATAAAGCGTGACCAGTCCTCATTCGAGTGATAATACTAATAAATTTTCTTCGATGTTTCATTCCTAAACCATGAAGTGGTTAAGTTTATAATATTTTCCTCTAAAATTATCTTGGTATTCATATTTCCAAAGATTGTAGACATCTCGTCTGTCGTTGTACTTCATTCTCTGAAGCTACGTTTGCAGCTAAATCAACTTTCTCGTCTTCCAAAATTCCTACATGAGCTTTTACCTACATGAATTAAACATGAATATGATTTGAATGAGAAATTTAAGGGCGTTAAAATATTTTTATGTTTAAATATTTGAGGAAAACTTCACTTAGAAAAGTAAGTTAATGAAATTGTGTACCTCTACACACGTATTTACTGTTTAAATACTTCAAATGTCCATGTAATTCTAGTATTCATAATTAACTATTTAATACATTACAGAGAGAATAGTTAAATCATACCCCCCAGCTTCGAAAATGTCAACGAAAGACAAAAAAAATCGAAAGCAAGAACACAGTGCAAATAATACGTAGGGAAATTCGTTCCTGACTTCTTTGACATATATTTATTTTTTGATTGTGTTTTTCCTGTATTCATTGATATTTCCATATGCTATTCTTTGTTTTTTCAAACGACGTTGATTTATATTATTTAAAATCTCTACAAAATGAAAAATATTAATAATACCTACCAAGTTTCCGTTTTCTAATATATTCCAGAAATCAAACAACTTAGATTGAATATATCTCGAATAAATAAGAAAGTCAGAATCATATCGCTCTATATTCTTAAATGTTTTGAAGAATTGTATTTACTGAATGAAAACACAAGAAAATACGAAACCCGTAAACACAAAGATAGAGGCCTTTTCGTCCAACAAAATGATTGAACATTTTCAATAAAATTCGTATTCGAAATAATCTATTTTTATGACAGCTGTATGACACTGAAAACTCTTGTCACGAGCTCCAGCGGCTTCAAGAGATTTTCATGAATCCTGAGCGTTTAACAAAACGTTCACATTTGAGTATAGCCTTAGATCTCATCTCGTAGAATTTCAATGAAATACAATTCATGAATGTTTTGATAAACTAACGTTGAAGTAACAAATCTGAGGCGAAAAAAATCCCTATTTTCTAACATGATTACTTGTGGAGAGAACTATTTCCAAAACGAATATGTGTTTCAAATTTCAGAATTCGGTAATGTCAGTTTCAAGAAGAAATCAGGCGAATTATTTCTTCTTTGCTGTGAATAAGGTCTAGTAATGAAATTACTCAAAGTGATTACAACAAAACCAAAAAAATTACACACGAATAAAACACTGTTGTATTCGGGAATAGAACTTATACACTTATTAAGTACATAGTTAAAGATGTTTTGAGCTGAAAAAAGTAAATTAAGGTAAAGACATGCAATAATAAATAATTCAAAATAATAATAATACATGTTGAAGAGACACCAGTATACATCGCTTATGAATAATTGAAAATATTCGCATTAGTGTACTTGTCAAACTGATTTTAAAGTAAACCGTTTAGTTTCAAGTTTTCAAAACTAGTTTTAAAAATATAATGCCTGTTTTTTATATGCTCGACATCATATAGTATATATACTTAGAGTATATGAATCTCTGGTAGCATCAGTATTGAGGAATAGAATAATTATATGGGGTGGCTCTTATAACTATACCCTTGAAGGCTTGCAAATAATCCAAACGTTTATTTTGGAAATTATATTGACTGTAAGTCTGAATTATTGTTTTTAAGATCCAGAAAACAGAACATCAGACAGTTATATAAATTCAACTCTTTTTTGCGCCAAATGAGAACAATAAAAACTATGTTGATCAAAATTACTTCACTAGGTAGAAAAAAGAAGCATATGTAGCAGTGTCATTCTTGTAAAGAAGTCATTTAGAGAGAAACCTTTGTCTCATGAGTCCAAAATTCCTCATTCTTCTTCCAACTTCGCTAAGGGAAGGGACATGAATACAAGGAATAGAAATAATCGCGCTGCTTTGATGGCTTATGTGATGTAAAATTTTGAAAGATTTAGTTACATTATGGGGTAGTGTAAGGTTTTATTTTTCGCTTCTCCCTCGCTCTCCTCATGGGCATCGCACTAGATGTTTGCTGTTTTTCTCAATGTTTATTTGATGTTCTATGATAAAATCTTCTTTATTTGTTAAATGTTAAGAATTGTGAAAAACAGGTGTCAGGTATAGATGTTTATTTGTAGCTAATATGTAATTTATTTTGTGAATAAAGTTATCATTATTACTATTATTATTATTATTATTATTATTTAACTCATAACTTTACATAGGTATTTTATCAACTGAAAATTTATGACGTAAAGATTGTATTGGTGAACATTATATAGAACAACTATAAACTGTTACTTAAATGTCATTGTGAAGTCATGATGAGTTTTCATACACATTTATCTCCCTATAGGGAAAATTACAACTGCTAAGTATTCATACCATCTTCTCTTAATAGAAAATTGCAACTGTCATCGGCCACTTGCACATTTATAATTTGGAAAGCCACGTAATTTCAATCACACCAACTGAAATTAAAATGTCAAGGAAATGCCGGTTTCATTTAAAAATTTTATTATATACGTCTACAAACTTGGGCACGTGGAGTATTTTTTTTTGATTAAGTGTCATAACTCGTTCTCGTATATATTTTCAGTTAAACTTCGTTTGCAGATTCCGAACTAATCCATGGATAATGTATAAATGGAGATTGAGTGTGCTTTTTTCTGATGGGTAATACAGTTAACGAATCTTTTCATTATACATATCGAAGATATGAATGTTAAAGCATACTCTACTTCTCCAGGCTTCTAAAAGTTTAAATAAACTATTCGTAGTTATTCAAATATACTGACTTTATCCTCCTCAGACCCCAGGTATCATATATGATACCTCAGGTTTATATTTTATTCTTGGCTTCCAGCTCCATTTAGCCGAATTTACTTGATGGTATCATATAGGATACCCTGCTAAATATGCGCCTCATTTTTTTATGCGATGTTCGTTGCGTACGGCGGCAAGAAAAGTCAGTCGATTGTTTATGTTTAGAAGTGCACGTGCTAAGATGATGTCTCTACCGCGAAATAAAAGTAAGTAATTGTTTGTTTGGTGTTTTATTGATATATATTTGTTGAAAGTGTACTACAGAACATATGGAAAATATGGCTTCTGTTTTAAATATTACAAATAATTCGCAATGGGAGATTCGGTTAACGTATCATAGGTGATACCTTGGGTCTCACTGACTACAAAATTTAATTTCAATGTAAAAATCAGATTTTGGGGATTTTCACGAGGAAACGGATATAGTTTACTTTTTATTTGAAATATTATTTTTTTAGCGCCTTTGACCGAGTTGAAGCTCGAAGAGATTGCTCTCAACTTAGACCTCGATTAGTCGGACCTCTATGATCTTTCTTCGGACGATGATGAGGATGAGGGGGATGAACCTTCTGAACAAAGTGAAGGAAATTCGTAACAAAGTGAATGTGAAGAAGAAGATACACCACCTCTGAAACAAAGGAAGGTACAACCTGTTCAGGATAGAAGATTCAGTACCTTTGGTAACATCCACCTACCACTATTTACGAAGCAAGAACAAAATACAAGATCAAAATGTCGATTTCCAAAATGTGGTAAATTAACGTTTGCCAAATGTAACGCATGCAATATTTATCTTTGTTGTACCGTTAACAGAAATTGTTTCGCGGTTTTTCATCAATAAAATGTTTTTATAGATCTGTTGTTTTTGTATATAAGATACCTTATTTTTTTACAGAAAAAAAAGAAATAAATTCTTCAACCATATGCTATTATTTGGACCCAGTCTTCAATAAAAAAGTAGGTTTGCTGAGTAAATATATTTACCCTGGACCTTGGGTCTGAGGAGGATAAAATCTAATATAGAAAGTTTCTTCACTCAAGAACAAAATATGTATATATATGTATATATATATATATATATATATATATATATATATATATATATATATATATATATATATATATATATATATAATGTTTGCCGTCGTTGTATTGTTATTAACTTGTCTTTGTTAAGCAATAACATGCCATTTGAAATGGAAGAACGACTTTATTGAATAGTTAACGTTGTGTCATACAATTCATGAGTTTCTCAAAACTTTCAATGGAATAAGTTTCTCTAAACTTAATTTTGATTTCACTCCTCATTCTGTTAAGGCTAAACAAAACAAATGAGTGTAAATATAACACAGGCTAGAATAATACGATGAAAATAGTTATATATATATATATATATATATATATATATATATATATATATATATATATATATATATATATATAATCTTTTGATAATTATTAGCAATAACAGGCTGGTTGAATCTTAAAAAACTCGATTTAATTAATAAGTTGACGTTTCACTATGACATTCATAGTTATTCAAATTGTTTGAAAAAATTGAAAATTCTTTGAAATTTATTGACTTGAAAAAATTGAATAGATAAGATTGAACTGTCTTGTTAAAACTTCTTTCGGATGTGGCTGTTCTTTTTTATTTATTACGTGCAATTCAGTCTAATATTAATATTCAAAATTGTTATTATTAGAAGGCAAGGAAAACTACAGAAACCTTTACCTATGTAATGTTCGAAAATAATAATAATAGGGTACTATTTATTTAACAGAAAGAAATTAGTCACGGAAAAATATTAATTTCTTTCTGTTAAATAAATAGTACCCTATTATTATTATTTTCGAACATTACATAGGTGAAGGTTTCTGTAGTTTCCCTTGCCTTCTAATAATAACAATTTTGAATGTTAATATTAGACTGAAATAGCACGTAATAAATAAAAAATAACAGCCACCTTCGAAAGTAGTTTTAACAAGACAGTTCAATCTTATCTATTCAATTTTTTCAAGTCAATAAATGTCAAAGAATTTTCAATTTTTTTCAAACAATTTGAATAACTATGAATGTCATAGTGAAACGTCAATTATTTAAATCGAGTTTTTTAAGATTCAACCAGCCTGTTATTGCTAATAAATATCAAGAGATTAAAAATAGATCACAGGCAACAACAATTCGAATAAATAATTATATATATATATATATATATATATATATATATATATATATTATATATATATATATATATATATATATATATATATATATATATATATATATATATATAAAGCAAAATTATCGGTCTAGCCCGCATATGTTGAAGCAGCCGTTGACACGTGTTTCGGACTCTTTGGTCCTCATCAGAACGGCGTAGCCAAGTATGCGATGGAAAACCTGGAAATGGAACAGCAACAACAAGCAGAATCCCTTGCTTCGGAAGACAATCCCACATTTGTGGTACATTGTTCGAACTCTCCGGTTTGGGAGATTTGGTCAAACTCTGACCACGGAGGCGATTAATGCCATCCGCGAGATCCCGGACCGTGGAAATAAACTACAAAAAAGAAATTTATCGCGGGGAAATAGTATATAAAAGAAGCAAAATTATCGGTCTAGCCCGCATATGTCGAAGCAGCCGTTGACACGTGTTTCGGACTCTTTGGTCCTCATCAGAACGGCGTAGCATACTTGGCTATTATTACATTTGCACTTCACTAATATCATCAGAATAAATGCGGCTAATAATAAATTAGATAGGTATTTCAAAAAAAAGTAGAACGCTTTTATCGATTCAGATGAATTGTCTAAACTTTGATGATTAACTACTTCTTTATAATATCTCAAAATTTTTCCAGAGGATAAGATAAGACCAAGACCTCTATCTTACTAACTCATACTAATGAAATGATATATCTATTTTTCCTTTGAGTAGCAATAACATTAATGATCATAGATTTTCTAACGAAGTATAGTCTCATAGAATATTGGGATATTTTTCTTTCGCCCATTTACGAAATTCTAGGTACGGCTTCTACTCAAACTTTTTGATTTGCAGCTACTAAAACGTATATGATTTGGAATTATTCGCGACGGATCCTAATCTAAGACATATTTCCTTGTAAATGTTGAGCTATTAATTCTCAACTGTATAAAGAAGACAATCTCCAAGCTGTGGTTTGGAGAAAACTAGAGCAATCTGTGACTGAATAAATTAAGTCTCATAGAACAGCGAGATAACGCGAATTTAGTTATAAGATCTCGACATAATTATATAATCGGCGGGATGAATGCCTTAAAATGACAAAATCCTTATAACGGATTTATGAATAGAAATGGCATCTCGAATAAACTTCTTGTCTGTGCTACTCCCTCAGATTTCCTCAACATGTTTGATGACAAATTAAAAATCTACAATAAAAAAAAACGCGTGAGAAGCCGATCTTCGTAACTGAAGTTTCATTTCCCACTAAGACAATTTGAAGGTGCCATTGAGGTGAGCAAATTCTCAAAACCACGAAAAAATATGAAATTCCTACATTGAAACCATCAGAAGCACTTCCCTGCCATAGACGTAATAAATTTCAACCTTTTAACTCGATTTGAGAGATGTGTAAAGGTTCTCAAATACCACGAAATGACAATTTATATCTACATAACAATAGCCGCGATTGTACTAAGTTTTTACTGGCAAGAGACTCTATATGGCTGAATTTTGGATATGTTGTTCAGAATTTATTTTCACATCTTTTACTACTGCCTAGTCCTCTGATGCACCTCGCAGCCAATTTCTTCCTCAAAATTTCGAAATACCAAAATTTTAAAGCATATCTATATTCAGTATCATATATATATATATATATATATATATATATATATATATATATATATATACTATACCTTTGCTTCAAAAAAATAGAAAACTGAAAAATAACTTCAAAATAATCATATATATATATATATATATATATATATACCTATATATATATATATATATATATATATATATATATATATATATATATGATTATTTTGAAGTTATTTTTCAGTTTTCTATTTTTTTTGAAGCAAAGGTATAGTATATATATATATATATATATATATATATAATTATATATATATATATATTTATATATATAAATATAATTATATATATATATATATATATATATATATATATATATATATAATATTTATATATATATATACTTTAATATATATATATATATATATATATATATATATATATATATATATATTATATATATATGACTTTATGATTATTTTGAAGTTATTTTTCAGTTTTTTATTTTATTTTTTTGAAGCAAAGGTCGCGTTGTGATATCTATATTCGTTATAACACAGGTAGCTCTACTTTTGAGTAATATTCTCATAGATGGTGGTCCGGGAAATATGAAGCAGAATTATAAACCACTTCCACACTTCAATGTTGATGCAATACAGTGCAATAGACTATGAATATCTAAATGATATTGAAGTTTCCCATGTGTAAAATAATGCAAACTTTGAGGGTTATATCTATTACTTTTTTTTATAATCGAAATATATTTAAAACCTATAGAGAGGGTAGCAACCTCCTTATTGTTAAGGTTATATATATATATATATATATATATATATATATATATATATATATATATATATATATATATATATATATATAACTTTTTAATAAAATCGAGTTTTTTGAGATACAACAAGCCTGTTATTGCTAATAATTATCAAAAGATTATATATATATATATATATATATATATATATATATATATATATATATATATATATATATATATATATATATATATATATATATATATATATACTATCGGCCCGCCCCGGCCTCGCAAAGGTATTCAACAGAAAATTCAAAATTCAACATTTCAATACACACACATAAACCCTTCTTTTTGACCGTTGCGTAGGGAAAAAAAGGAAACACACGTGTTTCATTCCTCCCTGAAGTATGTGTCAAGGAGGCGGGCAGCTTGAGTTTTGGATTAACTCCTTCAGCCAAGCAGTGACTTAAATTACCATGAGGAAACCTCTGAAAAAAATCAAGGCAGACCAGTCGGCCCCGGGGTTTGAACCCGAGACCTCCCAAATACTAGCCAGCGTACCTAACGTACTCGACTAACTAGCTTGGTTTAGCCGATTGCGCGATTGAGCACTTCATTTCTAGACATTGACTCCACTCCCGTACGGCCCGTACCACAGTGATGCCTACATTGCATAAGGTGCTGCCTAGCTAGCCGAGCAGGGTGAGAAGCTATCACGCACCTTTTTTCAAATACTTACATTTTGTCATATCTTTCGAATGGAATTTCCGAATTGAATAATACAAAAAGTTATATACCTAAAGGTATTGAAGTAGTCTTGAATATAAAATTTTGATAAGGATCAATACCACGATACAAATGAAGGGACTTTTCTAGCGGAGACATTTCAATTAAATTTTCGATATGAAATAACACTTATTGTGGCATAACTATAATAGTTGGACATATGCTGTCGCGACACTTTGTAAATAATGATATGTTCTGCAAAGTTGTAGTACATTATTTTATTCTACAATCAAAAGTTTTCGCAGCGCACGCGATATTCACAATACTTTAGGTATTTTTTTACACCTTGGGTTATATTATTGAAGTTTTAGTAAGAATTCTTAATCTTTTATATACTTATAGCCAGGGCCGTCACCAGCACTGCTTTCTAGAGGGGGCTGAACAAATTATTGAGGGGGCTTGTTTTTTTACTTAGTACCTACTGAAATAAATATACGTGAAAAAAAGATAAAAATATACAGCTTTTTCTGTCTTTTTACCTAGAGGTGTATATTGGAAAACGAATATTAATTGAAAAATATTTTGGAAAAATAAAAAAATGTATTCTAATAAAAATAATAAATAAAAAATCTCTCATAGAAAACTCTTAATAAATAAAACAAATAGAAATAAAAAATATTTGAAAAAATAAAAATGTACTTTCATCATTAAATATAAAGAAATAAATATATCTATAGACGTTTATATCATAGAGCCACTTTTTGGAGGAAGGTTAAAAAATGCAGCCTAAAAATTCATGTTTGAAGATTTAGCTCTATTTGCATTTACTCTTCTAAAGTTACCGTCATCCAATTCATTCGTGGAGAGGATATTTTCATTGATTAATATTGTTAAATGTAAAATTCGAGATAAAATGATACTAAAAAAAAACAACAAATTCAGTTGTTTCTATTAGATCTCACTTGGAAATAAATGAGATTTGCTGTAAATAACTTGAGCCTAGCAAAGCTATGTATGCAAAATTTAATTCTGATATGTATCAGTAGCAGAACCGATCCACAAATTCAAGCACAGACAAAGATGATGATGATGTAATGATGTCTTGTGAAGAGTTTATATAAAAACGAAGATATATTTGTAACAGAATCGTGGTTTTGATTGTAATAGTAATTTGAGTAAAAAGGCCCGAAAATACCTATTTTTGTCTTTCGGACGAGTAGGCAACATGTTGGGTGCACTATTTTTTCGTGCAGTTGCGAAAATATAATAATTGCGATTTTTGGCGACAAATTAGCAGCAAAAAACGTATGAAATAACTCCTAGAATATGTGAATTTTATATTAAAAATACTTGTTTCCAATGTTTACCCGTTAACATGTCGCAACTACGGTTGCGCTTTTGGGCGACAAATCAGCATCTAAAGTGCAACACGGCTCTGAAGAATCTGGCAACCCTGATGGTAGCCGCTCATTTGTCGCTATTTCATTTGAGGATAAAAAACGTCAACATGTTTTGCGAGTTAAAAGATGCCGCAAATAAATAATTTCAAGTCAGTTTTAAAACTAGGCTAGTTTTATGTTTCAACGCAGATATAAACTTTTTTAGTTTGTAATAATTCCGGTATCTTTTCTAGAGGGGGGCTTAAATAATTCCAGAGGGGACTCAGCCCCCTCTGGCGCCCCCATGGCTACGGCCCTGCTTATAGCCTATGTCACGCGGGAAAAGAGTAGCTTCCCAAAAATGAAAACATTTTTCAAATCGGTTCAGTAGTTTCGGAGCTTATTCAATGCAAACAAACAAACAATCAAAGATTTCCTCTTTATAATATTAGTACCTATAGATTAGTCAGAGTACTTGAACAAATATACAACTTATAGATATTTCCTCAAACATTTTGAGGTTCAATTCGACCTAAGAGCCTATTCCTTGAATTTAATGGTCCTTTCAAAATTCACAAGAATTGATAAATAATTTCCAATCTTCCGATATTTCTTGCATTCATCTTGGAAAACATCTGAAATCGAAACCTATTTTAGATGAAGCAGATCTCACATTTTATGCAAAACTTCAAATACAGACACGAACAGGCATAAAATATTACATAAGAGACACTAACTCAGAAAACGCTCACTCTGAATCAGTGAAAATAGAAAATCTCATATTTGTGAATATTTCCTGAGGAATTTCTTCGGAAGTAACCGAAATAAAATTCAAAACTCAAACTTTCAATGCATTATTTTCCAACAAATATGAAATTCATCGATGAAAAGTCATTTCGAATACATCGGAAAAACTCATACGCATAATATTTCAAACTTGAACGATAATCTCAACATATGAATTCACTCGATACTGCTATATTCGTTGAGGATTGATGTATGCTTTGCATAATTGTGTTATCCGCGATTTGTTAACTTTATCATAACAGCGTATTGCTTCTAATTTTTACACATAATTGACTTATGTCAATCCAGTTCACCAATTAGTCAGAATTGTTCTCTCAAACATTACGAACAAATAAACATAACACCAACCACTATGAAGAATAAATGTTGGTTGATATATTATATAAAAATATCTCTGACTAACAATCAGTGGATTTACCATTATATATATATATATATATATATATATATATATATATATATATATATATATATATATATATATATATATATATATTTAAATATATATATTAATATATATATATCTATATATATATATATATATATATATATATAGGGTGTTCCAGAATAACGTCAGAAAATTTCAAGAGGTTATTCCTGAAGACATTTCAAGAAAAAAGTTTCTATGAATGTAGGTCCGCAAATGCTTCCTTACCAAAATGCAGGATGTTGAAGTTTGGAAAAAAAAAATCATTTTTTTTAACATCTTCCAAACCACGAAAGCTATCAAAGTGAACTCTGGAACTTTGTTATAGCTTCCCAAGCTCCATACACTAGTGTTGTAATTTTTTCCTAAACTGTTCAGGGGCGAAGAATACAGTGGTACCGTGAGTTTCATTAACCAATATTTTCGAGGGAGGGCATTATTGATAAATAGAAAAGAGATAAGCAATGAATATGAAGTCTATTGAATAAATTTTGCCTCTTGCTTCAATTTGATATTCTCAAGCGTTTTTTTTTTCACGAAATAGAACAAAGCGAACACTTTTATTTAAACGTAAAATACCAAATCTAATTTTGATATAAGTTCGTCATTGCGATTGCGAGTAGTCAAGGCAAACATTTTTATTTCTTAAATATTTTTTCCAGGAAAATATCTTAAAGGAATCATGTTTAATTATCTTGAAAACGCTCAAGATTATCGAATTTGAAGCAAGAGACAAAATTAATTCAAATTTACTGTTTATCCCAATTTTATTCACCAATAATGACCTCCCTCAAATATATGGTTAAATGAAACCCACGGTACCCCCCTATTCTCCTTTCCTCAACAGTTTTGAAAAAACATCCGACTAACAATCAGCTGGATTTACCATTATATATATATATATATATATATATATATATATATATATATATAGGGTGTTCCAGAATAACGTCAGAAAATTTATTGTTTATCCCATTTTTATTTACCAATAATGACCTCCCTCAAATATATGGTTAAATGAAACCCACGGTACCCCCCTATTCTCCTTTCCTTAACAGTTTTGAAAAAACATCCAACAGTAGTTTAAAGGGTTTGAGGAGCTATAACAATGTTCTAAAGTTCATTTTGATAGCTTTCGTAGTTCAGAAGATATTTAAAAAAATACATTTTTTTTCAAACTTCAACACTCTGTATTTCGGTGAGAAAGCATTTGCGGACCTACATTCATAATTTTTTTTTCTTTGAATGTCTTAAACAATAACCCCCCAAAATTTTCTGATGTTATTCTAGAATACCCTGTATATATATATATATATATATATATATATATATATATATATATATATATATATATATATATATATATAATATATTTATATAAATATATATATATATATATATATAAATTTTGTTTTTGTTTTATTGACATAGTGAACAGGCTGTATTTCGCATGTGCTCCACCAACTTAATTATGTACATTACCAATTAAATCAATATATGAAAATCAATGAATTTTATGGATATTTACATCATCCATATCTTATCCGGAATTCAAACCCAGTACTGATTATAGATACTTCATTTTTTGCATTCAATAATACATTCAAGAATCAGAGATTCACATGTGGTAGTTGTAATGAATTTGCAGATACTCTAAAAACTTCAAACTGCTACACAAGCTCAACTCAATCAATTAGGACATTCTTATCGGTTTTCTGAATTGGAAATGCTCAGATATCAACGTAATTTTTTATGAAGATTGTCAAAATATTTTGGAAGTATCTGAAACAAAAAATAGATTTCTGAGTGACCTTATGGATGATAAAAATTTATTATAGAAACAAATATATAAATCTCGTCTTTATTCATCAAAAATACGGAAGGATAAAAAAGCAATCTACTGATTAACATAATTAACATATCATAAATTTAAAAATACGTTTGAGGAGCAGAGCTCTGTCGCTAAGGTAGTATTTTTTCAAATTTTCATTCTTTTCTACGTACAAATTCTCAGCCCAATTTGGAGCAGCTGAAAAGATACACAAAGCTTGAATATTTTAAAAAACCGATGAAATTTCAACATAAAAATTGCAGATGTGAAAAAGCATTCAATATATCAACTGAATTCTGGTAAATTTGAAGTGGCATTCACAATGTGCACTTCCTTAACATGAACTCAATATATGTATCAAATTTCAATCCTCAAACTCAATCAGCAGAAACTGTGGAGATGCACAATACCTCAAAAATCACAAAACTAGAAATTTCTAAAAAATGGTGGCGATTATAGAAAAAATCTACGAACAAATTTTCAACTCTCAATTGGAAGGGTTTTGTCCTTCCAATTCCCTTATATATATATATATATATATATATATATATATATATATATATATATATATATATATATATATATATATATATATATATATATATATCAGTGGCGGCTCGTGAGGTGTTGGTTCAAGGAGGCTACAAGAGCTGTTAAAAAATTAACCATAGGCGAAAATTTTTAGGATTTCAAGGTCAACCGCCTTATAATTTAAAGAAAATCAAAGTAAAACAAGCACTCTAAAATATTAAT
Source organism: Cynegetis impunctata (assembly GCA_030704885.1). Taxonomy (NCBI): domain Eukaryota; kingdom Metazoa; phylum Arthropoda; class Insecta; order Coleoptera; family Coccinellidae; genus Cynegetis; species Cynegetis impunctata. Next base: position 1,388,711 of record JARQZK010002890.1, read on the forward strand.
TTCTTTGCGAAAAATATTGTTTTCACTTTCGAGTGTCTACCTTGAGACCTACAACTCCTATTTACAATATTCACAAAACCTCTTTTCAGCCAATTAATTATTCATCTATTCATCAAATTTTTTTTCTTTCACAAAATAGGTACCTACCTACCTACTTATCGAATTTATTGTCTACCTTGAGACCTACAACTCCTATTTACAATATTGACAAATCCTCTTTTCAGCCAATTAATCATTCCATCTATTCATCAAATTTTTTTCTTTCACAAAATAGGTACCTACCTACCTACTTATCGAATTTATTACCTATTCAAGGAATTAATCAATTGTTGCCCAGCAAGAACCAACGGAGAGGTGAGAGTTTTTTCTTGCCAAAAATTAAATAGGACCCTCCCAAAAATAGATTGAATTAAAACAGACAGAGACATTTTCCCTAGTAAAAAGTAAACACTGCCAACAAAAAAATTTATTTTTTACCTGTGATCCGGTTAGCCAAGGATGTCTCTTATAATTTCTGATATTAAAAGCGCGATTATGTTGTTTGTTACGTTGCACCAAATTATTTAATTCCGGGGTAGGTCGCAATGTTTTTATCAAAACTTTATCGTCATAACTTAGTGCACTAAAGTTATGGGCTAACAAATATTTCAGTTAGTCACCATTGAAATTTTTAAAATTAACTTCAGTAACCGAACTCTTTTTAAAAACTATACGTGAGCAAAATAAATTAAATAAAACCAAAACAAACTCCACTCCTTTATGACTACAATTAATGCTTTCCAACGAATTCACTCGATTTTACCCGAAAGCCTACAGTTGTGATTGGTTGAAATTGTGTGAGAATTAATGCATCCTTTTCAACCGAGCCAACAACACCGAGAATATATCGGTGTTGTTGACCGAGCAGCTAGCTTCAATCGGTGTTGCTTTTACCCGTCTTTTCTATAAACAATGAAGTGAATAAGGTAAATTTTATTCTCAGCGTTTCCTTTTCTCTCTGGCATGACATATGGAATAATGAAAGCGTCTAGATACCTTATTAAGCCTCTGCAGCATTGCCACTGTTTATATAAAATCTTGAAATGAATGAAATGCAGTAAGCACTAAATGTAAATACCTTCTATCGTAATTAATAAATTATATTATATAATGTAGGTTGAGAGGAAGGTAGGTGCATAAAATAATATGATTTTGATTAATATGAATCTGCTGAATGCTGACTATTCAATATAATATAATAGTGATACACGGAATATTATTGAGGAGGCGGCTTAGCCTCCTTAGCCGCCTTCGAATATCCGCCCCTGATGTAGATAGATAAATAGATAGAACGATAGATACATAATTAGATTGAAAGATAGATAACTATCTAGAAAGATCTGCTTATATTCACGATATGAGACAACGAAATTATAATTTGATATACCCAACCCTATTCATTCATGTGCGGTAGTAATAAATTCATCCATTTTCGAGATGCAATCTAATCTCCTTCAAAAATTGTTTCAATACTCTCCTGAAAACTCGCTTTAGATGATCTTCATTTCTTGAGGTATAAAGGACATATATTATGTAGTGTATCAGATCTGAATTTTCCCACGATGAATTTGAATCCCTATATATTGAAATGCTCACTCACAAGTACCTTGTTTTGCTTTTGAATATACTGATCAAATTTTAAGTATGGAAGATCTCTTTTGACTAATATATATTAATTACACCATACAGATTAATCATAATTTACTTTAAAATAAGTATAATTATTAAATATTCAGGAAGACTAGCATGCCCCCTTGTTCCACAACCTCAGGACTAAGAGGGTCATAGTTCTCCCGCCTGTCATTGGTGCAATAAAAAAAGACAGAAGACAAACTCGTTGTTCATGCATTTCAGCTAACAAACCAAATCAAAGTAAATACGTTTATTAAGTTGAGTCAAACATAATGTGAAAAAAGAGCCATATTTCAGCGTTCAACGTCCGAATAGGTATTGTTGAAAAAAAAGATTCCTTACTTTGAAGTTATGCAAATATATAACACTGACTTGAAGGTTATTCATAACAGTGTGTTCTGTTAATTATCAAAGTTTCCAGAAAGAGAATGAATCTCGTGTTTTCCTCCACAACTTTGAACTCAATTTCATTTAGACATACATCATTAAATTTGGCCATTAATTGTTTATACTTTATTCTGTCCCCGGGCACTGCCCTTAAAAGGTGTAATGTTCAGCGTTACATGAAAATAAACAGAAGCTTTCTTACACTACTTCACTAATTACAAAGTCGTTACTTTGTTCACGGTAATTGAGCAAAGATTATTCCACATTCTCTAGCCAAAATTATGAAAATTTTTCTGAAGAATAGAATAATTTCGATGAAAATAAGTATTCGTGTTTTTCATAATTACTTCTTTCTTTCTTAGAATATTCAAATTTTTGACTTATTGATTATTTTGGGTGATATTGAATATTGAAGTTGTCGGTACTGTTTCCGAAATAAATTCTTCTATTGAAATAAATACATTCACTAGTGATTGTATGAAAGAAGAGATTATGTAGAATGTCAAAGTTGAGTAATGTAGTTATAATTTATATTTCACATTGAAGATGTGTATAGTTGATTTGTTTCAGATTGGTAACATTTTTCAGCTATGAAATATGTGATACCAAAACCTCAAATGTCTGTCATTGTTAGAGGTTATTAAAAGCTGTATATTCTTCTAGAGTTTTCAATCAGTTGAATTTTCAAATTATCCATAGAAATTTTGTTAGCTCGAATATCGATTGTTTCTCTGTATTCTCCTCCTATGAGTAGAACGAAATATTGAACTGATCAAATTTCTGGTATTGAAAAATAATTCTTTGATGACTAGACACCTTCTTTGTCATTGTTTGATTCTGGTTGGCTGATTCATCAGATTGTGCCGTTTGAGTCGAAAACAAATTTCAATAACAAATAAATAAAAATGTTTATTTTGATATGTATTCAACTGGTTTTTGAGTTGAAAGAGCTCAACAGAAGCCACTTTTTTCTGTTTCATTGATATGGTTTCGAAAAAGATTGAAAATGTCCTTTGCAGCTACACCTGCCATTCACATTGACACTTTTTGTTTAGAATGAAGCAATTACTGCAGAAAACCTACCGTGATAATAACTATAGAAGAGACACAAGTCGGTTGTATTCCTCTGATGAGTCAGGCATATGCAAGAAGTGCTTTAGTGCGGAGCTCTAAGTATGACAGCAGCATTCCAATGCTGGACGAGCCTGAGACTTATAAAGCAATCATGCTGATGTGGCGTAGATAGGTTTTCAGCACGAAAAAGGAAACTGAAGTTTTTTGCAGCTAACTTGGTAATGGTGTATACGTATTCGTGCGAAATTGAATAGAAATTTATGTCGATTGCGAAAAGATGCCGATCATTGGTTGCCTTTACAATTCGGTTTGGAAATTTTTCTTGGAAACCTGATTGCTTTCAAAGCACCTAAATCAACAGATTAAAAATGATCTCAAGATTGCTATTTATAGTCTCAGCTTTCCAACACTTTGATGACCAGATGTATGGTGGATGCTATTAGAGTAATGTCGTTAGCGAAGCTCACAATTTCGTTTTTAGTCGAATCCAGTAGATCATTAATATGTATCAGAAAAACTGTCTCTTGGCACACTGGCTTTTAAGAGTTTACGAGTCTGAGCTAGCAGTATCGAATACAAGACGTATTTGCCTTTCGTGGAGGTAACTTTCAATTAAGTTACATAGTTGTAAGAGATAATTCTAAGATTAAAGCTTCGGTAGCAGTGCATTGTGTCAGTAGATATCAGTGGAATGCCTAAGAGATATATAATGATTCTCAATGGTTCTCGATAAATATTATCCAAAGATGTGTGACATAGGTGACTATTAGGTCATCTGTTGAACGACAACGACGAAAGACGTATTGATGGTCATTAATTAAGGACATTGGTGAAATAAGGGGATAAGTCACATTTTCAAAATGTTTCAGGACAAGCGAAAAACATTTGAAATTTGAAAAATATTTTTTTTATGTGTTTTATTTCAAAGAGAGCATTTTATTCTCGCTTGAAAATCCGATTTGGGCTAATTTGAACAAAAAAAAACACAAATATCAAAAAATTTTCACACCTCAACGCGAAAGAACATATTGCAATGTAAAAAACCTACTACATAGAAAAAACCTACCTATGCGAAAACAATAAATTATTTCAGAAAAATGGATACGCTGTCTACTATGTACTGCAGTGAAACGCTGCTGGCGATAAGTAGGGCAAAGTTCCACCACTATTCAACTGTCATTAGAACCAAAATAACAGTTCATTTAGAGGGGATAAGTCATTGTGACTTATCCCGTTCTTTGAACAAATTTATGGAGGGGGTGAGTCAAAAGTGCTTATAACTTCCTTGTTTGTAGAGATACTCGTCCTGTTCTCGCAACAAACGATGAGTTCATGTTTTGTTCAAGTTCTTGAACCAAAGTCCTCAATTACGTTATTCTGTTCAAGATATGTCGTAGTCTGTGAATTTACGGCAGATTCCTTTACTTCGAACCATAAAGGTAGTACGGTAATTAGCCGGTAGTTTTTAGGCAAGAGTGTTTCCATTTATTTGGAATTGACTGGACTTTCGCAACTTTTGGAATAGATGTTAATGTAATTTGCTCGAATTATACCTAGAATAGGAAGCAAAGAAGTAGTATAAGCTCGGTCAATGCTTCGAAACATTAGATCAAATTCCATCTGAACCAGTCGACCATCTGCAGTTTAGTGGTTTCAATATACGACAAATGTTAATGTGGGCATTTCAGCCTGGACATCAGGAATATTTGGAGGCACCTTCTGACCTGCTTCTAAAGTAGAGTGTTTGACAAACATGATTGTTAAAAGATTCGCTTTATCTTTGGAGCCAGATGCCAGCAAGCCAAGCTTTTCATAGCTGACGGAAACGAAGAGTGACAGAAGTTGTTGCTGGTTACCAGTGACAGAAAGGGACGTGAACCACCACAACAGTCTATAAGCGTATCAGTTACCTTTTCGTTAAATGCTTGTTTTCCAACTTTGATTGTGAGGTTGTATCTAGATTTGTATAAGCTTGTTTCAACACATCTGACGGGATTTAGCGCCATTTACTGAGCGCTATATTTTTGCTGGCCGAAGAACGGTCACAACTAGTTGAACCAAGGTGTACAGAATGGGGTTTTTTGAAGTTGTGTGAATGGTGAGATCCATACCTAAGACAAAAATGCGGAAATTATCTCAGCCATTCCATTTGGTCGTTTTGGAATCCACCCCAAATGACGAGCTTGGTTTCAACCTCGCAAGATTACAATTGATTCCGAATGCTTCAGTTTGTCTTCCGGCTTCGTCAGTTTTGTTGTAGTCGGTCAACAAATTGGAATTGGAATTATCACATTTTCAGAAGATGGGTGGTTGCCTTGGATTTAGTAGATTTTTCCTTTTAAGTGTTTTTAGCAAGTGAGGTAGATCGTCTCTCAGAGAAAAATACACGGATCATATAAATATAGTCTTGTTGTGGATAATGGTCTTAAGCTACACTATGTGAAGGTTCCGAGTTCCATAGATTCATCTATATGACATGGAACGTCCGATTACCGAGCTAGTTAGCAAAGTACCTACTTAAGTTCGCTGGCTAGTATTCGGGAGGTCCTGGGTTCAAACCCCGGGGTCGACTGGTCTGCCATGAGCTTTTCCCAGAGATTTCCTCATGGCGTAAAATGAGTCACTGCTTGCGAACCTACAAGGCGAATGCTGGGACAGTATTTATCCACTGAACCTTACCCACACTGACTCTCTTCCATAAATATTCTGTCTCGCCCATACTCAATGCACTTGTGCACATAAATCTTCTGATCTGGCTCAAGGAATTCATCCTCAAAATTCAGAGCCCGCCTCCCACACACATACTTGAGGGAGGAATGAAACATACTCAATTTTCCATTTACGTCCGATCGAACTTAAACTCAAACGCGGTTTGAATAATTATCGTAAAAACTGAGCTATGTATGTATTGAATATTCACTAATTTATTTCATCATGTATGATGCATTTCAGTACACTGTATCATTATCAAATACAAAGATTCTCAGTTCTAGTAATTTTTTTCATCTATTGAAGGAACAGTGTACCGAAATGCGCCATACACGTTGAATTAAATAAGTGAAGATTCAATACGTATTTCATTTTAACCATGTTAAAATGAAATTTATGATCTCGCAGAATATATATCAAATAAAATCTCAAAAAAAAATTCACTTTATTGCCAGATTAAGAAATAAATTAGATATGAACACAACTTTGATGTTATTCAAGACACTTGCACTGCCTCATATTGAGTAATGTTCTACACTTCTTTTCAATCTGCAAAAAAATAGTATTGATAGGTTACAAAAAATTCAAAATCGAGGTATGGGAATAATTTTAAAATGTAATAATCAAACGCCAATCAAAAATATGTTGAATGTGTTACAGTTGATGAGTGTTAACCAGAGAATAACCTATAGGACATTGAAATATATATATAAGATGAAAGAAAATATGTTACCTAGTTATTTAAGTGAAACTCTACATTTTGTAAGTACAAATCCATAATGAGCTGAGGACTTATTTTGTATAATAATTTGCCAATCAGCAGTGAATATTGTAAAAATTATAGAGTATTTAAGAAATCTCTGATAGTATATGCATTTGAAAATTTTTCTTGATGGACATTATGGATGTAATTATTAGTTTGTTATCAATAGCTGTATGCTAAATAAAGGTATTATTATTATTTATTCATGTTCACTAATTATTGACATCAGAAATTGAAACTGCCAATCAGCAGTAAATATTGTAAAAATTATAGAGTATTTAAGAAATCTCTGATAGTATATGCATTTGAAAATTTTTCTTGATGGACATTATGGATGTAATTATTAGTTTGTTATCAATAGCTGTATGCTAAATAAAGGTATTATTATTATTTATTCATGTTCACTAATTATTGACATCAGAAATTGAAACTGCCAATCAGCAGTAAATATTGTAAAAATTATAGAGTATTTAAGAAATCTCTGATAGTATATGCATTTGAAAATTTTTCTTGATGGACATTATGGATGTAATTATTAGTTTGTTATCAATAGCTGTATGCTAAATAAAGGTATTATTATTATTATTATTTATTCATGTTCACTAATTATTGACATCAGAAATTGAATTATCACTAATTTATTATCATTAATGTATTTGCTTCAACACAGTGAACACCAGTTTGGAATACGGAATGGATGAACACAGCCTTGCCTTATCGCCTTCTGGGAAGTAAGGCCAGCAATATTCCGCTTACGCTCTAATGAGAGAAAACGGATAACATGAATGGTTTTTAGGAAAAGGACCGAATAACACGAAATAATTAAACCAACAAAAAAAGACGAGAGATGTCATGGGATACCTGGTTGGAATGAAGTTTCATTCGCTATAAATTATGTATTGAATAGCAGGCAGAATTGAATAAATTAACAACGTTTGAAATTAAATGAAAACACGTATGAGAGTAGTTAAATGAAAAATTAGATAAATGAAGGAATGGTAATGAAATTGTAATTAGTAATTTTTTAAAGTTATGAATATAAACATTCAAATATTAGTTATTGAAAAAATAGGAAATAATTATGAAGTTAATCATTACACTCAATCTTAATAATGAATGGTTGGTGGTAACTAAAGCTAGACATATGCTTGCAATTCATTTTTATGTAAGTCTACTATAATATATAGTATGTCTACTATAATACCGCTCTTTGATTATATTATAGTATATTTTTAATACCGTATTTACTACGTTCGTATATCAACACTAAAATTGAAATCATATAAAACTTTTGAAAAACACCGACTTCAACCTAACTAAAAAGCGAAAAATATCTGAAATATCATTATACACTCTTTATCTACTGATCTGTTTGAAGTCGGTTCCAATCGGGAAGTACAATGATACTAGAATATTTAGACATTTCCATTGATAATAATATAATTCTGGCTTGGCATTGGCATAGACTTCAAAGGGATCAGGTAAGAAGCGCATTTAATAATAGATATATCTCATTAAAACAATGGTTAATAATAACAATTACAACAAAAACATTTATTAAATGAAATAACGCATGACGCACGTTTTGGTGAAACTTCACCTTCTTCAAATGCTAAAAGTAGACTAACTATGTTTCTCCGTTAAATCGAAAACAAGAAATAAAGAGATGGCAAATTATGTAGAAAGGGTAAATAGGAGGATGGTTACAAATAATTATTAGAATAGGAGAAACCAATTCTGAACTGCTAGTCAGGTAGTTCGGTAATTTTGAAAATATTGAGAAGGGGGCTTGAAGTATGATCGATTTGGCTTACTATAAATAATATCAAATATAACAGCCTCACTTTCATAGGAAATTCAAGTAGAAAACTTAAATCTCTCTTACATAAGCACAACATTAACATTGCTTATCGTACGGGTAATAATTTAGGAAATCATATGAAAAATAATAAATCCAAAGTTGATGAAGATAATAAATCAGGAGTTTATAAAATTAATTGTGGTGATTGTGATAAGTTTTACAGTGGTAGAACTTCCAGAAGTTTTCAAACTAGAATTTCAGAACACAAACGTAGCTTTGTTAATCAGAAGTCGGATTCACATTATGCAAACCATTTGACCCAAGAAAATCACAAATCAATTTTGATTTTAAAATATTAAATGCTGAAAGTAGGGGGAATTGAACTTAATTTTTTAGAATAATTACAGATAAATTAATACAAGCATTCCGGTCTCCTATTGAATAGCCAAATTATATTCATTAGATAGATAAATGAAGCAGACACTGATGCAAAACTTTCAGCTATAGATGAGTAATTTCTGATCAAAGGAATATTTACATCGAAATATATTACGGAATAAGGGATTCTCAGTCAAAATTTGTTTTCCCTTCTTAGCTGTTTCCTTTTTATAAAATTAAACATGCTCTATTTATAAATGACGAAGAGAAAAAAGTTAAGTCTAAAAACATGCACTGAAAAAGGAAAAATAAATTAATTAGATATATCTTTCATTAAATGGGCTAATTACCAGATCTCTTTGAAGTCTGTGCCAATGCCAAACCAAAATTATATTATTGTCAATAAAGCTGTCTGAATCTTTTAGTATCATTATATTTGCAGATTGGAAACGACTTCAAACAAATTAGTAGATAGAGCATATACCTAATGATATTTCAGATATTTTCACCAAAAAAGGGAAAATATATTAATTAGAGATATCTACTATTAAATGCGCTACTTACCAGATCTCTTTGAAGTAGGTGCCAATACCAAGACAAAATTATGTTATTATCAATCAATCTGTCTAAATCTTTTAGTATCATTGTATTTCCAGATTGGGACTGACTTCAAAAAGATCAGTAGATAGAGCATATAATGATATTTCAGATATTTGCACCAAAAAAGAAAAAATATATTAATTAGAGATATCTATTATTAAATGCGCTACTTACCAGATCTCTTCACCATTCACCAAGTTGAATGGTGAAAACTAAGACCGACTCCCACTACCTGGCTGTAGTATCGTGGCTTAAGGTACTGCACGTGGGTAAACGATGCCAGACACGTAAGGGACTGACGCCCTGGTGTCTGACACACCGCTGTGCGAACTCTGCTGTCTGTGGTCACGTCTCGCGGGCAGAGGAAGCGCGTCGGGGGTTTTGGCTTGACCGCCTGAACCAAGTGTAAGAAAGACACAATAAACACTTTCCCCAAGACAAGGTGAAACAGCATATGCCGATGTCTGCATGGCTAGTGGGAAGATCTAGTCGCTAATATGCGAACTCCGGATACCAGGTGACCTCCGGTTTCAACAAGCCTTCCAGGGGCATGCGGGGCTCTGCTCCTGGCGACTTTTTATTTCCCTAGCTACTCGTGGGATTAAATATGGACCAAGTAGGAAAAACAGAAGATGGGCCTGGCACCAGCCCTAATGTGCCAAAAAGAGAGGAAGAACAAAGCCTCAACCGGTCTGCGGAACAGGGCGCAAGTCCTGACCCCATAGCCGAGGAAATGCTGCTGAAAAGTAGCGACGAGGAGGTCGTCAAAGGCCTCGAAAAACTGGCGGTGAAGAGGGACAGACTCTCTGGGGCAGCCAGGAAGAGAATGAAGTTTCTCATCAAGCAGGGGATGGCGCCAGAGGAAGCCAGGAGAGAAGCTGCGAAACCAATTGGTCCGCGAACAAACCAAGCGACCAAAAGACATAGATCGGAGGACAGCACACCTAAAGGTAAAGAGCCTAAGCGTGTCAAACAGGAGGCTCCAAAAGCCTCAAGGTCCTCAGGAGTCTCCAAGACTCCTACCGCACATGGATCCACCTACAGCCAGGTTACCGCTGGCGTCAAGGTGGGTATCATGGACAAAAACTATCCAGAGGTGTTGCTGGGAGTGGACCAACTGAAGGCCATCGAAGCAACAGTTCTGGAGATGATAATCGAACTGGGAAGAGAGGCCGCGGTGAGGTCTAAGTTCCAGCAACTACATCTCCGTCCGGGCTGGCTTGGGGTGACATGCTCCGATAAAGACACTGCTGAGTGGCTGAGGAGCATCCAGCCGAAGCTGAAGCCCTGGGAGGGAGCCGATCTAAGGATTGTGGAAGAGGCTGAACTGCCTCACTCGGAGATCCTAATTGGCTACCTTCCAAAAAGCCAGGACCTCACCAACGAGAAGATCCTGGCTCTCATGGAGATCCAAAATGAGGGATTGAGGACCTCCAACTGGAGGGTTCTACGGAGGGGATCATCAGGACCCACGCTAGAAGTCGTCATCTCGGCTGACATCAAATCGGTCGAAAGACTTATAGCGCTAAACTGGCGGATCGACTATAGGTTCGACCAGGCCAATCTTCGCCTTAAGGGCCATAAGGCAACGGAGGTGAGGGATGAGGCTCAAAAGGCCTCGACCTCGGACTCCAAGCCAGGAAAGCCCAAGGCAGAGGAAAGGCACAGGGTGGAAAACCTATCAGGCTCTACGAAAGCCGGAGACGGAGGGACACCCAAGCCATCCATCAGCTCTGGGGGAGGGGCTGCTCCGCAAAGGCGTGGTAAAGGGAAGTCCAGCAGTATAAAACCTGCGGCTCCCTCCAAACCGCCTAGTGGACAGACCACCCCATAGGGCACGAAAGGCTGACGTGACTTCAGATAAATCTCCAGCACACAAAGGCAGCATCTAGTGCCTTATGCTGGAGAACGTCTAGAAGGCGCATCGACATAGGGCTGATACAGGAGCCCTGGATAAATGGAGGTCAAATCAGGGGCCTTCCAAATAACCTATATCAAATGATATATTGCAATAGGTCAGTAAGTCCAAGAGCTATGCTTATACTCAGAAAGGGACTAACTTGCCTTCCACTTACAGAGTTCCTCGCCAGGGACCTTGCTGCGGCTCTGACGGGAAAGAGTAGACGGGAAAGAGTAGGAGGCAGGTGGTCTTTGCCTCAGGCTATTTTCCGGGTGACGCCATCAGCCCACCACCAGAGGAAGTCCAACGCCTCGTGGAATGGTGCCGCAAGGAGCAGAAACAACTCATTCTGGGCTGCGATGCGAATGCACACCACACGGTATGGGGAAGCACGGACACTAATCACAGAGGTGAGGATTTACTTGATTTTCTGTTTTCTCACAATGTAGGAATAGCAAATGTAGGTAACAGTCCAACCTTTATGAACGCGATTAGAAGGGAAGTAACCTTACGCTGGTGACACCATTTATTGCGGAAATGGTCAAGAACTGGAGGGTCTCAAAAATACCATCCATGTCAGACCATATGGCAATTGAATTAGATGTTGAAGCAATAGCTTCAGCTGATGTTGAATGCAGGATACCCAGAAAGACTGACTGGGAACTCTACGCAGCCCATTTAAGGTCGGAACTGGAAGGCCTGAGATACAACATCAGCTCAAATGAGGATGTGGATAACGCCTCTGCTCACTTCACGTCATGTTTGAAGAGAGCTTTTGAGAACAGCTGTCCACTCAGGAAGAAAACGATCTCCAGAGACGTTCCCTGGTGGAATAAACAACTTGAGAACCTCAAGAAAGCGGCTAGGAAAGCTTTCAACAGGGCTAAGCGAGAAGGCAGCTGGGATGCCTATCGACTGGCCCTGACAAATTACAACAAAGAGGTTAGAAAAGCCAAAAGGCAGTCCTGGAGAAGTTTCTGTGAGGGAATAGATAAAACAGCCCCTGCAGCTAGACTTCAAAAGGCACTATCTAAAGATCACTCCAACCCAATTGGCCAAATAAAGAAGCCATGTGGGGATTTTTCGAATGACCCTGAAGAGAGCCTGAGAGTTCTATTAGAGACTCACTTCCCTGGCTCTAAGCAGATTATTACCAGAGATAATGTCCCCACTGGAGAGGTATACAACCCCACCAGGTGGGATTTTCAGAAAGCTGGTAGACTATTCACACCAGGAAGAATTGAGTGGGCGATAAAGAGTTTTCAGCCCTTCAAATCAGCTGGCATGGACGGCATCTTTCCGGCCATGCTTCAGAAAAGTGCTGAATTTATCATAACCCCGATGGTTGAGCTTTTCAAGGCCAGCTATGCAAGGGGCTATATTCCGAAATCATGGAGGGAAGCAAGGGTAGTATTCATACCCAAAGGGGGACGGGAAGGCTCCACAGAGCCTAAATCCTATCGACCCATATGCCTTACCTCCTTTCTCCTGAAGACCATGGAGAAAATAATAGACAACAACATAAGGGGAAGTGTTAAGCTCCACAACAAGCAGTTTGCCTACAGGGCGGGTAGATCGACTGTAGACGCTCTTCATCATCTTCTTAGAGAGGTGGAAGGCACCCTCAATGCAAAGGAGATTTTACTTGCAATGTTTGGAGATATTGGGGGGGCATTTGATAATACCCTACATGTTTCCATATGTAATGCAGCTGAACGAAAAGGGATAGAACCCTCCACTGTGAAGTGGATATCAGCTATGTTGAAAGGGCGAACCGTCACAGCATATCTGGGGGAAGCTGAAGTGACAATGCTGACGTGCAGGGGATGCCCTCAAGGAGGGGTACTATCACCCTTGCTGTGGAGCCTGGTCATGGATGGTCTTCTGGAGAAGCTTACGGCAGATGGTTTTAACGCCCAGGCATACGCCGACGACATAGTGGTAACTGTAAGAGGCAAGCATGAGGGCTCTATAAGTAGCCGAATGCAACTTGCCCTCAGTATTATCGAAAAGTGGTGCGAGGAAGAGGGGCTCACTGTCAATCCCTCGAAGACAACACTGATTCCTTTCACTAGAAGAAGGAACCTCCGCCTAAGAGCTCCGGTCCTAAATGGCCAGACTCTAAACTTCTCTAGTGAATGCAAATATCTAGGTGTTATCCTGGACAGTAAACTCAACTGGAGAAAACATATAGATAGGACTCTTTCCATAGCCACAGCGGCTATGTGGGCCTGCAAAAGACTCTTTGGAAAGACCTGGGGCATGAAACCGAAAATGGTACTGTGGTTATACACTGCGGTAGTACGCCCGATTGTCACCTATGCGTCTTTAGCATGGTGGACAAAAACCGAAGAGGTCACCACACGCAACCGGCTGCAAAAACTGCAAAGGCTGGCCTGCATTGGTGTTACGGGAGCTATGCGTACAGCTCCCACAGCAGCGCTTGAGGTTATACTCGATCTGCCTCCCTTACATATACATGTGAGGAAATGCAGCCTGCTGGAAGCAATGAGAATATCCCTCAACGGGAAGCTCCTACCTGGAAACTGGGTTGGACATATGAGGATACTGAGTCAACTGGATTCAAAACTCCTGGCAAAACCATCGGATGTTATGCCAACTATCTTCGATTTCGAAACGCCCTTTGAAACGATCATAGCTGACCGTCCTAGTGCAATAAGTTTCGTTAATCGTTTGGACAAAAAGTCTTCCATATGGTTTACCGATGGATCAAAAACAGAGAGAGGCACTGCCATTGGGGTATATGGACCTAAACTGAGGATCTCTAAATCCCTGGGAAGTGAACCCTCTATTCTACAGACCGAAATAATGGCTGTTTACGTATGCGCTCAGGAGTGCCTCAAAATGAACCTCAAAGGGGCGCATATCTACATCACCACGGACAGCCAGGCCACGCTGAGGTCCCTGGAATCACAAAGCCAGGGATCTCTACTGACATGGGAGTGCCGTAATACCATAAAGCAACTGGCCAGAGGCAATAAAGTGACTCTACTGTGGGTGCCAGGGCACTGTGGTGTTGAAGGAAATGAAAAAGCCGATGAACTTGCAAAAAGTGCATCAAGGTTAACACCTGCTGGACCTGAGCCTTTTTGTGGTCTTGGAAAAGACCAATATAAGGCAGCGGTTCAACAATGGGAGTTGGATAATAGGGTAACCCTCTGGAGAAACACTCCTGGACTCACACAGTCAAAGAAGTTCGTAAAGATTTCACAGACCTACGCCAGAAAGCTCCTGAGGCTGTCACGAGCTGAGCTTCGGGCGATGGTTGGACTGCTGACAGGGCACTGTAGATACAAGTACCATTTGTACCGTATGGGAAAGTTGGCAGATGATATTTGTAGGCTCTGTGGATCAGAAGCAGAAACAGCTGAACACATGGTATGCAAGTGTCCAGAGTTGGCGGGACTAAGAACCACTCATATGGGGAAACCTGTTCTGGATACCCATGAGGTAATGGCCAAGGCCCCCAAGGATGTTGTCGGATTTATCAACACCATTGACGACCTCCTTGGGTTTCAATGAATGGGTAGGGTAGAGAACAAAAGATCTACATGGTCGCAGTTCCCGGAAGGCTAACCGAGCCACAACGACCCCGGTCCAAATAATAATAATACCAGATCTCTTTGAATCAGGTGCCAATGCCAAGCCAGAATTATATAATTTTCAATCAAGCTGTCTAATTTTTTTAGTATCATTGTATTTCCAGATTCCAACTTCAAACATATCAGTACCTAGATAGAGCATATAATGATATTTCAGATATTTGCACTAAAAGTGGAGAAATATATTATGGATTGGTTGGGCCGATACATGGTGTAAATTAATGAACATATTAAAACAATGGTTAATATTAACAATTTACACATTTATCAAATGAAATAACGCATGACGAACGTTTCGGTGAAACTTGACCTTCTTCAGATGCTAAAGGCAAACTAACTATGTTTCTCCGTTAAATGGAAAACATGACAAATTATGTAAAAAGGGTAAATAGGAGAATGGTTACAAATAATTATTAGAATAGGAAAAAAACCAATTCTGAACTGCTACTCAAGTAGTTCGGTAATTTTGAAAAGACCGGAATGCTTGTATTCATTTATCTGTAATTATTCTAAAAAATTAAGTTCAATTCCCCCTACTTTCAGCATTTAATATTTTAAAATCAAAATTGATTTGTGATTTTCTTGGGTCAAATGGTTTGCATAATGTGAATCCGACTTCTGATTAACAAAGATACGTTTGTGTTCTGAAATTCTAGTTTGAAAACTTCTGGAAGTTCTACCACTGTAAAACTTATCACAATCACCACAATTAATTTCATGAACTCCTGATTTATTATCTTTATTAACTTTGGATTTATTATTTTTCATATGATTTCTTCAATTATTACCCGTACGATAAGCAATGTTAATGTTGTGCTTATGTAAGAGAGATTTAAGTTTTCTACTTGAATTTCCTATGAAAGTGAGGCTGTTATATTTGATATTATTTATAGTAAGCCAAATCGATCATACTTCAAGCCCCCTCCTCAATCTTTTCAAAATTACCGAACTACTTGAGTAGCAATTCAGAATTGGTTTTTTTCCTATTCTAATAATTATTTGTAACCATTCTCCTATTTACCCTAGTTACATAGTTAGTTTGCCTTTAGCATCTGAAGAAGGTCAAGTTTCACCGAAATGTGCGTCATGCGTTATTTCATTTGATAAATGTGTAAATTGTTAATATTAACCATTGTTTTAATATGTTCATTAATTTACACCATGTATCGGCCCAATCAATCCATAATATATTTCTCCACTTTTAGTGCAAATATCTGAAATATCATTATATGCTCTATCTACTGATCTGTTTGAAGTTGGTTCCAATCTGGAAATACAATGATACTAAAAAAATTAGACAGCTTGATTGAAAATTATATAATTCTGGCTTGGCATTGGCACCTAATTCAAAGAGATCTGGTAAGTAGCGCATTTAATAATAGATATCTCTAATTAATATATTTTTCCTTTTTTGGTGCAAATATCTGAAATATCATTATATGCTCTATCTACTGATCTTTTTGAAGTCAGTCCCAATCTGGAAATACAATGATACTAAAAGATTTAGACAGATTGATTGACAATAATATAATTCTGGCTTGGCATTGGCACAGACTTCAAAGAGATCTGGTAAATAGCCCATTTAATGAAAGATATATCTAATTTATTTATTTTTCCTTTTTCAGTACATTTTTTTAGACTTAACTTTTTTCTCTTCGTCATTTATAAATAGTATAATAACATAATTTTGTCTTGGTATTGGCACCTACTTCAAAGAGATCTGGTAAGTAGCGCATTTAATAATAGATATCTCTAATTAATATATTTTCCCTTTTTTGGTGAAAATATCTGAAATATCATTAGGTATATGCTATATCTACTAATTTGTTTGAAGTCGTTTCCAATCTGCAAATATAATGATACTAAAAGATTCAGACAGCTTTATTGACAATAATATAATTCTGGCTTGGCATTGGCAGAGACTTCAAAGAGATCTGGTAAATAGCCCATTTAATGAAAGATATATCTAATTAATTTATTTTTCCTTTTTCAGTGCATTTTTTTAGACTTAACTTTTTTCTCTTCGTCATTTATAAATAGAGCATATTTAATTTTATAAAAAGGAAACAGCTAAGAAGGGAAAACAAATTTTGACTGAGAATCCCTTATTCCGTAATATATTTCGATGTAAATATTCCTTTGATCAGAAATTACTCATCTATAGCTGAAAGTTTTGCATCAGTGTCTGCTTCATTTATCTATCTAATGAATATAATTGGTCGCAAGACTAAAATTATCCATTCGAAAACGCACGCAGATGAACTTTAACTTTCAAAAACAAATATTATTTCAAAGTATAATCTTTAAGGAATTGAAATTTTCCATGAAACAAATTCTGTTTTGTATTTTTGGTCCAATATTAGATGCAAATTGCCGATTATATAACTCAGAATCTGTGAATTTTGCATAGGTACTGCATATTGATAAGTGGATACAGGCCCGTATCCAGAAATTCGTTTCGGGGGGGCTCAAAGACGAAAATCGCTCAAAAATGTGGACTTATTTGATTAAATTCAGGGTAAGGCGAATCACACATCAATCTCAAAGCAGTACGTGACGTTTAATCTATTATTGTTTATTGTGCAAGAAAAAGATGCAGTACAAGGTGTACAATAAACAGCTACTATGATGTTTTAAAGAATATCGAATGGAAAAAATTTTCAAATTTCGGGATTTCGGGGGGGGCGGGCCCCCCGGGCCCCTTCCCTGGATACGTGCCTGAGTGGATATACCCTTGACGACGTGATATAATCGTTTTGGTGTTTCGCCTCGTGTCAAAATGTGAATGTTTTCATATTGACGATGTTTTGACGTTTGTCAAAAAAAATTAATATTTTTTATTTGTTGTATAATCATAACGAATACCACTCGAGCAATCGACAATAATCGTTATACTGACGTCGTCAATCGACGTATTTTCTTAAAACATCACTCGAACTGCGCTCTCGTGGATGTTTCGCAAAATACGTCTCGTGACTTGGAAGTAGGTATAATCGATTCTTTTCGATGCTCTTCAGGAACGTTTAATTTCAAATTGTAGACAGATACCTACATAATAGTTGTTTACATACCAAGTGCGTTATATAGATCCTAACGCCCGGAGGGAAACATTCGGCCCGAGGGCCTTTGGCCCGAGGGATGAATGAAAAATCGATTCTAAAATCGGTTCATTGCTCCTATACTTTCCATTTTCCTTCTCATAGTAGGCATGTCATTTGTTCATATTTTGACGTTTGTGAATATTTTTGTTATCATATTTAGTGAATGTTATTGCTCTTTTCTTTGTGTAGTTTTATAGAAATAATGGAAATGAAAATGAATTTACCCAAGAATATCATAGAAAATACATCCAAACGACAAGGATTATGAAGTATTTAATCAATGGAAGTTGCTTCATTTCACCTCATACAATTAGCGGGCGTTATGATCCATAACGCCCGCTCATTACGCCCTAGGGCATAATGAGTGTGTTTATAGCAACCGTATTCAAGGTGAAATAAACATATAATATACAAGTGAAAAATATAATATCTATTATACTCATTAATATTCTGTGAATATCATATTCTTAAATATCTATGAGTAAGTATTTCTCGCTGAAAAGTGTTATTTTCATATTCAAAATGCACATCACTCAGAAAATTACACTGTGAGGAATACATCAAAAGTAATATATCAACAATAACAAAAGCTTTTATCTGGATTACACTTGCAGTTTGTAACGTGTAAATTCTCCACTTAACTGCAGCCACTGCATTCTGCACTGAAATAGGTACCGTGATTAACGCTATCTATAACCGATACGTCACTTTTGTTTCCTGTATGATTAATGAGTTGCGTAGAACGAGAGTATCTAGACAGGGTCTTATTTTGCACGTAGCACGGAGAACATCGCTCTCTTTCGACAAGTGTCTGTTGAAGTGTTAAGTTAGAATAAAATTATATTCATACCTAGTAAACGAATACTGTATTAAGGTTTATTAAATTTATTAAGTATCTGTGGCGTCTGATAGACGGTAAGTTATGAGAAGAAATATAACTATTCCGTATTAATGCATTATCTTGAAAATCTGAATTGATTCCTTATTTAATTTTTCCGCCATTTCATATTTTTTTCATTTATCTATATTAAAATTATTTATCTTTCTATATTGAAATAATCATCTCACATTTCTTAATTTAAAATATTTCTAATTCATTTGCTTGTTTCATTCTCTCAATTTAACACAAGATTTTTGTAGGTTAACGATGGCAAATTTCACATGGTCATCTCTTATGTTCAGTTTAATGTTGGAACATATACTGTCTTTCTTAGCATCTTTGCTTCAGATAAATCTAAATGTTAGTTTGAATTGGCCATTGATACCCTACAGATATTCTTGGAAAATATTACGTTTGAGATTGTATGTTGAATTGCACCGAATTATTTTAGCCACTTGGTCTGGAGTTTAACCTTGGTTAGAGCTAAAAGCCATATTATCTGAAGTTTGAAATCCACGTTAGGATTTATATAACGCACTTGGTACATAAATAACTATTATGATAAATTTGAATTGTCAATATTTTCATAACAATCAACTATCATACAGTAAATAGATCAGGTACTTAATATTCAATTTTTCAAATATTCAACATTTCATCCTACAACATCCAATTCGAATACTGTATTTTCAATCAGAATTTATAAATTTTTTATAGAGATGACAAATTGTGATTCCCATGGATTCAGCATGTGGTTTACCGTGAAAGCCAGCGGTCTTTTGTAACTTTCATTACACAGAATAATTTACCATGCGGAATAATATAAATCCAGAATTTCATTTGAGTCTGATATCATTATATTTGGGTAGTAATGAAATATATGAAAATATTCATTTCAAAAGTGCTCTAGAATTTCCACTTTGAAAAATTTTATAAATTCTGTTCATCATATAATATATATACATATATATAAATATATATATATATATATATATATATATATATATATATATATATATATATATATATATATATATATATATATATATATATATATATAATATATATATATATATATATATATATATATATATATATATATATATATATATATATAATATATATATATATATATATATATATATATATATATATATATATATATATATATATATATATATATATATATAAATGGATCAGGCACGTATCCAGGGGAGGGGCACGCCCCCCCCCTCCCCCCCGAAATCCCGAAATTTGAAAATTTTTTCCATTCGATATTCTTTACAGAAAAGTCTTCAGTATAGAATTTTCTATTCTTTGAAGTTTGATTTTTTAGTCGACGGAAAGCACGTTTGGTGTCAATCGAACGTATCCTTATATTTTTAAATTATGAAAAGCCTGCCTGCCATGTTCAGTAACACGACTTTTTACATCTCACATGTGGCAGCATTGAACAATATAGTTCAATTGTACGAATCGATTCTGATCAAAATCTAGGGATTTTTAGCTTCTTATGTTGGACTCTTATTATCGAACGAAAACAAATGAATCACTGCACGTGAGTGTTATGGGTTTGTGTTCAATCCAAGCAACTTTTTCTATCATAAACCTTCGAGATTTTAAAAAGACAACTTATTTCACCAAATATGAAACGTCGCCAAGGTCAAACAACGATTACATCGTTTTTCAAGAAGCCGAAATCAGATAATTCAGACGATGCAGAAAATGTTAATAGTGAGTATATAAAGTGACGTTTTGAATGCGAATTCCTAGGTTATGTTGGAGCAGTTTTAAACAGTTTTTATTAAAAACCCATAATTATTTTATTTGTACGCTCATTAGATGATTTGCTTCTTGGGCTCCCCCCGAAACGAATTTCTGGATACGGGCCTGAAATGGATGATATTTATTGATTCCAGAACCATATAACAAACAAGTTACAGACAAAAAGCAATGCGGGAACCACATTAACATAAAATACAAAAATCTGAAAACAAATTAGAAAAAAATTAAAATATAAAAACAAGTTTGAATTTCTCGACTCTATGCAAACAAAACTTACAATTATGACTACACTCATTATTATAATCGTAGAATAAAATACAGAAAATAAACTTTTCACATATCTTGTGTAGTTTTTTCACAAATAAAAAATCCTTCTATAGAATTAAATGCGTTTCTTGGAGTACCTACCTACAAAAATAAATTTTTTGGTGTATTTATTTTTTACTCGTTGTGGGAATGAGTTGGAAACTCTCTTAATCAAATATTCAGCGTTCCTTAGCAGAAATCCGAAATTATAATTTTCGAATACCACATTCATCTTATTCCTAGTAGACTATTCATGTTTTAATGCGGAATGTTCAGACAAGTTCGTGTTATCAGTCAAAATACGAACATAATCTAAAATATACGAACCTATCAGTGTCAGAATGTTCCAGGCAGCAAAGACACTTCTACAACTCTCCTGTTGTTTAATTTTGAACATACCGCGTAAACTTCTTTTCTGGAGAATCAAGTTTCTATACACTCCACATGAATTTTCCCAAAAGATCAGACCATATTTCAAACGCGACAGAGTAAAGGCATGATATTCAGATAAATATATTAAAGCAATGGTTACAAATAAAAATTTACACATTTATTATAAGAAATAACGCATGACGCACGTTTCGGTGGAACTTCACCTTCTTCAGATGCTAATGGCAAACTAACTATGATTATCTGTTATATCGAAAACAAGAAATGACAAATTATGTAGAAGGGGTAAATACAAAGATGGTTACAAATAATTATTAGAAAAGGAAAAACCAATTCTGAACTGCTAGTCAGGTAGTTCGGTAATTTTGAAAAGATTAAGAAGGGGGCTTGAAGTATGATCCATTTGGCTATTCAATAGGAGACCGGAATGCTTGTATTTATTTATCTGTAATGATTCTAAAAAATTAAGTTTAATTCCCTTACTTTCAGTATTTAATATTTTTAAATCGAAATTAAATGTGTGATTTTCTTGGAATACATGGTTTGCATAATGTGAATCCGACTTCTGATTAACAAAGCTATGTTTGTGTTCTGAAATTCTAGTTTGAAAACTTCTGAAAGTTCTACCAATGTAAAACTTATCACAATCGCCACAATTAATTTTATAAACTCCTGATTTATTATCTTTATGAACTTTGGATTTATTATTAATATATATATATATATATATATTAATATAAAATTAATTGTGGCGATTGTGATAAGTTTTACATTGGTAGAACTTTCAGAAGTTTTCAAACTAGAATTTCAGAACACAAACGTAGCTTTGTTAATCAGAAGTCGGATTCACATTATGCAAACCATTTAATCCAAGAAAATCACACATTCAATTTCGATTTTAAAATATTAAATACTGAAAGTAAGGGAATTAAACTTAATTTTTTAGAATCATTACAGATAAATAAATACAAGCATTCCGGTCTCCTATTGAATAGCCAAATCGATCATAATTCAAGCCCCCTTCTTAATCTTTTCAAAATTACCGAACTACCTGACTAGCAGTTCAGAATTGGTTTTTCCTTTTCTAATAATTATTTGTAACCATCTTTGTATTTACCCCTTCTACATAATTTGTCATTTCTTGTTATCGATATAAAAGATAATCATAGTTAGTTTGCCATTAGCATCTGAAGAAGGTGAAGTTCCACCGAAACGTGCGTCATGCGTTATTTCTTATAATAAATGTGTAAATTGTTATTTTTATCCATTGTTTTAATATGTTTATTAATTTACACCAAGTATCGACTCAATCAATCCAAAATATTCAGATAACGCCAAGTTCAAGCCAACAGTCTCAGCAATGATTTTTTATAAGAAGTTATTTTCTCATTATTATAAAAAAAATTTAAAATTGTTTGCACAGCGAATTGAAAAAAGTAAACACTGCGTTTTGGAAACTTTCAGAAGCAGGTTGTTTGACAAAAAGTATTCATTTAAATTATCCACTACGGTGAGCACTTTTTCTGAGATTGGGTTAATATTACTCTTGCTGAATATCAAAGATGTTTCATCAACACACACTACCGTATATGCTCTTAAAGCTCTTATGAAACAGCCGGAAGTTCATTGTATATATAATAGCTAGATTTTCTTATTATACATACATATACACTGAAGTTCTTCAAAATTTAGTTTGTTCTCGTGGTTAGAAAGTATTCATTGTACTTATTCTGTATACAAATAATTACGATCTCCTTGAATATGTTCCTGCACTTTGCGCCGAGAAAAAAATATAACCCGAGCAAAAATCTAACAATTTTTTCTCTTCTATAATACATTTATCTTTATTTGATGGGAAGGGACTGCAATTTATATTCAATAAACAACCATTTAAAAAAATTAAACCAAAATAAAAAAAACTCGAGCAGCAGAGCTCCATCACTGAAGTCGTATTTTTCGTGCGAAATGCATCGCGTCGAGATGCGATTCGAACGAATTGAATTATATTTTGAAAAATCACGCGCAAAAAGTAAACCTTATTAAAAATAAGAAAAAAAAATTATTTTGCTAAAACAAAAATTCAGTGAGTGCATCTTGGTTGAGGAAAGAAATTGAAACCGACGAAGAAACGCACCTCAATATTAACCTAATCCACATACCAAATTACAAACCACTATCGGGAAAAAAATTGCGAAGTGCATCGCGTACTGATCGAGAAACAAATCGAGATGCAATTTGAACGGAATAGTCACCACGAAATGAAGCGCGGTTGAGAAAAAGGGTTGAATCCAAAAAAGGATCTTGAGTCAACTTTAACTCAATGTACATACCAAACTTCAACACTCTAACTCAATCTGTAGTTGTTTTTTTGCCAATTTTTCAAAAACCATCAAAAAAAAAAGAAATCTCTACGTAAAAATGGCGGCGGTTGGAAAAATTCATTCAAATTTTGATACTTTCGTTCTGCAACGAAAATGATCCTAGATAAAAATAATTTAGCTCATTTGGTTTGATACGAACCGCTGGAGATGTCAATATGTACCGGCAAGGATATTTATATGAAAATTAGATATATCTACGTAAAAATGGCGGCGGTTACAGTTATTTACCCAAATTTTGTTGTTTGTGTTCTCCACAGCCGAGTACTGTGCACCTGTCTGGCTAAACATCCGGCATTCAAAATTGGTAGATGTCCAACTCAACAACACCCTACGAACAATTAGCGGCACTATTAAACCCACACCTACATACTGGTTACCGGCTCTGTGCAATATACCTCCAGCCCACCTACGACGCTCAGACGCTCTGTGCAGAGAATATAGAAAGATTCTAAGCAACCCACAGCTACAAATCCATGAAGATATTGATTAACTTGGGCACAGGCTTCGTTCCAGAAAACCTCCAATTCAAACAGCTGCAGTTCTTACCACAAACAACTTTAAACTAGAAGAAGAGTGGACACAGTTCTGGCAAAATAGTGTGCCCCCTGATATTTATGACAACCTTCATATAAACGAATCAGTTCCTGGATCCTCACTTCCTAGAAAAACATGGTGCTATCTAAACCGCATCCGTACCGAAACTGGCATCTGTTTAGATTATTTATATAAATGGGGAAAAACCCAAAGCAAAACTTGCGATTGTGGCGAACGACAAACCATCCATCACCTAGCCTATGACTATATAAACCGGCAAAGTCACTGCTCGACCAGAGATTTCTTGGGGGCCACTCCATTGGCTGTCACCTGGATCGAAAACTTAGACATTAAGATCTAAAATTGTTATTCTTTTGTTTGATAAAATTGAGTAGATTAAGATACATGTGTTGCCATACGATAAATAATAAATAAACCCAAATTTTGATACTTTTGTTCTGCAATGGAAACAATCCGCTGGAGATGTCAATATGTACCTGGAAATATATATATATATATATATATATATATATATATATATATATATATATATATATATATATATATATATATATATATATATATACAGGGTCCGGCAGAGAGGACGGACAGTTTTAAAAAAATCATAAAATAGTTAATTTTTACTCAAAAACAAATTTATTGATGGAATCAGGTTCGCAAGGAAATAGCATTTGAGACAGTCAAGTGTGGAAAATCACATCAGGCATGTGGTGGCCGAAAATGAAGAAGTAAGGACCAATGATGCAAGTTTGCGATACAGCGCACCAAACCGTTACTTTTGGGCTATGCAGCGGTCTTTCGTGTAACTGTTGCGGACTTTCATTAGCCCAATAACGGCAATTCTGCTGGTTAACCATGCTGTTTAGGTGAAAGTGGGCTTCGTCACTCATGAACAAAATGAGGTTCTCATTTTGATCGATCAGTGCTTCCATCTCACGTGCGAAGTTCATTCGTTGTGCATAATCTCCGGGCTGTAACTCTTGCACAATGGCCAATTTGTAGGGGTGAAAGCGGAGATCCATACGCAAAATTCGCCTTACCGAACGATCACTGAGGCGAAGTACAGCAGCATGTTTCTGGGCTGATCGAGTCGGACTGCGAAGAAAGGCTTGTCGAACGCGTTCAACATTTTCAGGAGTTCGAACTGTTCGCGGAGCTCCTCTTGGTCTTCTGTTGATCAGTTCACCACGCCTGCGAAGTGATTCAACCCAACGAAGGATGGTGTTTCGAGAGGGAACAGCTCCATTCCGATGAATGTTGAAGTGGCGACGAAACTCACGCTGTACAACGGTGACCGACTCATTATTACGGACGAAACAATCATAAGCGAAAACGCGGTGCTCCACCGTCCAAGGCTCCATGACGACAACTGGTAAAACAATGCTAGGAACTTACGAGTCAAATGCCACCCTCCCCACCTCTCTCGTAGACGGAGGGGGAGAGTACTACCCATCTCAAAAACGTCCGTCCTCTCTGCCGGACCCTGTATATATATATATATATATATATATATATATATATATATATATATATATATATATATATATATATATATATATATATATATATATATATATATATATATATATATATATATATATATATATATATATATATATATATATATATATATATATATATATATATATATATATATATATATATATATATATATATATATATATATATATATATATATATATATATATATGTATCATCAGACATGAAAAATTTTTCGAAAATCGTGATCTAGGAGGTCTGAAACAGATAGGGAAAATACTCCCGCCCCTGACTGATTTCCTTCGATACACTGCAATAGTAGGTATGTATTTTCTGGGAAAAAATATCATTATGTGTTACCTACTGCTCAGTTCTAAGTCAGTCTATATAATAAACACATAAGTACATAATTATACTCAAACATAGACCCGGCTAAAGTACATAATATAGCAAGTATAGAAGGGTGATCGACGCGCATAGATAAACACTCTCGCGCTTAAACGAGCCAATCATGTACTTCCGTTCATACTCATAGAGACACTTATGCCCGATTTCACCAACTAATTCCTAAAGTTAGGCAATACTTAAATCGGATTTAGGAATTCCTGAGTGCCATTTGCGTTTCACCACGCCCTGAATAATGCCTAAAGATGATAGGAAATACCTAACGTTAGGTCTGCCTAGAGTATTTAGGAAATGCTTAACCTCAAATTGATATAATAAAATTATTATATTTCTATCATTTTTTCTTTTCTTACCATCCTTTGTCAAATCGACAGTCTAGTATTAAACAGTAGTACCAATTATATGCACAAAACTTTCCAAATCAAGTTTTTAACAAAGTATTTTTTAACTAAGAATTTCTTAGGTTGGTGAAATCCGATTTAGGTAAGTATCGGATTTAGATATTTCCTATCGTAGAAATTACTTAGTTAGGAACTTCCTAACATCTCGTTGGTGTAATCGGGCATAAATGCCTGGAAGGATGTTTCACCCTTACGATCGGTCTGGCTGCTCACAGAAGATATTGAAAAAGTACCCTGAGTATCATACATAAAAATCAAGACTGAGAAAGTAAGTGCAATTCCATTGTTTTATTGGGACCTTCGAAGAGTCTGGCAAAGGCTTCCACCGACGGGAAGTGTCTGGCAGTAAGGATTATTAATTTTTATAGTACTAATGAAGCATATATAAATAATCAGCCCTGAGAATTTAAGAAAAGTAAGTTGAGTTTTTGCCCACATTTAGCACCTGGTACCTGGAAATCAGACGTCGGCCAAGTTAACAGCTATGCATAACCTGAAAGTACACACGAACACTAATTTATCCCACACTTTTATCATTTCTGAGATAATACCTAAGTAATGTCTGAGGGCTCCAGGATCTTGGACTATTAGATTATATTGAAAATTCAGGAACTTCATTAATTGTGAAACTTCAACAATCAAATAATGCTGTAAACAGTAGATGTTATATGTTCAATTTCACAGAATGCACAAAGCCCTTGGTCCAGCAGAAAAAGGATACATATCTCAATGAAAAATGTGTCAATTAGGTTGAAGGTAATAATCGGTTATGTGAGGATACTTAAAAGGTAGCTAATTTTTTCCACTTGAGAACGTCATATACGTCTCATGCATTTCGAAGATCGTCTGCTACACTTTCAGTTGAATCTGGAGGAGACTTGACACTGAAACGGTTGAGAGTCATCAACGGTCGCTGAAGGGAATATGGACGAATGGATCAGGTATCTACATCAACGGCAGTTGTGTTCATGGCAGAAAATGTGATTTCTACTCAAGAAAAATTCTACATTCCGATATTCAGAGTTGTTCAACCAACATGCCTTTTGTGCAATGTACATTTGATAATATTACTTTGGTTAGGAGTATCATTATATAATGAAATGTTTTTAAATTAAATATCTCCAGAGTTCTTTTTTTTTATTTTCAAGCTCAAAGTCTCATCGAAGTCTTTGGTTATTGGAGAGTACCTTACAATTGCTTACAATTTTTTCAGGAAATTTATATCACATAGATAATTCATTTGATTTATATTACACTTTGAACCTAATGTTTCATCAGTAAATGCCATCTTGCAGCGATCCCAAACATTTTGATGCAGGCCCATTCCTCGAAATATATTTTGCTGTTAGGATGGTGCCACAGTCACAGCATTTTGGTTTCTCCGTTTTAGTCAAAAGGTAGCTGTGAGTTAAACGAGTATCACCAATCTGTAATCGGATTAGAGTACCCACTTGGTCACATCGTCTGTGTGTTTCCTTCCACCGTTTTTCATGTCAGGTTTGATTTTCAACAGCTGCCTATTGCTTTGCTTCCATTTACTTTCCGAGATGGATTTTATATGATGGATTTTATATGATATGTTTTTTATACATGCTTTGAAATCTTCTTTTGCGATGTTCTTACTTATGTGTACATTTCATATTCTCACTTATGTTTTCATAACCGGGAAAATTCTACTTGTTTTCCGGGAAATTAAGTAATTTCATTAAAATTTACATATTCTTACCACTCAAGAGACAAAAATATCTTTTTCCTGTAATCAAAGAAATAGTTATACACATTACAAGAGAGGCTAGTGTTGTTTTCCAGTAGCGAAAGCTAGCAAAATAGTATATATTTTTAGCAAGTTTTCACTTTGAGGATTAGAATGGGTGCGATTAGCAAAGTTAGACCTAGGACCAAGATAGTTTTTCGTTTCATGACTTTTTATGATGCTTGGCACCAAAAGTTTGTATGGATGTATGTATTTTACATTTGTTTACACGTTAAAGAGCGCAATTTTGTAGCAATAGGGTTGATAGTTTGTGAGTAGGTAGTTTCGTGGAATATCCTGGATGGGATTGCTTCTGGTACGCATTGGTTGAGGAGTTGACCCTCCGGAGGAGAAAATCTTTTCTACACGATAAACGCCGCATTTTTTGCAATAGGATTGAAACAGTTGTCAGCTTGGTGCTCTAGAAATGGCCTTAAGCTCTTCGCCTCTAAATCGAAAGCACTCCTTATAGGAGACAAATCCCTTCTGTTGAGGTCAGATTCGACTTGCAATGTGGTAGTGGGGGTGCAGGGTTGGCATGGG
Source organism: Cynegetis impunctata (assembly GCA_030704885.1). Taxonomy (NCBI): domain Eukaryota; kingdom Metazoa; phylum Arthropoda; class Insecta; order Coleoptera; family Coccinellidae; genus Cynegetis; species Cynegetis impunctata. The sequence goes on from JARQZK010002890.1 coordinate 1,417,617, forward strand.
AGACTTGTGCTGAAAATTTGGGGGTTTGGATGGACGAGGAGTTATCATTTAGGCATCACGTTGCATCTATAAGGAAATCCAGTTATATGAGGTTGAAGGGACTGCAGAGATTTAAATATGAATTGAATGAGGCAATGTGGCCAAAGTTCAGAATTCATGTCTTCGATTTGTAAGTTGTATTCCCTACAAAAGTCATATCACGTCCTACCGTAGTAAACTTGAAGAGATCACATTCGCACAGAGGGCAGAGTATTTACTGGCTGGTTTTCTTGCCAGATTGATTGCCAGTGGAACTCCTGACTATCTTTTCAATAGATTGGAATTGCGTGGGTCAGCTCATCAGGTGAATATACGCCAGGCTGGTAATTACAGCGTTCCTCGGCATAGAACATCCAAATTTGAGGGTTGCTTTGATTATATGGCCCCTCATACGTTAAATAAGTATAAGGCTCTGTTTGAGGCTGATATCTCAATAAGTTCGTTTAAGAAAAAATTGTATAATCGGTTGAGAGAGGATAGTTTTGGTTTTGGTTGAGTTTTAAGTTTTAGTTAAGTTTTGGTTAGATTAGAATAAGTATATTGAAATAAGTATATTCTTTGAATATTGTTGAGTTGTGTTTATGCGTAACTTAAGGCTTCTTATTTCTTACTAGGGAAAAATTTCTTAAATTTTAGATTGTTTTTTGATTGTTTTTTACAGTGTTAAGTTGTTCATACCGGAGGAGTGGAAGATTAGCTTGGCTAAACTCCTTCCATTTCTAAGCCTAGATGTAAGGCAATTACAATAAACTTATTATTATTATTATTAAAGTTTTTAAGTAGGTAGTTTCGTATGATAATTTGGATGGGACTTTTTGGTACGAATTGTTTGGGGGGTTGACCCCCAGAGGAGGAAATATATCTTGTTTACCCGATCAAAAGTGCAATTTTGGAGCAATAAGGTTCAAAGTTGATAATCTAAATAGACGGAAAGCTGGATCGAATTTAATAAAACAGTTCTGATTGAATAAGTAGATTTTTCAAACTGGATACCGTAACAAATCCTGCTTTTCTTATGCAGCTGCGATAGAGTTTTTTCTACTACAGTCTTATCAAATAAAAAAAAATTCTTAATAAATAATTTGACCAACTCAACTGACACTGACATAAAACTTGTTCTAAAATTCCTAGGAAAGTAAGTAATTACCTCCCACAAATCATTTTCATCATGAAGTACTCACCGAGTAGACAAGTTATATTGTGTAAGCTAAAAAACATAATTTTCCGTTAAGCATTGCAGACTTTTGATTTATGAATTATTGCTATTTGATAAACACTCAATCTTTAGAAAACGACTTCAGAATTACCACAAAAGATTGATTATTTCTTTATTGAAGCATTCAGCTTTTTGTTGGAGAAGAGAGAAAGAGTTTAATTGAAAACAGAATATCTGGTGGGCTATAGTAAATTGATAGAGACAAGAATTACGAGTTCACTTCACGGCTAGTTAAGTTTCAGGTTTCCTGATTTTAATCGATTAATCTACATTTGATGATCACAACTGTGATTTATTTCCTTAACCCCTTTTCAAAAGTCCAATTATATATTGGATTACCAAAATATTTTGGTTAGTTTCTCATGCAAAATTTCTGTTCAGGAAAAGAATTGTTTTTTACCATAACAAATAATAAAATGATTAAACTTTCTTCACTTGCTACACAGAAGTTTGTCAGTTATTCACTTAAAAGGTATAATTGTGTTTAACTTACCCAGAGTACAGACCACGAACAGCACAATGCGAAAGGTCCTTTTGTATGAATCCATTTTAACTAATTCTCCAATGAATTGTCCTCAAATTTTACACCAAGTTGAATTCAATTAATCCTTTCCAGTTTCAAAGAACAAAGTTTTACGTTATTTTAGTTCAATGGGCACTTTCTCTTTTCACGAAATAAAATACAAATAATATTAAAATAGGTAGTGTGGAGTGTCCGGAGTAAAAGTTGTCTATAAATATATATATATATATATATATATATATATATATATATATATATATATATATATATACTCGCAAACCAATCAAAATATATGTTCCATATTTGAATGGTTTATTGTTCTTCAGTATGAATGTTAATATGATTTCTTGTTTTAGGAGGACAAATGGGCATAAAACTAATTATTTGCCAACGTTTCGTCAAAAAAATTTGACATTCTCAAGGCTAAAAAATAAGATGGACAAATTAGAAAAGTCAGAAACGTATAGGAGAAGTCACAATTAGGCAATAAATTAAAGTAATAAAAGCAATAAAAATAAAATGTATCACAATACAAGGAACATACTTTAAACTAGTTATGTTATAAAATTTTAACCTAGCGGAACCTTTACGGACTTACACCAAATGAGACAGTATCGAAGACAGAAACTCAGAGGGCTCACATATGTTTTCAGAAAAAACACACAAAACACCGGCATTGAATGAAGCAACGTTATTAGTTTTATTCATCTCTGGTAAATTATAATTATATATATAGGTGTATTAACCAATTGAAACAAATTTTATTATTTTGAAGAAAAGAATCTCACTTCCTGAAACAAATTACTGTATATTGATGATTTATTCTATTGAATAACTAGTTTAAGCTTTGTTCTTTGTATTGTGATACATTTGATTTCTCTTGCGTTTATTACTTCAATTTCTTTCATAATTGTGACTTCTCCTATGTTTGTGACTAATTTGTTCATCTTTTTTAGCGATGAGAATGTCAATGAATGTTGACAAAACGTTGGCGAATAATTAGTTTTTGTCGTCCTAAATCCAGAAGTTATATCCACCGTTTTATATATATATATATATATATATATATATATATATAAGTATATAAATATATATATATATATATATATATATATATATATATATATATATATATATATATATATATATATATATATATATATAGTAGGAGTATAGTTTTACTAGGTTAAGGCCACAAATACAGTCAATTTTAATATAATCTTTTACTTCTAAATATATCACAAATTAAAATTACGCGTTTCGACTTATGTCGTTTTCACATAATAATTAACAGAACCTTCAAATACAATAACATCTATGCAAGTTTATCTTCTTCTCTTCTACTAAGTTACATGGCCTCTGTGGTTTTGATGAATGATATTATGGTAAATTCTTCCAAAATGTCCACTCTTGAATTAATTGTCGTCATTTTTTCCTTCTGAATTGCGATCATTTCTAAAACATTCCTTTTTAGCTGGTTCTTTTACCTTTTTATGATTTTTGTGTTTTCAAAGTCAACAGAATGTAATTGTTCGAACAATTAATTCAAGAGTGGACATCGAAAATTTTGGAAGACTTTACCATATCATTCATCAAAACCACAGAGGCCATGTAACTTAGTAGAAGAGAAGAAGATAAACTTGAATAGATGTTATTGTATTTGAGGGTTATGTTAATTATTATTTGAAAACGACATAAGTCGAAACGCGTAATTTTAATTTGTGATATATTTAGAAGTGAAAGATTATATTAAAATTGACTGTATTTGTGGCCCTAACCTAGTAGAACTATACTCTTACTATATAATAAAAGTGGTCAGTAAAAATTGAAGAAAATATATATATATATATATATATATATATATATATATATATATATATATATATATATATATATATATATATATATATATATATATATATATATATATATATATATATATATATATATATATATATATATATATATATATATATATATATATATATATATATATATATATTATATATATATATATATATATATATATATATATATATATATATATAAATATATATATATATATATATAAATATATATATATATATATATATATATATATATATATATATATATATATATATATATAGATATATATATATATATATATATATATATATATATGTATATTTATAAACATCCATTTTTATATATTAGATATATACAATTTTTTTTCAAACCATCATTCGATGTTAAAAAGCATTATTAAGTATGTTATAATATTCATTTTAATATTATTGTAATGCAGAATGCAGGAAGTCGTTTTTTTTTGGTTTCCATTCTTTAAGATGCAGCCAATTTATGTCGGAAAATAAATGAATTTCTGGGGAATATTTCCCAAATTCTTTCTCCTACCTGAAGTACAAAACAATATCTCAGGTTAAGTAGATTTTATTTATTCAGATTTTAAATCGAATATTTGTTGCCTGTATAATTTTTAATTGGCTCTTCAGTATAATATGTTAGTAATTCATTTCGTTCTTTGTATGAAAAGCTGCATAACTTTCTTCTTTAGTTTTATTTTCTTGAATACAACTCATTATATTTTGATTAACTCAATCGAACATTTTGATACAGGGTTTGATAAACTATCTTCAATTATTTAGAGTTTTCCTGAGGTTTTCATGACTGAAATGTTGAACATCATTTCTTTCACGCTTTTGGTCATGAAGACACGAGTTTTTATAATTGTTCGAACAATTACATTCTGTTGACTTTGAAAACACAAAAATCATAAAAAGGTAAAAGAACCAGCTAAAAAGGAATATTTTAGAAATGATCGCAATTCAGAAGGAAGAAATGACGACAATTAATTCAAGAGTGGACATCGAAAATTTTGGAAGACTTTACCATATCATTCATCAAAACCACAGAGGCCATGTAACTTAGTAGAAGAGAAGAAGATAAACTTGAATAGATGTTATTGTATTTGAGGGTTATGTTAATTATTATTTGAAAACGACATAAGTCGAAACGCGTAATTTTAATTTGTGATATATTTAGAAGTGAAAGATTATATTAAAATTGACTGTATTTGTGGCCCTAACCTAGTAGAACTATACTCTTACTATATAATAAAAGTGGTCAGTAAAAATTGAAGAAAATATATATATATATATATATATATATATATATATATATATATATATATATATAGATATATATATATATATATATATATATATATATATATATATAATATATATATATATATATACTATATATATATATATATATATATATATATATATTATATATATATACTATAATATATATATATATATATATATATATATAATATATATATATATATATATTTATATATATATATATATATATATATATATATATATATATATGTATATTTATAAACATCCATTTTTATATATTAGATATATACAATTTTTTTTCAAACCATCATTCGATGTTAAAAAGCATTATTAAGTATGTTATAATATTCATTTTAATATTATTGTAATGCAGAATGCAGGAAGTCGTTTTTTTTTGGATTCCATTCTTTAAGATGCAGCCAATTTATGTCGGAAAATAAATGAATTTCTGGGGAATATTTCCCAAATTCTTTCTCCTACCTGAAGTACAAAACAGTATCTCAGGTTAAGTAGATTTTATTTATTCAGATTTTAAATCGAATATTTGTTGCCTGTATAATTTTTAATTGGCTCTTATGTAATATATTAGTAATTCATTTCGCTCTTTGTATGAAAACCTTCATAACTTTTTTCTTTAGTTTTATTTTCTTGAATACAACTCATTATATTTTGATTAACTCAATCGAACATTTTGATACAGGGTTTGATAAACTATTTTCAATTATTTAGAGTTTTCCTGAGGTTTTCATGACTGAAATGTTGAACATCATTTCTTTCACGCTTTTGGTCATGAAGACACGAGTTTTTCCATATTGCTCACAGTGAAAATTTTAATTCACATCTTTAACTTCGTTTTTGATATTCAATTTTTTTTGTTTAATTCTTATTAAATAATGATAATCTTCTCAAAGTAAATTCGACAAATATCATTCATACATCCATGTATTCAAAATTAAATATGAAAATACTCAAAATCTTGAACGAATAATAAATAAATCATCAATAGATAAAAATTAAAAATTTCTAAGACTTTTTGAAAGAGCCGATTGCCAGTAAATTGAAAATTTAGTTTTGTTTCTCACAGTATATGCGACAAAATTTCTTTCATATATGTATACATCTATGATAAAGATTTCATTCATATTATACATAAAATTATGATGATAAAAGTGAATGTTAAGTAAGAACTCGTAAAAGAGCGAACTATCGAGAAATTCAAAAAACAGTTATGCTTTTCTCATTCAAAATTACAACAAATGTGAATAACTGCTTCATATTTGTGGATAAATATTCATTCACTTCATAGTTCTGTTATATTGGTAGACTTTTTTTTCTGAGATAGTTTTGTGGTTTAAGCTGAAACAACCATTAATTCTGCTTAGTTGAATTGAATCCATCATTCACATAATCAATATCATCAAGTATCCAAAACATATACACAAATGCACAATATTTAAATATCTCAGAGTCATACATACGTTATCAGATTATTATCATTTTCCTAAAATATCCAACAAATTATATTTTATATTACACAAAGTTAACAAGGAGAATCTTCGGTAATTGAAAGAATTATCAAAAAATTTTCCAAGGGAGCTGGTTATATGTACTCTGCGACGAGAATTTTACATTCAGAATCCAACGGTGAATAATAGAAAACGTCGTGTCTCCACGACTAAAAATCTTCATACATCTGTTTCGATCTTATTAGATTTCATCAGTGCACCTTATTTGACTCGGAGTTTATTAATAAATTTCTTATTGTTCTTCAATACAAATCTTGACCGAGCTACTGTCTGGATAACAACCCAGAGCGCCCTCCACCAAGGATATTGGAAACCAACAATTCAGCGCTTCGATCGAAAACGCAGAATCTTTAACTTTATGTAATATATTAAATTGACCATGGTCAACTTGTATATTTTTCATGATTTGATAAATTCTTTAAATTTTAGACGATGAAATACTTAATAGTAGTGAGCTTCGTCCAGAAATGATTCTTGTATAAACTTTATAATAACTTTGCAGTGAGAAATATTCTTAGAACCTGATTTCTGGATGTAGAAATGTTTTCATTTTACTGCTTAGAATCGGTTACTTTCCGTTACTTTTTTAAGAAACATCCGCACTGAATCAACAATTATTTTATAATTATTTTACTTCAGATTCAAATTTATATCATTTTAAAAAACTAAAATCATCTTCACGAAAAATTATTCATTCTGTTCAATCACTCTGGTGTTTTAATTTTGCCGAAATTTTGTAACGCACCGAATTCTCGTGAAGTTTTCTAAACCATTTTCCATGCGGAAAATCGAGGAGAAACTGATCCTCACGAAAATTTGATTTTGCGAGTTAGGTCTAATGGTTGAAGGTTGTAACTGGTGATCTTGATCCACTTATCTCAATAAGATTTTTATGAAAGTCAATGGATAAATTATATGGATTACCGAAAAACTAATCTTCCTATAATTTGACAAATAGTTGCTAATATTAGTATTGAAAAACATAATTTTTTTATAGATTAACTATCATTTAGAATCCATTTCAACCGATCGATTTCCATTAAAAATTAAATTTTTTAAAAAAAAACCAACCAATAAATTTCGCATCTGCATAACTTCCCCGATTAGAAGTTAACAATCTCATACATAAGGTTTATTTGTCCCGTAAATATATATATATATATATATATATATATATATATATATATATATATATATATATATATATATATATATATATATAGGATGTCACAGCGGAAGTAATTCGAAGAAATTCAAATAGGTACTTTTCTTGTTATAAAAACAAAAAACATCAAACGAAGTTTATTTTCAAAACAGAAATAATCTGCGAATATTTTCCAACCCCCGAGTTCAACCTCACACAGGGGTGAAATCCACCCTTAAAATCTATAATGAAATGAGCAATCGAGTTGTACATCATGGAAAGATTATTAAAACGTCACTTCATCTTCAACGCTGTTCCATATTTAATAACCTACAGAACAGGTAATTTAATAAATATTCGAAGTTGCTTCAACGCAAGAATATAGATTCTGTCTAAAGCGTTTCAAATGTTATCAGTGTGCACGCGTCTAAAATTCTTTGACGTAAGACTGCTACTGTCTCCGGTTGAGAAAAGTAAACTTTTGTCTTAACTTGCCACCATAAAAAAATCTAGAGGTGACAAATCGGCAATACCGTCTTCACCATAAGGGCACACGGGGCCCGTGCCCAGGGCCCCCATTCTCAGGGAGCCCCGAAGGACCGACAATTTTGATACAGCATGAGAACAGTATACAGCACAGGGACTTTATGATGAATTATGTTGCCAGAATGAAAACGACTGGACGAATTGATTCTGAGTTGTTGTCCTGATATAATACAGAAATCAACTATTGGAAGAATGTGCTTAGGATTGTTGCAGTAGTGAAATTTTTTGCTTCAAGAGGTCTTGCTTTTCGAGGTGATAGTGAGACATTAGGATCGCAAAATAATGGGACTTATTTGGGATGCTTAGAACTGATTGATAGTGAATTTGATCCTTTTCTTGCTGATCACATACAAAACTGCGGAAATCGAGGAAAAGGAAGTACATCATATTCATCGGCAAATATTTGAAATGAATTTATTAACTTAATGGGACAGCAAGTTTTGAAAACCATTGTCAAAGAACTTAAATCAGCAAAGTACTACTCTAACAGCGTAGATTCTACGCCAGATCTGTCCCACGTTGACCAACTGACTTTCATAGTTAGATACATAAAAGACGGACAGCCTATTGAGAGATTTTTGAAATTTTTACCTATGGATGAACATAATGCGCAATATATAGCAGATACCATTTTAAACTTTTCTGTAAGCCTTGATATTCCTATAAAAGATTGTCGCGGACAGAGCTACGACAATGCATCAAATATGTCTGGAAAGTACTTTGGTGTTCAGTCAAGAATAAAAGAAGTTTGCGAATTTGCGATTTACGTTCCATCAAAAATTTTGACAGAGCATTTAGGTGCAAATAGAGTCCTGAAGTCTCTTTCGGAAACTAGATGGTCTGCACGCGCCAATGCTATGAATGCTTTGCAAAATGGTAATTTAAATATTTCTGAAGCATTGTCTTCAATTGCAAGTGACATCAAACAACCAGGAGACACTAGAAAGGAAGCCCAAAGCCTAGCAAATAAAATGGGAAAATTTGAGACTGCTCTACTAACGGAAATATGGAATGATCTTTTGGGTGTTATGAATAAAACAAGTCTAAGTTTACAAAATAGCACTATGACCATGGACGTTGTAACGAAACTTCACGAATCTCTGATCAGTTATGTCAATACCGCACGCAATAATTTTGATCAGTACGAAACGGCTGCTAAAAAAAAATCCAAATGCTGACTACTAAGATACATTTGAAAGAGAAAGATTTCGCTGCACACGCATCACTTTTTTTGAAGGATCATCAGAAACTGCACAGTTGAGAGGCTAGGAAAAGTTTCGTGTAGATACTTTCATTCCCATTAAATACACATTTAAAAAAACGTTCGGCAGCATACCAAGAAATTGATAGTCGATTTAGTTCTCTTTGTCAGTTAACAACAATCGAATCTGGTGAGTTGACCAAAAAATGAAAAGTATTTGCAGAGTTTTATCATGAAGACATTAATGCAGATGAGCTCAAATCAGACTGTTTTCATTTAAGTCAATATTTAAAAAACATAGCAGAACAATCAGCGAATTTAAATATCTCAACCTTACATAACCTAATAAAATCAGATAAATTGGAAGAAACTTTTCCAAACGTAGAAATTGCTACAAGAATATTCCTTTGCCTAATGGTTACCAATTGTAGTGGAAAGCGGTTATTTTCGCAGCTGAATTGCGAACAACAATGTTACAAGAACGGCTGAGTAATTTGTCAATTATGTGCATAGAGAGTGATATCCTTCAAAAAATTGACTTTAAGGATATAATAGAAGATTTTGCTCAGCAGAAATCCCGAAAGAAACCGTTATCGTAATCGTAACCAAAAAACCAGCAGCATTCTAATATCATTAATGACATATTATATCATACTGTATTTGATTACCTGAAATAAATGGTCATACTCAGTAAAAAATGTTATTATAATTCGCGTTTTTCACTTTCCAAAAGGGCCTCAAATTCTTGTGTGCCCAAGGGCCCCAGCCTAGTTTAAGACGTCCCTGCAAATCTGGGGACCTAGCAGTCCCCTCCTAATAATTTTGCAACTGAGGAATATTTCATTAAGATACTAGCACACATATACCAATAATCTGGAGGAGCTCCACCTAGTCAAAATCTAGGTGATTTCCTTCATAATGATTTCCGTTCTCAATTATCTCTATATGGCAGGAATTCATGACATTTCAGAAAAGATCCAGATACATATCTCTATCCAAACTTCTAATCAGAAAGGACAATTCAACAAGGGACTTCCACCTTATTCCATTTTTATGCCCTATTCCACACGAATTTTCTAAACAAATTTCAAATGTAAGGTGGTGTTGAATAAAGGCTTCAATAACATTTCAAGTCAGACCCCTCATACCATTTAAAACTCTAATAAGACAAAATACTTTTCGCAATTATAATTCAATGAATGTTACACTCATTGAGACTTGTAGCAACATGAACTCCGTATATTCTTCAGAAATTATGGTTAATACTAGAATATTAGTTCATCTTCTCATACTCTGATATCAGATCCTGAATCAAGCACTCAAATATTTCTAGGGATTATCACTTGCAGTATATATATATTTTGGCTCCCTCTCTAACCGAAACTGACTCCGTTTGGATGCTGGGTCCCTATTTGACGCATGTCAATATGTCGAAAGTTTCATTATAAAACACTGTTTCTCCATAAGGAGATTTACATCTTCCCTCTTACTTATTTTCACAAGTTTTGAATATTTGCTACATGAACTTTTGAAGGGTTTCTGAGAACTTCTCACATACCCCTGAATTTCCGAAAGCATGAAGTTGGGAAACATTATATTAATATTATATAAAATTTATTTCACGGAAAATTATCCACATATATATATATATATATATATATATATATATATATATATATATATATATATATATATATATATATATATATATATATATATATATATATATATATATATATATATAATAATATATAATATATATATTATATATATATATATATATATTATTATATTATATATTATATATATATAAATATATATATATATATATATATATATATATATATATTATATATATATATAGATATATATATACATATATTATGTATATATACATATATATATATACATACATATATATATATATATATATATATATATATATATATATATATATATATATATATAGTGTCTACGTAAATTGGCTATACATATGGGAAACTTTTTAATTATTAATATTAACAAAAAAATGTATTCCTTATAAAAATTTCTTCATATTCCAAAACCCAACATTCAATTTATATTAAATTGTATCAGTCGTATACGAAGTTCGTCAAAAAAAATTATTTTTGATCAGGAGTAAAGTACCTTCATTCTTAAACCATTAAATCAAAAACATTTATTGCAAAAAGATGTTAACGATCAAAAACAATTTTCAAGTATTCGATATTATTCATTTACAATGAGATAAAAATTTTTCTGCGATTACGCTGAAAGTTTAAGATTGAATATTAATGCTCTTTGATGAACTATGCATTAAGGTTCGAACTTAAACTTTCAGTGTTATCGCAGGGAAAAATATTCCATGGTAACAATATTGTACGAACAATGTCTAATATTTGATAGTTATTTTTAATCGTTAACATATTTTCAAATTTTTCGATATGGTCAAAAATAAAGTTATTTATCTGCTCCTATTGAATAATATATTCATTATTCAACTGCGTTTTAGCAATTTATAGTATCTATTACCAAACAGCGTTAGTAATAATAACTCACTGGTATAACTTACGAGCGGTAATGTAGGTCATAACTCACGCAGATGAAGTTTGCAGCACGAGCTGCAAGCGAGTACTGTAATTCATCAAGTGAGTTATGATTCATTACCGCAAATTGAATACTATACTTTATCTACGACTATAACAATAAATACTAAGATACAAATACAAATTCACAATAATTAGGTAGTATTAACTTAATTTGAAAACGTCAGAATTATTCAAGTGACATTAGCAGATGAGTGACAGTCGATCTTACTTGGGATCTTAGTAGACTATATAGTGAGTTATAGCAGTGAGTTATTATCACTCACGCTGTTTGGTAATAGATACTATTAATTGCTAAAACGCAGTTGAATAATAAATCATAACTCACTTCATGAATTACAGCACTCGCTTGCAGCTCGTGCTGCAAACTTCATCTGTGTGAGTTATGACCTGCATTACCGCTCGTTGAATAATATACTATTTACTCTTGATTAAATATCTTTTTTTTTTATTTACGACTGATACAATTAAATATCTGATGGTTGAATTTTGGGTTTTGGAATATGCAAAATTTTTATAACAATGCAGCCAACTCACGTAGACACACTGTATATATATATATATATATATATATATATATATATATATATATATATATATAACAAAAACAAAATTATGTGTCTTTATATATATATATATATATATATATATATATATATATATATATATATATATATATATATATATATATACTTGGAATATTCTCTCTTGCTCGTGTTTTATTTGTAATTATTTATTCTTTTTTAGCAATAAATCAATTAGGTACTTAAATCACTTTTTACTATTAAGAAAAAGCAAATAATATACATACACACACACACAAAATTTCCAGATGATTTGTAGCTATAAGGCAAGAAGTATTTGACTCAGTAATATTAATCTATTTTATAAGAGCTCCTGGTATTCTAAGAATGAGGAATTTATCCATTGTTACCAACATAATCACTGAATAAACTGCATCCATATCCTCCATTAAATCCAATTCCAGTTCCAGTTTCTGCACCAGAACCAATATCAGATTCACCTTCCACGTAGATCGCTAGAAGATCAATGACAAGTATTAAAAGCGTTTGTTCCGACAGGAACAGGCTTTGTAATAAATGCTACTGTGTGCGTATACTCAATTGTTAAATATAACATTCAAATTTACTTGAGTTCAATTATAGTTATCATTACCAATAATATCTGTATCTGCTCAATTCACTTGTATTAACTTTCGACATATGGGACGCACCAATAACCAACCAACAACAGAACGAGAATCTTACCCCATAAACTCCTGATTTAGAATAATTGAAATACTCTGACTAAAGTTGTCAGTTTCACGAAGCTGTTGGGTAAAAGGTTTTCTCGCCCAAATAATCCTTCGAGAAACCGCTTCAGTTTCCTATTATTGGATTAATTGTTAAAATCCGAGGAAAGCGGAAAAGCTCATCCTTAGATTCAGTGGCAAATTGGAAATGGTAATGTGGCTAAGAAAACTATATCCCTATCGGTGAGTTAGGCTAAGGGGAATTTAAAGGATGACAAGAATAAGAAGAAAGTGCCATACATACAAGATAAATACGACAGGAAAGTTTGAATTCAAATTACTTGTCAGGAGAAATTCGAAGTGTTTGTTTTGCATTCTAAAGGAATCTTTGAGATTCACTCAATATTGTTTTTCATAGTAAATAGTTAATAAGATAGATATATATATATATATTTAAACACCAACAATAAAGGTACATTCTCAAATAAACGGAATGACAGATTTGTGGCGTGTCAGCAAAATACCATGAATCCATATTTACTAAAACGCAATCGATCCATTAAAAATAAGTGTATAAATCATTTGAACAAACGATCGATTATCAAGAAACACTACAAACCACAGTATAAAAAATACACAAATGAATAAAGTCATACTTCGTAATAATCATCTATATTTCTGAAACAAGCACATACAAGACAAGGCAGCTATGAAGCGTAAAACAGTGTAAACAGTGAAGTACAAAAACAGTAAAGAAATTATTTCCAGTGGTTAAGCTCCAATGAATACTTCACATTGATTTTCAACATCAGATTTTGAAAAACAAAATAGCTACACATCTTGATTTTTCGTGTATTTCAATTTAACTTTTGTATCTCTACCTATCTAAGACATAAACTTTCGTAGCTAGATACACATTAAAATGGTTGATTTCTCAGAAACAGTTATATTTCAGTGCATTCATTCAATCCCTGAAATGATGATTCAAATATAAAGGATAGAATAATATTCCGAAAAATCACGCTTGAATAGCAGACCGAATCAAAAAATTCAAAATAATTTTTTTATTAAAAAAATTATAAAATTTTTGGAGAAAAAAAATTCGCGAAGTGCATCGCGAATAAAAATACAACGCTTACATAGCAAATCAAAATAAAAATGGAAAAATTATTTCATAAAAAATTTAAAAAATTTAGCGAAGTGCATCGTGTACCACGAAAAAAACAACAAATATCTACATAAAAATGGCGGCGGTTGCAGAAATTTACCCAAGTTTTGATACTTTCGTTCTGCAGCGGAAGCAGTACCAGGTACCAAATTTCAGCTCATTCGATTTGATTGGAGCCGCTGGAGATGTCAATATGTACCAGGTAAAGAAAAATATATATCAAATCATGAAAAACATACTTGTCGACCATGGTCAAATTCATACATTACATAAAGTGAACAAGAAAAATTCTTGAATAATTTAAAAAAATTATCAAACAACTTTCCAAGGGAGCTCGTTATAGGTATTACGCAACGCAAATTCTGCATTCACAATCGAACGGTGAATTATTGTCAAGTCACCCTGACTCAAAATCTGCATACAGCTGTTTCGATCTTATTAGATCTCATCAGTGTAGCTTATTCGACTCGGAGTGAATTTACGAATTTCTAATTGTTCCCCAATACAAATCTTGGTCGGTAACAATGTCCAACCCAGAGCGCCCTCCCACCAAAGATATTGGGAACCAACAATTCACCGAGAATTTTGAGTCGGGGTGACTTGACAATTTCTATAATTCACCGTTCGATTGTGAATGCAGATTTTTCGTTGCGGAATACGTATAACCAGCTCCCTTGAATAGATTGCTGATAATTTTTTAAATTCATTAAAAAATTTTCCTTGTTTACTTTATGTTATGAATATATATATATATATATATATATATATATATATATATATATATATATATATATATATATATATATATATATTCCTAAGAGGTCTAAAACGGATGGGAAAACTACTACCGCACCTGACTGCTTTCCTTCGATACACTGCAATAGTATGCATTTTATGGGAAAAAAAATACGATTTAAAAAACGCGTGAGCAGCAGAGCTTCGTCACTAAGGTCGTATTTTTCACGCGAAGTGCATCTCATCGAGATTCGATTCGAACAGAATAAATTAAGGTTTGAAAACTACACTTTGATAACAAAGCGAAATACAAATTGGAATATAATTTATTATATTCAAAAAAATTTGAAACGCGTACTGATAGCGAAGCAGACCATGATGCGATTCGAATGAAATAGTCTCCGCAAAGTGCAGAGTAATTGAGGAAAAGAGTTAAAACCCATGAAGAATAATCGTATTTCAACATGAACTCAATCCACATCCCAAATTTTATCAATCCCCTAATTGACGCCCTGTCAACTCTTCAGCTCTTCCAACATATCCCAAAGTATAAACGCCGTACGTGCAGAATTTACCACCTCCATCCAAACCCTTTACAACGAAATCTATATTAGCCCATCATTAGCATCTGAAACTCAGCTTATTTTCACTGTATCTTTATCATGAAAATGATAACTACGATTTTCAAACGAAGGATTATGAAAAGAAACCCCACTCAATTAACCCCTTGTGGAGTTTTCACATTTTTCTAAATATATCATAACTTTATGTAGGTACCCTAGAAGAATAATTCACAAAACTCTAGCCAACCTCATGTACCTACTCTAAGATGGATATTGACAAAATTGATTCCGTTACTTAAAGGTTCTCATATACTTATATATATATATATATATATATATATATATATATATATATATATATATATATATATATATATATATATATATTGTATATTATATATCAGACATCAAAATGATTTCTAAAATTGTGGTGCTTAATCACTCAAAAAAACTACTCCCACACCTGTTTATTTTCGATACGATGCAATAGTCTATTAATTTCTGGAAAAATACGACTGAAAAAATCACACCCACATATGAATGTTTACTTTCGATATACTGCAACTATTATTTTCGGCGAAAATACGATTAAAAAACTTTCTCACTCTCTCTCTGTCTCTCAGTATCAATAGTATCATGATTCGAGTAGGATGAGCATTGTGTGCTGCCGGTTGTATAACCTCAATGGAAATTTCGTTAAAGTTTATTTTATTCATTTTTGTTTTCAAATGATACGTGAGTTATATTGTCCCATTATTGCAATTTTGCAATGAAGATTCGCGAATTGGAAACTGCATCAACTATGTATAATACATTATGTTAATAACATTGTAACTTCATACAATTATTCACTGTTTACATACGTTTGATGTATATATACCTACGTAATTCGATTTTGTATATAATACTAAATAAATAATTGGTTTGCCAAATTCGACTTCCCAAAATGCAGGCGGCCGAAGGCCGCATTTTGGCAAACTTATGAAGCCGTGATAAGGAGATCGGCCCCGAATCGCGGGACCCGAAGGGCCCCGTCGATCGCTTACGTCCTTTCCGTAGTGCTTAGGCTACGTCTCGCCTCGATCCGAGACGCCGATTTTCGATATCGAACGTTTAAAGTTTGACGTTTCTCCGAAATTCGCTAAAACGGCAGCATTCCCGACACTTAAGAACTATTTTCGCGTCGCCTTTGGAGCCGATAGTTGGACGGGTTGAATTCTATCGAGAAGTTTCGGCACGGCGAAGCCCAATGAGGTCGTAGCATCTACCCGATTCCGCACGAATTCGAGATTGACAGCGAGTAGATTGTGCGCCCGTTCGACAGAGGAAGGGACGGGATTAGCACTCCTCGGCGTTCGAGGAACTATATTTTTATCGATCTATATTTTTCACGGATCTATTTAATGGGCGATGGAGCCTCTCACTAGTATTATCAACTATTTACATACATTATAGAGAGAGACAATAGTTAAATCACATGCTCAGCGCCAAAACAGTATCGAAAGAGGAAAAAACGAAAAACAACATGGTGCGAAATAAATACATAAGGGTCTTGGTTTGTGACTGCACAAATTCAATTCTTTTTATGTTCTTTAAGTATACTAACTGAAAAAATATTCGTGTTCGAACAAATATTTTTCTGTTTCTATATTTATATTATAAATTGAACTGAAAAATATTGTTGCCTTGCTCTATGTTTGATATGTATCATGTCACAGTTATTGAACTGTGTTTTCTGTGAAAAATCTGACGTAGATTTAATATTGTTTAAGGAAGAGACTAAAAGTACTTAAATATAGAGCAGGCTAGTATTGAAGGGAGATCGACGTGTACAGATAATCACTCTACCGCTGAACGGGCGAATCATTTTGTTGCGCTCATACTCATAGGGACACTTAATTATGTCTAGGGGCATGTTTGGCCCTCATGATCAGTCTGGCTGCTTACAGAAGGTATTGAAATAGTACCCTGAATAACATATTTGAAAAGACTGAGACTATAAGAAAAATTCCATTTTTTTTTGGTATCTTCAAAGCCTTTGGCAAAGGCTTCCGCCGACTGAAAATGTTTGGCAGTAATAATTATTAATTTATAAAGTATTATTTGAAGCATATATAAAAATCAGCCCAAAGAATTTAAAAAATAATTTGGTTTTTTTCCCATCTTCAGCACCTCGTACTTGGAAATTGGCCATCGGCCAAAGCTAGCAGGTATGCATACACTGAAAGTACGTACGAACAATAATTTATCAAACACGTATTACACGTATTACACCTATCACAATCGATTGGTAATCGATGGATTTCCAACCTTCACAATAGCCGGAAAGTGAATCATACTTCATACTTTCCCGACTAGCATATCTCACTTTCCCGGCTAGCAACTGTCACTTTCACAGCTAGCAACTGTCACTTTCCCGGCTAGCAACTGTCATTTTCTCGGCTAGCAACTGTCACTTTTCCAGCTAGCAAGTGTCACTTTCCCGGCTAGCAACTGTCATTTTACCGGCTAGCAACTGTCACTTTCTCTTCTAGCAACTGTCACTTTACCGGCTAGCAACTGTCACTTTCCCGGCTAGCAACTGTCACTTTACCGGCTAGCTTGTGTCACGTTACCTGCTACCATGGAAATAAAACAGAATTAACTGAATATTCATTCAATATAGGAAGAACAAAAAACTATTTGGAATTATAAATATTTATAGTTATATTCGAATTATGATTACTATTGACAGTTCAAGCAAGACCTTGATACTCAAAGTTATGAGTTTCGGAATTCGATGATGATGCCGACGTTCTAGGATTTTCTGCATGAGACAACATATTAGCTATTTTTACTTGTCCATGCAAAAAATTCTCTACATAACCTTCATTCACGGTACTGGATTTCCATCCCACTTATCTCTTCATCTGTAGAATGTCTCCACCTGTATTTATTTGCTAATAATATCGCTGAAGTACATCTTAAACAATGTCCTGTGAACCCATTAACATTTTCTAGTTTTAAAAGTGTTGAAATTTTTTTCGGAAAACTTCCGACAGAATTATGCCCAAAAGGCTATCCTGTAACTTTGCCAAACCTCATTTGTAAGAACAATCTTTCACCGTCAATGATGTTGCGCATGTCACAGTATTGTTTCACTATTTTCATCCATTTCGGGTTTGTAATCACAAACGTACGCGAGGAATAGGTTTTGGTTATAGGAAATTTTCCAAAACCAAGAAGTTCATCGCACTTGCGAGCTCCGGAAATGCCAATGCCAATAATCAAAGCAACCTGAAAGAAATTTGTACTTTAACATTTTTATATATATATGCACCAAAAAACTGAAATGTTACCTTTTAAGGAAGATATTCTATCGGAGCATCGTTTAGAAATTTATCGATGTTTGCTTCCGAAAGAACACTTAGACGTAGCTTTGTATCCCACATTCTACCTTTTCAAGTATGCTCGCAATTTTGCATAATTACTGATGTCAACATTATGCCTAATATTTAATTGTGTTCGTAGCATCGAGTACCTTGACTATAATGTACTGGGCTTATTCTGATTACTCAATTCACCGAAATAGGCAAGGAACAGCGTCTCAGAGGTATGTATCGCACCTTTAGTCACGTCACGCACCAGTTAATATACACTTCGTACGTATCTAAATACCTTCCCCTACTTCTCTCAGGAATGAGGCCTTCGGATGCTAGTTCTGCAGCTACTCGAAGTTCTGGTGGAGTGGATTCAAGTTCGCAGTTTTTGTTAATATTGACCCAACTGTCTGATCAAATCTATGGTTGAATCAACAAACTTTTTATGTTGTCTAATTAATGAAAGTAATAATTATTATCAAAACTTTTATTAATGTAATAGATTATGAGCAAAATAGTATAAAAACCTTGGGGAAAAACATTCCAGCCTCACGTCTGCAGCACACCTTGGTGCGTCGTACCTTGGTATGTTACCAAGTCGGCTGTAATATAGTTTACTTCCCCGCTCGGTATGTATATACTATTTTTTTCAGCTCCATATCCCCTCTCAAAAATCCTAGGAGACTAAATTTCAAATTTGTTGTTCATGACTAGTTTACAACCCTTTTGCTACCGATTTGAAAGATTTCTTCTCATGCACCTCCCCGCCCCAAAGTTTGGTGATTAACAACTAGCGGTGTCTGCGGCTTCGCCTGCGCGAAATTCAATTTATGTTCAGTATAATACGTCATTGCGAAGTTTTTCATAGACCTTTTTGAGTTCTACAACTTTTCTGAAGAACACATATAAATTTTTCTTACCGTTAAGGCAACGTTTGTGAAAAGCGCATTGGCTCTCGACCGTTTCTTCGTCGACTTCAGTAGCAAAAGTGGTCGCCCGGAAAAGCTCTTCTATTTTAATAGGACAATTTATTATAGCCGTCTGATGAAAGAATTATCAAAATCGGACGAGTAATTTCGGAGGTAACATTGTTTGGACAAATAGTTCAGAGTTTACAATTGTGTTTTTGAAAAATCAAAATAAAAATGCTTTGGCGAGGAGGGCAAAGCGCGTATGCCTACGAGTTAGATAGCCTCGCAAGGCAGTCAGGTACCTGATATTGTGTTTGCGCTGACAAATAACTACAAAAATTCAGTTCCACGCTAGCGACGCCGCAGGCAC
Source organism: Cynegetis impunctata (assembly GCA_030704885.1). Classification (NCBI taxonomy): domain Eukaryota; kingdom Metazoa; phylum Arthropoda; class Insecta; order Coleoptera; family Coccinellidae; genus Cynegetis; species Cynegetis impunctata. Next base: position 1,437,925 of record JARQZK010002890.1, read on the forward strand.
AGCTAGTATTGAATATAATTAAGAAAAATTATATTATAAAGCGTCATCATTACGCTCAGGTAATCAAAACTCAATTGAATATTTCAGACTATAAGTTAATGTTAATCTTTTTGAATTTAAAAATAAATAGAAACACTTTTTTTCAATAGATTTACACCAAATCGATTACATTGACATACACGATACACGTTTAACGTCTACCACGATCTCACTGTACCTGAAGAAGCCTTAGTAGAGGCGAAACGTTCTTCAAGTTCAAGTGAATTTTGCGCGAATCTCTAAGTTGAAAAAAAAACATTGTTCATCATAATTTATTTGAATAATTATTGAAATAATTGAATTCATTTTCTTTCGTTGGAGTTCCAGAATATAATCCTCATTTATTCAGACTCATTTATTTTGGACAGAAAACATCAGCATAGAATGTTGAAATCTTCACAAGAAATAATATCTACAAAATAATAGGATTAAAATCTTTCAAAGAAAAACAGCTGCAATTTTAATAAATTTCTCGTATACAGACTTGAATAAAATGATGAAACAAAGCTTAAATATTGTCACTTCAAAGGAACGAATTCTCAAAGGTGAGAAAACTTACACAATTCAAATCCTTTGTGAATTTCCCTTTGGAATGTCAGGGAACGTGTACTGACTACACAACAGGTGAACTAAGATTGAAATTCAGGAATCGATTGTTGATTCGCAGCGACTTCGACAAAAACGTCTCGTTTGAGGCACATTCTTGATTAATCATCGTATAATTCGCCAAATTGGACCGAATCTCGCAAACGTGCCACAAATTTGTAATGAAAAGAAACAGATGGAGATAGTAGCGAACATTGGACACCGAAGATGTTTTTTTATCGCTTTGAAGCCATTTAATTAGAAAAAAATAACGTATTCGAGAAAAAACTTAGGTGAAAGCTGAGTCAGTTCTTATACGTCATTATGAAACAGTCCAATCAGACACTATCATTTTACGATTAAATTAGGTTTAGATAAGTGATTTTACCCCAACTCCTGTTTAACAGTGGTTAAATTTTTGTCCTTATTCAAATTAGTTTTTATTTTATCTTTTATTACTAATTCTTAAAATATAAATAGTGATGAAAAACAAACATTTATAATATGCACGAATTTATTTACTAATATTTGCCTGCAAAACGAAAATAATAATTTTTACTTCTACCCCTATAGACAGTACTCGCTTTTCTCCCTTACACCAGGAAGGAGAGTCATATTTTCCTCTCAAGGGAGGAAAAGTACTTTCTCTCCCTCTCATTTTAAATATATTATAAGTGATGAAACTTATGAATAAATTATACCGAAATTGTGTCCGTAATCTCTATAACATCTTGTATATCCTACAGTCTGGTAAAAATTTAATATAAATGTTAATAACATAGCATTATATCAATACATGTTTAATAAACAATATTAGTGTACCTACTCAATAAGGTATAATATAAATTTGTTATTTGTGCTGTGAATAAAGTTTCAAGAAAAGTCCAATTTACCGAAGAAGGAAAAATCATATGCATCACACAAGAGTAAAGTGCATTTTCCTCTCTTGGATGTAACCTACGTTCTACTGGAGAAAATGTGGCACTTTCCTCTCTAGTAATGCAAATAGATATTCTGCAGAATTTACCCAAATTTAGATAATTTAGTTCCATCAAATTCATAGGTCTTGCGATTTAGCATTATTAAAACCTCTGAGTTGTTACACAAAGCCTTAAAGAACCATCGTATACTGAAAATTCGAAGGATTTCAGTGAAAACTTCGGAAGTTCTTAATGACTACATAATTGAATATTTAAGGATTTTACCACCTCATGCGTGCAACTTAGCACGGCGCAATTCATCATACATTTTTGGGATTATGGGGAAACATTGTACCTCATTCATCTGAGATTTTATTATGAATAAACAAACAATATTGCTTTCAATGAACAAACCAAACTCATCAAAATATCGCGTAAGTAATTTCGTAGTTGCCAAAGTGAAACCTATAACATACTTTTATTTAAAAAATTTATAATAATATTTGAATTATAATATTGAAATTAATTCAGGGATTTAGTTTCAGCGTATTATTACAAGTGTGCAGAAACTGGATAGATCTAATAGACACAACTGAATTTAACATTTTTAGTATCATTTTGTTTCGAATTTTACATTTAACAATATTAATCAATGAAAATATCCTCTCCACGAATGAATTGGATGACGGTAACCTTAGAAGAGTAAATTCAAATAGAGCTAAATCTTCTATTTGTTTTATTTATTTAGAGTTTTCTATGAGAGAATTTTTATTTTTTATTTTTATTAGAACAATTTTTTTTATTTTACCAAAATGTTTTTCAATTAATATTCGTTTTCCAGTATACACTTCTAGGTAAAAAAACAGAAAAAGCTGTATATTCCTAACTTTTCTTTCACGTATATTTATTTCAGTACCTACTATGTAAAAAACAAGCCCCCTCAAGAATTTGTTCAGCCCCCTCTAGAAAGCAGTGCTAGTTACGGCCCTGCCTAGCATTAATTCAATAGTTTTGTACAGAATGAAATTTACCAACTGTTATTTACTAATATAATAGTTTGAAGTATTTGATTTGATCTACGTTCGTAGGTTAATTTTATCCGTTTCCTTAGTATTTATATCATTTTAGTTATACACTGGAAATTATTTATTGCTGTAATACTTGTGGAAGATATATTGTGATATGTTAAGATACATTGAATCTACCTTAAAAAAGTTGAAAAGAGGAATTATTACTTAGCGAATTTATCTGAAAAAATCTAAATTATATGTAAAATATCAAATACTTGAACTCCTCAAAATTTGTTTACAAATAATGTACTCCTGATGTGCATATATATTAAAAGGGCCCCTTTCTGAATATTTTTCTGTTTTCCACATCCCTTGTGAAGATGAAAGTTTTTCATTCAAGATCCGTAATTAACTCTCATGACAGTGAGCTGAAGAGGCAATAGATTGATTTTCTTCGAGAATACCGCTAAGAACAGAGAGTTTGGCTTATGAAATATGTTGTATAAATTCTCGTGTCGACCAATTTTGCGAATAAAGTAGAGGGAAAAATGGCGTCCCTGGCAGATTCTTCCAGGAGCAATGAAATACTTGGACCTTCCTTTCTTTGTTATACCAGTTCTTCAACTTTTCTATTAATATATCTTACCGTTGAGGCAGCGTTATATACACATATATATATATATATACATATAATATATATATATATATATATATATATATATATATATATATATATATTTATATATAATATAATATATATATATATATATATATATATATATATATATATATATATATATATATATATATATATATATATATATATATATATTTATATATATTTATAGCTATAATTTCAATTACTAATGACGTAATTCCTACATAATGGGATTGCCAATTTTTTCGAATTGTTGGAGGGGTTAGGGAGCATCAGTTAATTACTTGAGGTGTTTAGGGAGTGTTCACTGAATCTCACGTGGGGACGGGGTGGTCTCGGCAAATGTCACGTAATTTTTGTATCCGCAAGAAACAGTATAAAATTACGAGAAAACTGGGTTAAATTAAGTAAAAAAAAAAGTTTCTAAAATATGGCTATATCATACATAATATAATTCATAGCGGTTTAATTATGCTCTGATAAGAGAATTTATTAACTATAAATAAATTCATTTGTTTAGAACCAATTTATTCATTCATTAAATATGAACAAATATTTTTCCAACATTATCCGTTAACTATAAATGAGTACCTATCTACTAACAGTAAATACATTTTTTTTGGAGTGAATATTTCATTGTCATATATGATACGATGTGAAGATTATTCATAATATAATGTCATAACCGCATAACATTTTATAATGAACATACGAAGCACTTATTATTTTCACTAAAAAAAATTCTGTATGAGTGATTACAACCATTTTTATTATTAATTCTATTTTTTCCACATGTTTATAAAATATTACTAATTTACTTGAACTAACAGAATTTTTATTGAAGTTATAGCGGCATAAAAAGTGTTAAACTAGTAGTCACTCTTGGGATCATACATGAGTCTCCGTGTATTGAATTAGAGTGAATATTCTTTAACATATGTTAATAGTTCCTATTAAGAATTTTATTGTTAAATCTCATTGTGATTCTATGGTGTCATTAAAAAGTCTTAAATAGAAAAAGTTATGAGAAAATTGTTTCTTTAATAAACCTAATGAAATCGAGCACAGATTTCATAACAAATACGCATTTAAAAAAATCTTACGTGAGATTCGAGGAGTGGGGTGGGGGTCGTGCAAAATCTCACATCTCATCGAGGTGGATTCGAAAAATCGCCAAAATTCTCTCACTTAATTAATGAATTCCCCCTTACATGGGTGAAAGGTTCGTAATCAACAAAAAACTAACTCTATAATAAGAACAACAATTACATAGAAAAATTACTTCTCCTCAAACGTCTTGGTGAACACAACGAAGACAAAAAATCTCTGGGAATACCACAAATATTAATATACAGCAGTGGAAATGTGGAGTAAACGACTTGTTTATTATCAAAATTAATATCTGTGGTCCCTTTGGTACAATTTAGGTGAACGTGGAAACGTGTACTGGTTTTCAAGAGTTTGGCGAGAAAATTGAAATAGAGATAGACATCACGATTGCTCCGTTGTTCCTTTACGGAATAACCACATTAACAAGCAGTGGTAAATCAAATTTCTTTTGCAAGTTATCTATTTCATGGAAATGATTTTTTCTTGCTTAATTCTGTGTTAAATAAAGCTTCCAAATAAATAAGTACAATTATTATTATGTACAGTGTGTCCAATTTTCGATACTTTTGAATGGTATCTCCGTTAACAGAATTTTGATAGCCCTTTCAGTTTCTAAGATACAGGGCATTTTTGAAAATGTTGCATTTTGTCCTTCATCTTATCGCAAAGGTAATATAACATTCTCATAGACTTTTTCCGTAGAATGCAGTGGTGTAGATAATTTTTGTTACATATTTACTATTTTCGAGTTATAAAGCAAACTTATGTTTTTTTAAATGGAATAGGTACCCTGTATATTTATAGACTATAATATTTGTCTTTTCTTTACCTTTTCAGAAATATATATTAGTTTAAACTTTTCCTCAGAAACGCGCAAATAAAGGACAATTTTCTGAAATTAAATGCATAATTTAATAGTAGGCCATTGATATTGTTCACAAGAAACAATGAGTATGGAAATTATGAAAAATATGATATGCTGGTATGTTTTATACAGAGTAATGAAAATTCTGAAGAAGCTTCGGAATTATATTTCCTAAGGTAAGTAAGCTATAATGGCTATGAAAATCTCTATTATCATTTTAATTATTTTCTTAGAAGGCAACCGTTTTTTGAGATGTTTGCCCGTTCAAGAGCAAATTTTGTTGAGCACGGATCATTTGTTCACCCGCGTGCTAAAATATACAACAAAGAGAACAGGGAAATAAAAGAGATAGATACTTTGGGAGATATAGAAGCAACACCTTTGTCCTTATAGAAAAATTGAGAAGAAAATTGGTGTGCCAAAAACTGACAGCATTGTAGAACTTCGAGAGGCAATTCATTTAGCCTTTCGAATAAATATATATATATATATATATATATATATATATATATATATATATATATATATATATATATATATATATATATATATATATATATATATATATATATATATATATATATAAATAAAATTATATATTTATATATATAAATATATATATATATAAATATATTTATATATATTAATATATATATACATATGAATATATATTTATATATATATATATATATATATATATATATATAAACCGTTTTATGACCACTACCGCATCTCACTGTTGAATTTGTTACAATAGCAATACTGTATGAAGGCTGGCCTCAATTTTGTTAGTCTAGGATTTTGAAAAATCATCCGCAATAATTTTCGTCTAATTTTTCACTAAATGTTTGCTTATACGTTAGGAAGTATCAATCAGATTTGTTTTCATTTTGAAGATTTGTGAATAATATCCCATTGATGGATAAATAACCTTCGTGTAAACACCGCTGGAGCTAAATTAATTAGCTGTTCCATCGCTTATCGTTCCATGTGAGTCTGGTTTAAGCTGGCTCATGTCATTTATATGCTTTTGTATTCACTAATTCATATTATCAAGCGTGGGTTCAAATGAATACATTAATTATACAATTTCAATTAAAAATTTTCATCACAGTGTCCTCACTTCAGGGCCGGCCTAAGGGGTGTGCGAATTATGCAGCCGCACACTCAAGACTTTTTTTTTTGGAGGGGCATTAAATTGACCAATTTTTATAAAAAAAAAAATTTATATATATATATACATATATATATATATATATATATATATATATATATATATATATATATATAATGTTCGTAAGTATGTGCTTATGTATTTTAGCGTTGTTTACACGATAACGGGCGCAATAGCGTTGAAAGTTTGTAAATAGGTAGTTTCGCATAATATTTTAGATGGCATTGTTTTTGGTTCGAATTGGTTGGGGGGTTGACCCCCAGGGGGAAGAAATAAATCTTGTTTACATGATAAAGGGCGTAATTTTGGAGAAATAGGATTGAAAGTTTATGAGTAGGTAGTTTCGTATGATATACTGAATGGAATAGTTTTTAATGCGAATTGGTTGTGGGATTGTCCCCCTAGGGAAATAATCTTGTTTACACGATAGAAGGCGCAATTTTGGTACCATAGGGTTGAAACTTTGTAGGTAGGTAGTTTCGTACGATATCTTGAATGCTATTTATTTCAATATAAATTGGTTGGAGGGTTGACCCCCCGGAGGAGAAAATCAATCTTGTTCACACGATAAAGGGCGCAATTTTATAGAAATAGAGTACGTAGTTTAATATACCTTGGATGTGATTGGTTTTGGTACGAATTGGTTGGGGGGTTGATCCCCAGGGAGGAAATAAATATTGTTTACACATTAGAGGGCGCATTTTTTTTTTTAATTTGGAAATAATTTTTAAAAACTGGATACGTTGTGAAAACCTGCTCTTCTAATGCAGCTCGCTGCGATAGAGTTTTTATTTTCGTTTCTATGAAGCGTACACACCATATATGAAAGCATTCATCCATCGCTCATTTGTAAAGTTAGTGGTAGTTTCATATTAAATTTCCAATATTAAAGATATGAGTTACATAGTAATATGAAAGTATTGAACAAGCTCATCTCCATTTTTTGGATAATTAATTTTATTTTACTTTATTCAATTTTTTTATGTGTCGATGGAATAATTAGTTTTTCTTCACATTATTTTCCTCATCTTTATATTTCATCAATATGGTTTTTGTTTTAGTTTTGGAATTTTTTCCATCATGTTTCACAATTATTCCAATAAACAGTCCTCTTTCTTTTTAGTACTTCCTTTGTTTCTATAATTCAATTTTTAAGTCTGAAAATTATGGTACCTTCCTAAACTTCTTCCGAATTTCTTCTCACATTCCCATTCAAAAAATGTTCGGGAATATTCTCTTATTTTCACTAGTGTAGCTACGTTAGTTCTTGTTTGATTATTAGCAGCTTTTCACTTTGTAATCCTGCTTATTAAAATGGGTGCAATTAGCAAAGTTCGACCTGGGACCAAGATAGTTTCATGACTTTATATGATGCTTGGCACAAAAAATTCAATTTCATATATCTATATCTATATATATATATATATATATATATATATATATATATATATATATATATATATACATCAGCTAGGTATTAATTCTTAGAGTAATAGCAGTATAAGCATAAAAATCATTGCAACGTTACCTAGAGTTAAGCTTTCATTAGTTTATTTGACATAATAATAGTGGTTATAGTACAAGGAAGAGTACTGAATATATAAAGTCAATCAATAATGAATCAAATTGTCATACATAAATTTAATGTTCTACAAGGCGCAAAAGTGCACAAAAACTGTGTTTATGGACCTTAAATTTCAAAAAATTCCAGACCTCTCGGCAGGGGCATAAAATTTGAGTCTAGCACACTTGCAAATTTCGCCTTAGGCTGGCCCTGCCACACTTTATACTTCAATGAGTTTGTAGTGCATGTTTGAGTTGCCATAACAATTTGACTACTAGTATGTACGTGCAATTTCATTTCAAACAGCTGACTATTATTTCAATCGTATGCTGGTAACCCTCACCGCTGGAAGGAGGATTGGGAACATATTAGTGTCGGAACTCAAGTAGCCAGCTCAATCAGACGAACTGTTTGGTAATATTGATAATATTTACATTATGAATTCAAAAGAAATTTTCGAGTCCAAAATTTGAATTTTGAATTAGTCGCAAAATTCGTTAGGAAATTTAGACAAGTTTTAATAAATTCTATGTCTTACTTTCCAAATTCTGCTTTTGTTAACTTTTTGATAATTATTAACAATAACAGGCTTGGTGAGTCTCAAAAAACTCGATTTTATTGAAAAGTTGACGTTCCGCCACGACATTCGGGGCTTTTTCAAAACTTTTGAAATAATGAAATTTTTTTGACCTTTATTGATTTGAAAAAATTTGAATAGTTAAAAAAGACTACTATGTTTCATCAAAAATTTTTTCGGCTGTGGCCGTTTTTGATGAAAGATAGTAGTCTTTTTTCACTATTCAAATTTTTTCAAATCAATAAATGTCAAAGAAATTTCAATATTTCAAAAGTTTTGAAAAAGCCACGAATGTCGTGGCGAAACGTCAACTTCTTAATAAAATCGTTTTTTTGAGATTCACCAAGCCTGTTATTGCTAATAATTATCAAAAAGTTAAAAATAGTTCACAGGCAACAACAAGTCAAATATATATATATATATATATATATATATATATATATATATATATATATATATATATATATATATATATATATATATATATATATTATATATAAGTCAAAAACAGACAATGTTTCATTACATTTTTTGCGGCTGTGGCAGTATTCAGTTACTGGTTACTTGCTATTCAGTTCAATATCAGCAGTCAGGTTAACTGCTAATATGAGAACGTCAGGGAAACCACCTAAACCCATACCATCATAATGTACAAACTTTTTTCTTGATTATTTTATTCAAGTATTTGTCTTTGAAAAGGCATTACACGTAATTTCGGCTATGTATCTAATTAGATGTAATTGTAGGTCGGTTAGCGGTTTTGAAAATAGTGGAGGTTTTATTAAATCTATATTTGAAGTCGGCCTACTAGAGACAGGGGTAGTTTGTTGAGTAGATGTTATTGAAAAAATTTGGTTGGTTGTGCTTGAGTTTGTTGGATATAACTGCTAAAATGTATTGGAATGAATAGCACTTAGCTAGTAACTGCAGATGATGGCCGCATCAAAAATAAAAGAAACAATTTTCAATTTTTTCAAAATTCATGTAGCCTGATTGAAATCAATCTTTCGAAAGTTTTGAGAAAGTCACGAATTTCAGGACGATACGTATACAAAATAATGTAAACCTATATAA
>JARQZK010002890.1:1452500-1510000 GCA_030704885.1 Cynegetis impunctata
AAATGGCAGCATAGTCGTAAGTTTGGTTCATACTAAGATCCTGTCCCTGTGTAGAAGTTACTACAGGAGGGATAGTTCCTTCCTGTGGTATCTCAGTACTGGTGGACCTGTTATTTTTACTTGATGAAATATTTGGAATCACCTTTTTACCTTCTTTGAACTTCCTACTTTTCTGTTCTCTTAGACTCTCCAAAAATCCACTACTTATAACCCCAACATGTGGTTCTTCAATAGGTTCTGGCTCCCTTGTTTTATTGTGGAATATATCTGCTAAGTGAAGTTGGCTTGAACCTCTCTCTCTCTGCTCCATTAATTCTTGAAGTGTCATGTTTCTCTCTTTCAAAACGTTTGATAATTTATCTCTATAAGTGGACGTTTTCAACATTTCTAGAATTTCTTCACGAGCTGTAACAATCTTAAGTTTCCCATGTGCTATTTCACTAGTCACCTGGTTTTTTGCTGAAGGTTCCTCAGTGTCAACAGATATTTTCTTAGGATTGATATCTAAAGTAATTTTAAGTGGTCCATCCTCAATAGTTTTATCTGTTTCTGGAGAAATGTTTTGTTTGAAAATTTCTTCTAAATTAATCTTTATTGCGTTTGGAGGTATTTCGTGTAATTTCAGTATATCGGCAGAATTTTTCGTTGTTTTTGTAATCAATTTAGCAGTTGTTATGCTGGGTAATTCTTTTGGTGTTTGTTTCGAAGGAATCACGTCGGGTATCACAGTGTTAATAAATTCAGTGTTTTTCCTTTCTTCTTCAGTTAGGTTGAAAGTTGAGTATCCCGTGGTTGTACTTGTAACAATCGGCGTTCTTTCAATATTTTCGATCAAAATTGGTTTATAACTCACTGTCGAGTAAAGTTTGGGATGTGATGGAACAAATACTCTTTTTTCTGTTATTGGTTCTGTTACAATTTCATATGTACGTGTCATACCAAGGTATGGCTTGTTTTCTTTGCGACCGTGAAGAAGTGCTAATCTTTTTCTATGTGCTTCTATTATTTCTTTAGAAGAAATAGCCTCGGTTGATTCACCAGATTGTTCATACACTCTATCCGTCATTTTCTTCCTTTCCGATGGAAGGACTCTATAATGTTTAGTTATTTCGCTAAGTAGCGAAGGTTCAGTTGATTGTGTACTTTCAGGAGGTGAAGTTAAAGCCGAAATAGCCTTAACATTACCGTTCAATAGTTCAGCCAACGAAAGGTTTTTTTGTTGTAGGATTTCACTCAGGCTTATGGTTCCATCTGATTTCTTCAGAAGAGCCTTCAAATTGGGGGAAATGGTAGTCTGCTTGATTTCTTCGGGGATTCTTTGTTTTTCTTCTGCTTCTTTCAAGGCATCGAATGGATCTCTAATTTTTTCATGCGTTTTTAGTTTGAGTTTTTCCCGAGGGTTTTCTTCCTTGGGTTCCTCAAAACGAATCGACGCTTGGAGGGGACTAATATAATTTCGTTTTTGGGTGATTATTTCCAGTTCTGGTTCGCGATCGACCATCTCTTCGGAATTATAAACAGGAATTATTCTCCTTCGATTTGCTGGTCGTTTGCTATTCTCCTGTTCCATATCTTCCAATACATCTTCGTGCTGGTCAAGCCTGAATGGCCGCAGACGACGTCTCGGGTAATAGTTTTCTCTTTCATGAGGCGGTCTTCGCTTCCTTTTGCGTAATCTTCGTTTGACGACTGGAATTTCTTGTAGCGATGAGTCTTGGGGAATCCATCCGGACATATCTATTTTTCCATCTTGCACCGCTCTCCAAATCTGTAAACAAAATTCTTTGTGACTTCGTAGTATTTACTCAATTTATTTTATACAAATCTTTGAAGAATGCCTTTGAAATGAACGAATTTGATTATTGAAAATCTCGTTTGTTTTGGTTATATGGGTTTCAGTACAGCGAATTATACATTTTATCGCACCAGAATCTAGAATAATAGATACGTCGCTAAAATTAAACAAACAATTGTTTAATTTTTATCAATTAGTTCATGAAGGATAGGTGAGCCGAATAATTTGGTGAGAGGAGGGCTCAGAGGATGAATAGTGGAACAGCATTCGCCTTTGTAAGTTTGCAAGTAGTTGCTCTGCCATAAGAAAACTCATATCGAGCCTAAACATTCGGTGGTGATATGTATATAATATATGTGTGTGTGTGTGTGTGTGTGTGAATGTGTATTTTCCATTTTTTTAGCAATAACAAACGATTGAAAGTGAAAGAATTGATTATAACTTTAAATCCTTCGCTCTCTAGATTTTTTTTGGAATTCTTGTTTAATATGTGAATTCCCTTCTCCTGGTGCATCTGGCTTCATGAGTTCCGACCCTATGATATTCCAATTCTATTATTTTTATCCAAGCTAAGTTATTATGACAACTTAAATACTATAAGCTCGTTATAATAAAAATAGAGGGCACTATAATGAAGTCCCAGCCAGCAAGAGAACGTTATGTTGACGTTACTTTAAGGTCAGCTGTTACGTCGTTAACGAATGAAACCACTTAAACTATATTAACTACAAATAAATACATGAAAAAATACATATAAATAAAATACATATTCCCTTCACTTTGATAGTAGGTACTGATAAACTATACACTATAAAGTCTGTTATTAGAACATAAACAAATAACACTAACAAATTATTCAGAGTGACGAAATGGAAATGAAACCAGGATATCAGCGATAATCAGTTTTCCTTTTTCCTATTTAATGATAAAACAAAACTTATACACCGAACACTAAATTAAACGTGAATTTAACGACGGGTAATTTAAAAGCGAATAATCACATCATTATGATATAATAATCCATAAAGCTAGTAAAATAGCATTATGTATTTATAACCATATGAAAACTTCTTTTCAAATCGAATCAGACAATTATTTTCGTTTGTATGCACAAATTGACCATAATATACATCGCAGGTACATAGAAATTATATTATGTTAGTACTTATATCGATGTATCCAGTCAGTGGTCTTTATAATAATTAAGTATATTCGTTAAATAAGTGAAATTAGTGTGCATCAGAGCCTAGAAATAGCTATTTTGTTAAAGTTTCGTTATAAGGTCAAAAATTAATGTTCAAATAACGTTTCCACATTTAACCATGTTCTGTTACCAAATTAATACGTAGACTCGAAGTCGCATTGGAACGTCCATTACACATCAGTAACATGACGTTCGCGCAACGTCCTTCTCAAACGCGCTGACGTCCTGGACCTAAAATACCCTTTAGTCGACGTCAACTGACGTATCCTTGCTGGCTAGGGTATTCTGATGAAAATTGTTTGAATACTCACACGCTCACTGCCAAGAATTAATGAATCAAAAAGCACATAATGACATGAGCGTGCTGAAACAAGACGCACATGGAACGATAAGCGATATACCTTTCATTTGGTTCATAGCATGTAGTCTTTACATAGCGCAGCGCCATCTTTGACTAACTGCAGAAAACGATTCTCACCTTTAGGATCGAAAATAATAAAACTAGGTGCAATTTAAAAGCATATATACCAAATAAATCTCTGCTAGATTATATCAGCATAGTGTATATATCCAGGGCCGGCGAGAGCTATCACGGGCCCCTGGGCTGAGCAATCCTGGGCCCTCTATTTTCCTCATTTCTTACTAAGTTTTTATAAGTACACCATATGCTAGTCGGAACTTATTGAAAACGAACTGTAAGAATAATTTAGATTTTTTTTATTTATCACTGTTAACCTTGACATGAACATTGACGTGAATAGAACATTGAAAGCTGCATCAACAAAATTATCATTTTTTATAATAAATACAAACTTTAGTTTCTTTAATTCTAAACTTTTTTTTGTAAGCATAGGCCTAAATTTATTTTTTAAAGTTTTTGTAGAAGTTAAAGAAAAATTATTTATTGTCAAAGAAATACTTACATGATATTATTTATAAAGAATTACTCTATAGTCATAATAGACATCATAAATTACCCATAGTCATTTCTTGGTTTAAGTTAACAATTTTGATAGGCTAAAATCCTTCTTTACAATAACCTAAATATCCTTATTCACAATAAAGTCCCCTTTCTGACCTTCCTCATGGCAAACTCATCAATGATGATGTCCAGGTTGGCTTCTCTTGCAAGGTCCGTCTCCACTGCTAAAACACCCAAGCTTGACAGTCTGTCTCGATACATTGTTGAGCGTAGCACGTTTTTTTACTCTATTCAGAGTAGAAAATGAGCGCTCTGCGCTAGCAACTGTAGCAGGGACTGTTGCAAATATAGGTACTACTGAGATATTTGGAAACAAATTTTCCAAATTCAAAGTTTTGATTTTGTTTAGGAGTTCAAATGGTGGTAGGCTTCTGCCACCAAAGTTGGCTGAATATATTAACTTCAGGTTAATCAGCAAGTTCTGTTCTTAAATCTCTTGGGTACTTCTGAACTAGATCTGCTGCAATAAGGTCATCATTTTTAATTTCTTGAAAGGTCCATAACACAGAGAAGTTTTCACACAGTCATATCTCCAATGACATTCCCCAGGATAACGTTGAAAACGTCACGCTCGAAAACTGCCTTATAATTATACTCGTCCTCTGCATTATCCTCGCAGTCTTCACCAGCTGGTCTCTTTCGTTTCTTTCTTATTTTTTGTTCCTCTTGAAGTTGTTGGGGCCAACCAATGTTTTCAGTCACTCTCTGAGCTTCGCTAAATATTCGACCCCATCCTTCAAAGCGAAGATTCTTCAAATTATCTATCAAAGAACTCAAGTTTTTTGATGCAACATCCAACGTTTCTTCACGATACTGCAGCACTCTGTTTACATTGTCTATTGACTTCAAATTCTTGAACCGAATAGATGCAAGAAGGAGATAGTTAAATGTTTTGAAATAGGTTTTCAGCCTATCTATGTCTCGACGATTTTCTGCAGTTAAATTTAACTTAGTTCATCAAGGGCCTTTACACTCCCTGGCAGATGTTTATCTGGGTTGACGCTATCTACTCTGGCTGACCAGCGAGTTTGATACATTGAATGTAGAGATGAGCTTGGTATTATATTTTTGAGGATTTCTCATCTTTGGGGGCTAGAGCCAAAAACATCGTACAATTTTTGAACGCTTCCAAAAATTGATCGTCTATCAGTAGTTGTGTGTCAGCCCTTTCGTGTTCCTGCCGCCATCAAGCTGTTTTGTTACACTAATAACAATACAATACTAAAATGCTTGATAGCTTGATTAATTCGCTTACTCACAGTTGCGACTTTATTCATGGTTAAAATTAAATTAATACTTAGTGGACTGGAAAACCAAGACTAACTTTTTTGAGTCGAGCAGATAACATGTACAGAAAGGAATTTTACATTTGGCCGTGCCGGGCCCCCTTCGGGGTCCCGGGCCCCAGGGCTCTGGCCCCTCCTGTCCCACCCTCTCGCCGGCCCTGTATATATCCAAACGAAAAAATGTGGAGTGTTTCATTCCTGCCTCAATTATGTGTTCCACATGAAAGATAATTCAATAACATTATGAAAGAGTCTTCAAACATAAGGCAATATCAAGAAAAACATGATTTTATGTTCGTAGCCCCCACAATTAAGGCAGAAAGAAATGATGGGAACCATCATTTCTTTCTGTGATATCAAAAATTATTTCTCATCATGATAAAAAAAAATCTAAATTATATTGCGCAAATGTATACATGTAAGAAGAAATATAGAAAATGTGTCTATCAGGTTTCAATTATATTCATAAAATTGTCTTTCAATAAGGAACTTACAACATTCTTCCTTAATTTTATTCACATAATATAGCCAGTCATTTATGTAAACATCAATTCGTAAACAAGAACACTTATTCAATATATGAAGGTCACAAATTGCACAAATGTTCAGTCCTAAATTGAAAAACCGACATCAGCTCCATAAGCAATGATATTGAACGCTTGAAACTAGTTTTCGTGTTCTAGAATTTGCGAAACTTGTTGGATGTATACCTTCTCTAAATCAATATCAAGTTACTGAATCAGTAGTGAATTATTTGTTTTTGTAAAATACAAGTTCAATGAACCAATACACTACTGTTTAAGGTAGTATCTATCAAGGTTTCTAGTACCTACTGCAACAATTAAGTGCATTGATTCTACTTCTTGTCGATTGATTGAAAAAAAAAATTGATTATCTGGGATTTGAGATGAGTAGGTTAGAAAAGTTGTGATTTGTCGATGTCCTTCGTAACTGTTTGAAATAACAGTGAAATACAGTATGTGCACATCTTTTTTTCATCAGGTTACCATCAAGTCAAATTTTTTTTTTTTTTTTTTTCGAGCTTTATTTATTGAAATTTACAATCTACTTTTATAAAGTATTGACTAAATGTTATAAACGTATAGATTATTAATTTGATATCAAATCAAGTCGTTTGGCCAGGTCCGTTGTAGCCTTCGTAAATTGAATGGATTTTCTGTCAGTTGATCGATCAGTGGGTTGGCATGTTCTCCTAGATTCTGGTGGTATTTTCGTGAGAATTTTTCTACTTCAGTGGTGACATATGTGATTTTTAAATCATCATGGATGGTGAGGTTGGAAACGTACCAAGGCGCATTTACCAATGAACGTAATATTTTGGACTGAAGTCTTTGGATAATTTGAATATTCGATGCTTTAGCACAACCCCAGAATTGGATGCCGTATGTCCATATTGGTTTTATGATTGCCTTGTAAATAAGTATCTTATTTTGAAGATTGAGTTTGGATTTCTTGCCTATGAGCCAATACATTTGTCTGATCTTCAGATTTATTTGGTTTTTCTTAGCTAGAATATGTTGTCTCCAATTGAGGCGCTGGTCTAAATGTATGCCGAGGTACTTTGCTTTGGTATCAACTGGTATTTCCTTTTCGAATATTTTGACAGGAGGGCATGTGGTTTTTCTTGTTGTAAAGGTCACTTGTACTGATTTACTGTCATTAATGTTGAGTCTCCATTTTCGGTGCCACTGTCCAAGATCATTTAAATGTTGTTGCAGATTTTCAGAGGCTGTTTCGGCGTTTTCGTGAGATGCAAGTAAGGCTATATCGTCTGCAAAAGAGGCTATTGTGGTGTTCCTATTTTCTGGTATGTCTGAAGTATATATGATATATAGAAGTGGTCCCAAAATGCTTCCCTGAGGGACTCCGGATTCGACTTTACAAGGGGTGGATATTGCTTCTCCGTATTTCACAGCAAAATGACGGTCTGCTAAGTATGATTTCAGAATCATGTAATATGGTTGTGGGAGGAGTTGCTTAAGTTTGTAAAGCAGTCCGTTATGCCACACCTTGTCGAATGCTTGGGACGAGTCCAGAAATACTGCTGAGCAAATTTTTTCTCTTCGAGACTTGCTGAGATGGTGTTCACTATGCGGTGGATTTGATGTACTGTCGAGTGTTTCTCTCGAAAACCTAGTTGATGGTTCGGTACTAATTGGTGCATGTCCATGTCATCTTTCAGCCTTTTTAGAAATAATTTCTCGAATAGTTTTCCAAGGATTGGCAGCAGACTTATGGGTCTATATGATTCCACTACGTGTTCTGGTTTACCTGGTTTGGCTATCATTATAACCTCAGCATACTTCCATATGATAGGAAAATAGGATGTGCTCATCATTCTATCGAATACTGTGGTGAGTAGCACAACTACTTTTTTGGGTAAGTTCTTCAAAATTTCCGCTGTTATGAGGTTATATCCGGGTGCTTTTTTGTTTTTTAGCTTTCTTATCTCATTGGCCACTTCAGTCGGTGTGAAAGGTTTAATCGGTACAGACATCTGACATGCAACATCCAGAAAGGATTCAACATCAGCATCGCTGATGCCAGGATAGGGTCCGTTTGGAGTAAAGACATGTGCCAGATGTGCGGCAAATGTGTTGCATTTTTCCTCCTCTGAGGCAGCCCACTCTCCGTTGCTCTTTTTGATTGGAGATTTTCTCAGAGTTGGTCTTTTAAATCTCTTCGTAGCCTTCCAGATGCTGTGTTCATTTTTGTCGTTAATATTCTCAATATAATAATGGAATTGAGAATTTGAATATTCCTGAAGGGTTTTATGTAGTTTTCTGCTGAGCTGATTGAATATAGTCTTATTTAGTGGATTCCGTGATCTTTGCCATTTGCCTCTTGCTCTTCGTTTTTCCACCAACAGTAACCTAATTTTAAGCGGTAATTTTTTTTGAGAATCTTCCATTCTTGATTGTGTTGGAGTACTTTCCCATGCTGCTTTTTGTATCATGATTGTTATGTTATTTGCTGCCGTTTCTATGTCCTCAGGTGTTTCAAGGTTTATGTTCATAACTACATCCTCATTTAGTATTTGCTGAAACCTGTCCCAGTTGGTTTTATTCGTTGTGAGAGAAGGTTTAATTTCATTTGATGTGGGTCTTGTATGTAGAGTTATTAAAACCGGTGAGTGGTCAGATGATAGGTCTGGAGTTGATTCTATATGAAACTGGTTATTTCTGATTCCATTCGTGACGAAAAAGTCTAGGACATCTGGGATCTTGTTTATGTCTGTTGGCCAGTAAGTTGGCGAACCTTGTGAAATTACATCGAAATTTTTATTTGTTACCACTTCCATTAGGTTACGACCTTTGGGAGTTATTAGTCTTGATCCCCAATGAGTGTGCTTCGCATTCCAGTCACCTCCTATTATAAAACGTTGTCGAAAGTTTTGAAAAAATGACTCATATTGGTTTGAAGAAATATTGTGCCGGGGTGGTGAATATAACGCTGATATATCTATGCTCCATAATTCTGTATATACTCTGATGTTCGTTGCCTGTATTTCATCACTTACGTAATTACACAGTGAATCATGTTTGAGACTTCTTCGGATTAAAATGGCTGTACCACCATGGGCAGTGCCGTCTGGGTGTTGAGTGGAGTAAGTGAGGTATTGTGGAATTTGAAATACTGTTTTGTCGGTGAAATGGGTTTCTGTTATCAGCATCACATCTATTTTATTGTTATTCATGAATGTTGACAGCTCATGTTTGTGTTTTGGAAGCCCGTTGGCATTCCATGTAGCTAGACGAATGAACTTAGACATTTTTATTTAAGTTTGTTGATAAGTGTCGTGAGCAGATTAAGTATAATCTGATTTTGATTTATCATTTGAGCCATCATGGATTTGAGGTCTGATACGAAGGTAGACATCATCGATTCTAAAGAATTTGTATTTTGACTTTGAGTGGGAAGTTCTTGTTGTTTTTGATGGTTTCTCGTTGCTTCTACGTAAGATATCTCCGGTGTTCTGATTGTGCTTTGGGTTTGGTGTCTGTTGATACTGTTGGTAGGTTCGGGAGTGTTTTGTTGTCTATCATTTCTTCGAAGATCTTGATTCTTGGTTCGAACTAGATTTTTGTAAACTTCACAACCCTTGTAGTTGGCGGGATGACTACCTTCACATAAGGCACATGTTGCTGGAGTTGTTTTTGGTTTGACGCAGGTTTTCGTATCGTGTTGTCTGCCGCATTTAACGCACATGTATGGACTATTGCAATAGGTTTTTGAGTGGCCGTATGCTTGACATCTAGTGCATTGTATAATTTCACGTTTCCTTCTCGGTGGCTCTATTGTTATTTTTCTATTTGAAAGGAATTCCATGTTGTATATATCTTTGTTGTTTTCTTTCGGCTCCAAGTCTACATAAAATAGAGAGAGTGGATTTTTTGTCATACGATCTCTTATGTTAATTATGTTTCTCACTGTATGTCCCGATTTTTCTATTTCTGTTTTTATCTCTTCAGTGGGAACGCTGAAGTGAAGATGTCTGATAACCACTCTATAGGCCCTATCTTGTTTTATTTGGTAGGTATGGAATACTACATTTTCATCCCGAAGAAATCTTACTAAACTTCTGTATGCATCAGGATTTGCTACGTTTACCTTGACGTCGTTTTTCGTTAGTGTTTTTGTATAAAACTGTTCATCAGTTATCACTGATGTTAATTTTCTGCTCATATCTGAGAAGTTTGTTACACCGTGTATATAGATAGGTGGTGGTCTTGGAGTTCTTTGTAATGTTTGAGTTGTATTAGTCTCGTCTGATTCTTCATAGAGGAAAGAAAATCTATTTTGTGTGTTTATTGACGAATTCCCGATAACTTCAGGGGAGAGTAATGAAAATTTCTTTTTTTTTAACTGTCTGCCATGATACAGTTTTTTCTGATGACGGGTTCATGATTTTTAATAATTGTCCCGAGGACAATTATATATTTATTATCGCCAAATTCAGTATATTATATTGAATCGGAATACAATAAAAACATGTGTTTATTTTACGTACGTTTGGAACAGATTACTGTTTGAAGAGATAAGATGTCTCGTAGATAACTCACGTCTTCTCTCTAGCACAGCTGTCGCACGACTCATCAAGTCAAATGAACTGAAATTCGGTACCTGGGATTGTTTCCTTTGCAGAACGAAAGTATCAGAATTTGGGTAGGTAAATTTCTCCAACGGCCGTCATTTTTACGTAGATATTTCTAATTTTCATATCAATATCCATCCCGGTACATATTGACATCTCCATAGGTTCGTATCATACCAAATGTTGCTGAAAGTGGTTTCCGAGGCAGATCAAAACTATCAAAATTTGGTTAAATTTTCCCAAGCGCCGATATTTTTATGTAGATATTTCTTGTTTTTCTGTGGTTTTTAAAAATATGCCAAAATCCACAGCTTCTGCAAATTGAGCTAGAGGTTTCAAATTTGGTACGTAGATTGAGTTAATGTTGAGGAAATGCCGTTAGTAGTTTCAACCAAATCGTATCTCGACCTGCCTCGCTATCAGTTCACGATGCACTTTTTTTTATACAATAAATTATTTTCTATGTTTTAATTCGATTTGTTAGTTACTCGTCATTTTTCAAAATATAATTTAATTCGTTAGAATCGCATCTTCACGCGAAGCATTTCGCGCGAAAAATACTACTTTAGAAATGGAGCTCCGCTACTCAAGAGTTTTCTTTATTTTATGAGAAAAAATTTTTTTTCGTTATTTATAAACAATTTAAAATTGATAAAATTTTACAAAGAATCGTGGGATTACAAACGTGCCGCGGTGGGTGGCCACGTTTGTGACGTCATAATGTTAATGGAATTTCTGGATAGGCAGTATCAACAACTTCTAGGGGTAAATTTACTCAAAATATCCGATATGTAGTGCAAAAAATTATTTTATCTACTCCTATTGAATAATATATTCATTATTCAACTGCGTTCTAGCAATTAATAGTATCTATTACCAAACACCGTGAGTAATAATAACTCACTGCTAAAACTCACTATATAGTCTACTAAGATCCCAAATAAGATCGACTGTCACTCATCTGCTAATGTCACTTGAATAATTCTGACGTTTTCAAATTAAGTTAATACTACCTAATTATTGTGAATTTGTATTTGTATCTTAGTATTTATTGTTATAGTCGTAGATAAAGTATAATATTCAACTTGCGGTAATGGTCATAACTCACTTGATGAATTACAGCACTCGCTTGCAGCTCGTGCTGCAAACTTCATCTGCGTGAGTTATGACCTACATTACCGCTCGTTGAATAATATACTATTCAATAGCTATTTTATTTAGTCATGTGTGATAAAGGATTTATAAGGGCTAATTTCGATAATAATGATGCATAATGGAATATTTAAAAACATTTTTTGGGGAGTTCTTTCTGTAGTATTCGTACATAATGGTACGAAGCAAGCACGATAACTTTTAAAGTTTGTAATTTTAAATATATTTATTAATATATTGACAATAACAACAAGATTTAATCGACTAAAATCCAAAACACTGTATCAGCTGTGTGCTACGATGAGTAGAAATTAACATTGTGACTTCACTCGCGCTTGAGTTCGGGAACTGTTGGCGTGTTTTCGGTACTGGATTCAAAAGTTTATTTTTTATTTGATATAACCTTTTAATTACAGCAAAAAAAAAACTTAAAATAGTTTTGTTATAAAATTTATAGGTACTTATATCACATTAATCACAAAAAAATTTTCTCAAAAACCCAATTTTCAAGTATTCAAATGTTCTTTGAATGTGCTTTACACTCATTTCCAATTGAAGCGATATTCGTCTTGAAGAATCTTTTCTATTATTTTGTACAGAATTCGTTCAATAAGAATGCCAACATCGACTTAATCGCGAGCAATCTTAGTATTCTTCACATCTATGACAGATCTATTAATCAAGAATTTCTAGGTTAATTTTTGTGCACTTCTAATTGAGAAGAAACTTTTGATTAAATTCCTGGATAACTCGACGGGTTGCTTTGTCACCTTCGCCATAGCATTGTATCCAGTAAATTCAAGTCCCTTTGGACAACATTGTCATTATTCAAACAGAATTTAATAAACAAAAGTCATGCTAGAGTCCATGAAACAATAAGTATTTTCAGCTTAATACACCTATTTTTCAATATTTTACTGGAACGGAATGCAAATTTGAAACGCTCAGCCGTTTTAGACTAGGTAAACAAAACTGCATGAAGAATACAATTTGAAGACCTCGGTGCAAGAAGGGGCAGCTCTTCTTTCTGCTGGTTTTCTATTTTTTATTGATATATGAAAAAAAATATTCTCTCTGTTTGTTTGGAGAAATAATATAGCTCCAACTAATATTCCATAAGAGGATAAAGAAAAGCAGTTGTAACAATCTGTGTTTCAAGGGAAGAATGGGACAGCTCCCGGAAGCTGTCTCATTCTTGTGCCAAACATAGTTCACTGTCTAGCTGCTACAAGCGCTCGCGAGTACAACTTTTTTCTTCATAAAGCAAACATTTAACCTACGGTAAGTACTATTTTAATATAAGATTGTTTTGTCACTATTCTCTATTTTTTTACCAAGTAAACCAATAAAAACACATGTATTTGGAGCAAAAACAGAAAAACTACATAAACCTCATATGACGAATAATTTGTTTTTGAAAAATATCATTGAATCCGGTTTTGAAGTGATAAAATCTGAAATAATGCGAAATATAAAAGAAATTTTTAAAACGTTTTTCCTTCTTTCTGAAAAGTTGAAAAATGGAGCTGTCCTCTTCTTGCACCGAGGGCTTCAATTGTATCAAGAAATGTTAAATAAGAAAGATTTTTTGCAACCCCATCTGGGGACTACTTACTTTTTATTTGGTTCTAAAAAAGTTTGTTCTAATATTGATTGTGCCAGAATTTAATAAAACAGCTTTAGTATGGGATAAAATACGACTTAAAAGCTCATTAATATTACTGTTAGAAATACGTTCGTGTTAAAGGACCCCGCACATTTAGTTAGAAAAAATGACGACAGCTAAATTCGCTAATTTTTGGATATATTATAGATACTGGCCAGCTATAAAACATATCAGTTTTAAATTTTGTTCCCACGACTGGTTTGGGATATAGAGTGGTCCAAATGTCAATGTCTCGATAAACCATCTTTACAATTTTAGAAAATGCTGTTAACATACAGACTTTCTGTGAAATGCGATAACCTCAGTGGGAAGCTATAGCTTGACGATAGTCATTCATATAACTCAAAATTGAGTCCGACATATACAGGCTGTTTACTCGATGGGTTTGGGTACACGGTCTCAACTTCGACAATTATGTTTCAAAAGGCTTTATTTCTGACTAAATAATAACAAAGGATACCCGAAATAGTAGACGGAAAGTACAACTGTCTACCATGTACAATTTAGAAAGAAGGATGGTCTAATTTGACATCACCGAATTTTTCTTCTTTATATTTTGTACAGGGATTATTTGTGAGGTACTGGAAAAATAAATGAGTTCATTGCCAAATCGAATAGTTAAAAAACAGGCCACATTAATGTTAAAACTGAAGTTCATATACCGTATGTTCGTTTCCTAATGTCGAAAAATCAGAGTGTATCTAATGATTCTGATGGGACTGATTGGATTTCAACGAGACAAGTAAGAATAGTATATTCAGTTTGTATTGTTCAGGGTGGTTTGGAATCGCTTCTTCCAGATCCATAGACTCACTTTTCAAGATACAAGTACAGTGAAATACGTTCTTTGACCATAAGTCTAGTATCCTGAGTGAATAATTATTTTCACATTTGAATATCGATTGAAATCGCGTTGTTTACCGAATCTATAATTTTAGTAAAAGGATATTTCACGTGCGGGAGCATACCAGAATAACCAAGGTACCACAACACCATTGCCACATGAGCACATGTTCCGAGTGTTCTTGGACCTGATTTACAGGTACAGTAGTACCCCGACACCGACTCTCGGTCTTCATTATTTTGAATCCATAGCTGATACTTTGTAACATTTTTATATCTCGAAAATAGTCTCGACCGAACAAAGTTAATATCGAGATGAGCTTCATCAATTTATAAATTAATATCTTGATCACCTCAAGATGAAAAATAATTAATACATGTTTATCTACGAGGTATGCCTGTAAAAATGAACATACGGTATAAAAACGTCAGTTTCAACATGCTACGTACTTTTTATAGACTATTCGATTTACTTACTCTGCAGAACCTCACAAATAAAAAGTTTTCAAGTAATAAAGAAAAAAAATTCTGTGATTTTAACTTTTGGACCACTTTTTTTTTCTAAACTATACATGGTAGGAAGCTGTATTTTGCTTCACTGTTTTAGATATCGTTTGTTATCAATGAAGCTAGAAATAGAGTTTTTTGGCATAAAACTGTCGAAGTTGAAGCCGCATACACAAACTCATCGAGTAAACAGCCTGTATATGCCGGGCTCATTATCAAGTTATTTGGATGGCTTCCTTTAAAGAACGGTTTTTTAGTGAAGTTATCATATTCCAGTAAAAATTTGTATGTTAACATCATTTTCTGAAATTATTAATATGATTTTTTTGGACATATATAGTTGGACCACTCTATATCCCAAACCAGTCGTGGGAACAGAATTTAAAATTGATATGTTGTGTAGGTAGCCAGTATCTACAATATATCCAAAAATTAGCGAATTTAGCTGTCGTTATTTTTTCTAACTAAATGTGCGGGGTCCTTTGTGAGAAATTCCCATTCAAAATTCTGCGACATTACATTGATGTCCCTTTAACATCATGACTATTCATCATTGAGGATCGTCAAATTATTCGACTTTCGACAGATTTTCGAACACTGAGTTATCGTGTGCAATCTTTTGCGCTTCAGTGGGCGTAGTAAAAAAAAGAAACAGATTCATGAATAGATAGTTAAGGATGGTAACAAAGAAGATTATATTTATTGAGTGCTTATGAAATTCTGCTACCGTAACGCAATTGCCGTATCAGGACTTTTAATTTAATAATCCTTGCAGTGATGATTATTAACTTAATAACTATGCTTCATTCATTATAGGGGAAATTGAAAGTTTATTAAGTTCTCGTCTGACTGACCTACATTTAGCATAAAGTAAACAATGTTGTAATAGGATATACCTTTTCCAATGCTGAAACGAAGAGATGAATACCTAAATCAATTGAACGTATTTTTACTTTTGCTTTTTTGAATGATTGGAGTATATATCTTCTACATACGTCAGAATCTCTGTACAATTTGTTCTGGCTGTTATTACCAATAGAATAGTAGTAGTAGAATTCGGGCTCCGACAACAGATGGTTACTCAGTAGAAATAGAGCCCGCAAACAGAAATGAACTTATCTGATGTAACTACAATAACATCGAAGTTACGTGTCTTTTACTACACGAAAAAACAATAGACTTCTACATCTGAATGGCGGCGGTTGAAGAAAATAGTGACTGCCGCCATCAGCTTTTCGCTATTAACCCTTTCGGTACGATTGACGGATATGTTCGGCAAAAATAAAAGTGCGTCACGGACGAATGACGGATATACTCGTTATAGGTTCAAATTGCTCTCCAGACTACCGCCAGTTATATCCGCCGCTAATGAAAATGTATGCTTGTGTGCAGACTACTGACTTCTTTATCCGTCACAAAACATCGTTTTAGGTGGACGAGTGTCGGATATATCTGGCACCGCCGAATATAGCCGACAGTCGGCATCTCCCGAACTGCTAACGTTATTTATGTCATGCCGACAATGTCGGCAGATGAGGTTGCCGGATCTTCAAGCAGTCGCTCACCTCGTGCGAAAGTTGAGAGGATAGATTCTTATTGTGGATTAACGTGAAGTGCGTAGTCTTTGTAAATACGATTTGGATAGTGAAGAAGAGCCGTTTTCTGGTAGTGAAAGTGAGTATGTACCAAGCTCTGGAATGAAAGAATTAGTTTTGAAGAGGGCCCAGAATCTGATCAAGAAGTAACAGAAGCAACTGTGGAAGCTGAAGCACCTCAAGATGAATTTCCAGCACCCGAGGTTGAAGTCGGTCACGATGAATTAGAATTTTTGTGGAGGAAACAGGATTTTATTCCAGAAGTCCATGAATTCGACAGTAGTAATAACGGAATAACCGACGAGACTTTACGTGGAAAAAGGGAAATAGATTTTTTCTTAAATCTTTTTACCGAAGATATTGCTACTACCATTGTGGAGACAAACAGGTATGTAATTCAGCAGAATATACCAAAACAAACTCCTGTGGAACCGTCCGGCCACATAGGAAGCATATGCCAAAGTTCACAGTCCCAATAAATAGAGGAGATGTTTCTTGATATTCTAGTGGCCATCTATTGGTATTAAAATGGAAAAATCGTCGAGATGTCCATATGATAACCACTATGCATGCTAATGAAATTGTGGTTCTTCCAAAAGTAGACAGGACCACTCAAGAAAATGCACGGAAGCCCAGATGTGTAGTGGAATATAATTGCAAAATGGTAGCAGTCGACCGTACTGACATGATGATTTCTAGTATTGACTGTATGCGTAAAAGCATAAAATGGTATAAGAAGCTGTATTTCCACATTATGGATATTTGTTTACTCAATGCCCATGCCCTTTTTTTGACCACAAATTCTAGAAAAATTCCGTTAGCGACATTTCAGTTAGAAGTCATACGTCAGTTATTTGATAGGTTAGTAAATGTTTTCATTTTAGGTAGTTATAATAAACAATGTTTTATGTATAGGTTTTCCACCAATCATCTTCTAACAAGACCTGATATGAACCTTAATTCTGCAAGATTAATCGAGAGACACTTTCCGATATACGTTCCAGAAACAGAAAAAAAAAAGAATCCTTCAGGAAAATGCCTGGTTTGTTCGCACACAAAAAAAACAAGAAAAGAAAAGGAGATACTCTAGATAGATGTTTCCAAATTTGCCACACCCAGTCTAACTTTTAAATTGTTTAACATTACCTTTAGCTATTACAATATCATTCAGGATGTATTTTTTATTGTTCATTTATATAAATAATTTCATTTGCTTTATTGAATAAACATGCCTTTGGTATAGATCTATTGCTATTTTCCAATTTAAACATGAATTCAGGTTGAACAAAATCTAACCTACCCTCATTTTACCTATTTGGTATTTGACGTTTATATCCGTCACTCGTCTGTCGAGCACTGCAATTTCGTCGTCTGAGAGGCAAAAATATCCGATAATCGAGCCGTACCGAAAGGGTTAAAGTTAACTTGATGCACGTACAAATTTTCAACTCTCTTACTCAATTTGGAGAGGGCTTTGAAATGAGAAATCAGGTTTTTAGCTTCATGCTCTCTCCAAAGAGTTTTAGACGACTGAATTTCTGGTTTTTACTTAATTTCCACATATTTTGGTAGCGATTTGAAAAATGTTCGCTCGTGCACCTTTTCTCTACTCGCCTGGCCAAAATTTGAAGATGCCACAATTTTGATTGAATTTACCGAAATTTTGATAGTTTTGTTCTGTCTCCAGGCAAACAGTATAATATATTGAATTTGAGCTCATTTGATCTAAGAAAGGCTGCTGGAAATAACAAACGTACCCGGAATATAATATATATATATATATATATATATATATGAAAAACTTGGTTCTCGGAATGAACCGCGTAAAAGATTTGAAAAATCTCGACGTTTCGGCTCCTTTTGCGAAGCCATCTTCAGGAGAATTAGAAGGAAAATAATTCAGATTTTCGTCGAGATTTTTCAAATCTTTTACGCGGTTCATTCCGAGAACCAAGTTTTTCAAATACTTCCGACCGCGGAAATCTTTCTGAACATATATATATATATATATATATATATATATATATATATATATATATATATATATATATATATATATATATATATATATATATATATATATATACATAGGTATATATATATATAACTTTTTGAAAATTATTAGCAATAACAGGCTTGGTGAATCTCAAAAAACTCAATTTTATTAAAAAGTTTACGTTTCGCCACGAGATTCGTGGCTTTTTCAAATCTTTTAAAATATTGAAAATTATTCGACATTTAATATTCAAATAATAAAAATTTGAATAGTAAATGTCAAAGAAATTTCAATATTTCAAAAGTTTTGAAAAAGCCAGGAATGTCGTGGCGAAACGTAAACTTTTTAATAAAATCGAATTTTTTAGATTCACGTTGCTGATAATTTTCAAAAAGTTGAAAATAGTTCACAGGCAACAACAATTCAAATAAATATATATATATATATAAATATATATATATATATATATATATATATATATATATATATATATATATATATATATATATATATATATATATATATATATATATATATATATATAAATATATATATATATATATATATATATATATATATATATATATATGACATAGAAAAAATCTCGAAAATCTTGGTCCAGGAGTTCTAGAACGGATTTAAATAGTTGACTTTCGATACAGTGCCATAGTCAATTACTTTTTGTGAAAATACGGCAAAAAAATTTATGAATATCAAGAATATATTATTTGCAGTTGTCTCCCAGTATAAGTCTACCTTACTTGAAGGAATAGAGATCAATTACAAAATTATTATAATATATCAATTAAGAACTACACAAACACACGAAACGTAATATGTAAAAATAGAAAAAAGTTTGTGGTCGGGGACCCCCCCAACAACGAAGTTTATTACTTAATTTTTCTCTGTTTTTTTGTTTCATTTTTTTTTCTCTTTCGAAACACATGGACATTAAACGTATGTAAACAGTAAATACTTGTTTCAAGTTCAGGGTGTCTGCATCCTTGAAAAACTGCGAGGTCCTGGAAACCTCAGGGAATTTTTTTTCTCCTAAAATATCCTGGAAGGTATTTTGGGTTCACTCAGGGAATTTTTTCAAGTGTTATTAGTTTTTTTTCGAATTTACTTTTCGCAAATTTAAAAGCAGCATTAAATTGCAAAAGAAAAAAATTGTGAAGTATGTTTCCAGAAATAATAATAAATACTGATAAATTCTTTTGTAAAAACAAATTGTCTGACAGCATTTGCATACGACGCTAGTTCTTTCTGAAACTCTCTCGGTAAAAAGATATATTAAACTCGTGTGTCTAAGAATTGACAGAAAAAAACCTATGACAGGAGTGGTCTACGAGAGAAAAATCGTATCGCGATACACCTGGAAAAATAATAAAATCACCTGGAACATCCTGCAATTCTCAGGGAATTTTAGGTCCTGAATTGAGGACACCCTGAAGTTATTATCAACTTACTTTTCTTAGTTTGTATTACACATAATTTTGGCAGCTTTCCTGCGAAACTTCAAAAAAATCAGTAGGTATAGTGAAAAAATTGTCAAGTTCTTTTTGTTTATAGTGCCGGGTAAGAGATATACATGTTTTGTATATTGTGACTATTTTACGTTTTCCGTGGGAGTCCGAAATCTTTCCATCTCGTTAAAGCCATAAATCATATCCTATTTCAATATTATCTTTCACGTCATGCCGACAACCATCTGTTGCTGTATTCCGAGGAAGCCTCATATAATTTGTCAATAGTTACGTGACGATTTCGACCACATTAACAGTAGGGTTCATGTACTACTTTCAACTTTGTTCAGGATGTCCACAATGAAAAACCTTTCTCTTGAATAAATTTCATAAAAAAATAGAGAATCTTAATTTATACTTCGTACATTATTCTTGTAGTTATTTACTCTAACATAAAATGAAATTTATAATTACCTCAGGATTATATTCACGGCTCTTTCTTATTTCTTTATCCTCGGCGATGTCCTCGTGTTCATCGGCACACAACACACCGAAGTTAAATATCAGTATAAGAATGACAAATTTAGCGAAAAACATTTCAGAAGATTCGAAAACAAATCGTCAATGAAATCGAAAACACCTTTTCGCATAATACAAACGGGAAGTAACTACTAGTTCGATTTCGCATCCCGAATCAGATGTTTAAGTAGACAGGCATAGCGTAGTACTCGGTACTTAATAACACTTCACGTTTAATAAGTAATTGATAGTGATTGTAACCGTTGTTTTCGTGGATCTTAACGTATTGCTTGTGCAGAATAGAATGACGAAGAAAGACATGTGCTTGTTGAACCTTTCACAAGTAGTGGGGACGTACTTATAAACATCTCAGGAGAAGTTGTTTATACTTTGAGCTTTCTCCGAAAAGTTCTATTTATCTTGTATGCTTTTTCTTTATTGTATTCGCTTTGTTTTTCGGGAATGAGAATATGCAGATAATTATGAATTTGCCATCTTTGCGGAAGTTTATACCTCCTTAAAGCCTAGATATGAATGGGGTTTTTATTCAGAAATTTTGTATCAATTTGATTCGTTAAAATTTTTGTTGATAGTATTATTTATTTCGATCTCCATTGCGGATGTTCGAAAATAATGCTTATGGCACCTTAAACCTTTCGCTCATGCATTCTTGTTTTTCAAAATCTGAAATTAGAAAGACTCTCTTTTATTTTTTTACAATTTTTTGGTGTGCTCGAAAAAATTCTATGTCATCCATTTCAAGGGGTGTGATATGTACAATATACTGTACATTGTGAGTAAACGATATATATGACATGTACAATATATTGCACATTTTGAATAAGTGGTAGTGTATTTGCGATTTTGTTACATTAAATGCAATTGAAAATCAACATAAGGTAACAACTGATCATTTATTTGTGTGATATATCGAAAAACAATTTTGTTTTTTTGAAATGCATAAATATATAGGTATTGCACTTATTACAAACAAAATTCGCCCTAGATGTGCATTCTGGGAATTTGCATCTGGAAGAAAAAGATTTTTCATCAAAATTACCTTTCATATTATCTGAACTTCTTCATTTTACCGTATTTTCATCATCATAATAATTGCTTACTTCTACGTCCCTATCTCCCCATAATCGTCGTCACTATGCCCTTCAATATCTGATAGGCCCTCCTCAATTAGTTTCAATAGTTTTTCTTCATTTAATGGCACTTTTTTCACTCATTTTTCAATTCGTACCTACTATTATGAAATAAATCTAATATAACAAGAACTTTGAATAACGTGGAGTTTTTTACCATACCTGTCGATTTCCGTTTACTCACAATGTAAAATATATTGTACACTAATATTTACTCTAATATAGAAAAAACGAACAAAATTTTCAGCAAGTTCACTATGAAAGTAACAAATACACGTATCGGTTATTACCAGAATAAATATTGCAGACATGTCACAACATGTTTTAAAGTTTGAAGCGCCATGTCATTTCAACATTCTGAAACAACTGCTACAACTCAGTAACAGGTACCATTAATAAATTTTTTTTGGGTCAACTACCCAACGCTAGGTGAAGGAAACAGTTTAAAATAGTAATAAGGATGTTAACAGAATACTTTACGTTGTGAGTGAAGTGAATAGAAGCATACTACAAATTCGTTAGGATTTACGTAAAGTGATGTATAGTATATTGTACACCGTGAGCGAAAGGGTTAAAACCTAGATATAAATGGGGTATTTCTCGTTTCACTATTGAATCGTTCCTGTTTAATTCAGAAATTTTTTACTAATTTCGTTCCTAAAAATTTGTCTTGGTATTTCTATCTCCATTGCGATGTTTAAAAAAAAATTTACCATTATTGCTAATATTTATGGCACCGTAAAACTAAGATATGAATGCCGTATTCCTTGCATCAATATTCAATCGTTCTTGTTTCATACAAAAATATTTTACAAATTTCTTTCGTAAAAATTATTCTTAATTCTCGAAATCTTCGAAAATTTGCCATCATTGCGAATGTTTATGTCACCTTAAACTTAAATATCAATGAGATATTTCTTGTTTCAATATTGAATCGTTCTTATTTGATCCAGTAATTTTTACCTAATTTCTTTTTTAAATATTTTTCAGGATTGTCATATTTCTATTTCTATTGCGGAGGTTGCAATGAACGATATATTGGAGTGAAAAAACAATACGCTATTTCGTAACTTTTAAAATGGTATTATTTCTTCGAAACATACTCGTCATATTTTCATAACATTTTCAGAGACGAAATAGTTACTTACTTCGCCAGTTATGTAAGAACAATTTGGCTAATTATGCGAGTCAGATAAAATTGAATCAAACGTTGTTTAAATGTCCATTTCAACATCGCTTCATGTAGACATATACTGAGTGAATTATATTTGTCAGTGGTTTTCGTTTGAATGAAGCGAAAATTATGTATTCTTATTTTGTAGATGACTTGTGATATAAACGATTCAGGTGATTAAACAGAAGATATAATACTACTGAATTAACCAGGAAAAAGGTCAGAAAAATTTGAAGCATTTAAAAATTAGTGTCACGGTCAACGTCAAGGGCTATAGCTATTTCTGAATTTGAATCCCACGAAATCCTTTGGTGCTGTATTAGTCCCCGATTTGAAAGAGCTGTCCCCCTGCAATTAATGGTCATTAGCTCAATAAGCTAGACTCTAGACCAGTGGTTCCCAAATTACTTCAACTCCCGGACCCCCAAATTACAAACCAATTTTTGGCGAACCCCAACCAAACAATGACAATAAAATACATATATCCAATGGTTATTTTATTTATTAACATCATTACATATTCTTATTTAAACTTAAAAAATTAAGAAAAATAAAGTCGAATAGAAATTTTAAAAACTTGGGTAAGTATATAAAAAAGGACATTTATTTAAAACAAATTAAGATATTTTTTCAAAATAAAATAAAAAAATATATGAAGAACCAAACAAAGAGTTGTAGAGAAAATTATTTATTAGCGTAATTGTGCACGAGTAAATGCAATTTCTTTGTGCATTGCTTTTTCAAAATTAGGTCTTATATTTGAAATTTTTATTCTTAAATCCGGACTAACGTCGAGGCGATTTCTTTGTTTGGACTCAAGAAAAACATAAACGTAGAAGTTTGTTCGCATAACCATGTTGTGCAAAAGGAAACAATGTCACAATGCCTCTTCAGAGAGCTTCTTATAATTGAAACTCATTTCAGCACAAAATTGGACGTGTCCTTAGAAACACCTTTCTTAGATGCACTGCACGATTAGTCAATGAGCTGATCTTCTAGTTTCTCAGAGATATCTCCATTTTTTTCAATTTCGTTGATAGCAAAAGGATTTCTAATCCACCAATCTCCTTTATTTGAAGTTGGAAAGTATTCACTAAAACTTACAGGCAGCAGGCAGGTTTCGCATGTGTTCTCAAATTATGAGTTTTACTTCCTCTTCCGTTTTTAATAAGTTCTCCATGGTACGGAATGGACTGTAAGACGATTGTTCAACGAGTTAGCCCAAATTTCTAAATTCTTCATGACACCTTCTATTCTTTCCTCCACCTGAAAAAAATTGATATATCTGCCTTGCAACTGTAGGTTCAGTTCATATATATATATATATATATATATATATATATATATATATATATATATATATATATATATATATATATATATATATATATATATATATATAGGTATGCTAGAAAGGACCACAAAATGGGCCCTAAATACATCAAAGTAATTGAACAGCTCAACAAAGACAACAAAACAAGAATAAAAACTCAACACGGCTTGACCGAAGACATACCCATACTATCAGGAATTCGCCAAGGAGATAGCCTCAGCCCGACCCTATTCAACCTGATTATGAATGAAATAATAGCAGAGGTCAACAAAACCAAGGGAGGATATAGAATGGGGCCCAGAGCATTGAAAATTTTGTGCTATGCGGACGATTGTATTTTAATGGCTGAAAATGAAGATGATCTACAACGCCTACTGCATAGATTGCAAACAACAGCCACAAAATTCAATATGATCATATCACTGGAGAAAACTGAATCTATGGTCATCTCAAGAGAACCTATCAGATGCAAACTGGCCGTCAATGACAAGCCGATAAAACAAACTATGCAATGTACATACCTAGCAGTGGAAATATCGAGCTGCAAAAATCTATACAATGAAGTACGAACTCTGGCGAATAAAGCATCACGAGTATCTGGATGCCTGAGAGGAATGATATGGAAGAACAAACATATTACAGCAGAAAGCAAAGTCCTAATCTACAGAACCGCGGTTAGGCCAATACTAACATACGCAGCAGAAACCCGTGCTGAAACCTCCAAAACAAAGAGCAGGATGAGAAGCACGGAGATGAAAATCCTACGAACAATAAAAGGAATAACACTGCGGGACCAAGTAAGGAGTAAGGTTATACGGGAAGAACTAGAAGTGCAGGATGTTGTTAGGTTTGTACGGTCAAGACGTCGAAACTGGAGAGATCACGTGGAGAGAATGGGCAATGATCGATGGGCAAAATGGGCAAAGGGCGAAAAGCCAAATTCAAGGCGTCCACCCGGCCGACCACCAAAGAGATGGCATGAAAGTTGGACGTCCACATCACAGGAGGCTGGATGAACAGAAGATAACAAGACATAGTCTTAAAATAGGGAAGAAGAAGGTATGCTAGTTGACATAACCAGAACCTTCCAGTCACTTATAAATAACCGCACTTCGTCACGGAGTTCGAAAAATCGAGTTAAAATTCTTCCTCGAGACAACCACTGCACTTCAGTATGTAAAAGAAGTTGAAAATGGTCACTGCCAGCTTCTTTACATATTGTTTCGAATTTCGGGAAATTAACGGGCTGGCTTTAATAAAGTTAATGAGCCTACTAGTTTCCAAACTAGACAAACACCTTTATTGGTATATGGGTATTGACCCCCAGGAGAAGAAATAAATCTTGTTTAAGCGATAGAAGGCGCAATTTTGGGACCATAGGCTCGAAACTTTGTATGTAGGTAGTTTCGTACGATATCTTGGATGGTATTTATTTCGATATAAATTAGTTGGGGGTTGACCCCCCGGAGGAGGAAATACATATTGTTTACACGATAGAGGGCGTAATTTTTGTTTTTTGGATTTGGAACAGAAATCATAATCGAATGAATAGTCTTTTTAAATTGGATTCGTTTTGAAAACCTGCTTTTCTAATGCAGCTCGCTGCGATAGAGTTTTTTTAAAAGATAGATCGTGACTGGTTAGCACTTTTTTCATTTTTATAGAGGCGGCTCTGGCTTTCTCTATTCTGGTTTTGAATTTTTAGAAGCATTCGCTTCTAATTTTAAAACGTGATTATGTTTCGGTTAATATTTGATTATAAGTGCGGAGATCATCCGTACCAACACAATTGTATACTCCATGTCTAAGTTATTCAAACTTTGCAGATTCTCTGTGATCATCTGCATATTTCCTCTGTATTCGAAGAAATGATAATCGTAACGACAAATAAACTAATGTTGAAAGTTGATTTCGCCGAAGAAGCCATTCATATAATTGAAGAATACTTCGTCAAAATAAATACTACTTAAAACAACGACGCAAATATATCGAAAAAAGTGTTTTGATCTTTTCAAGTCACATTATACCTAAGCTGTAGCAAACCTATTTACTTAAGTTACTAAATATTTCACGAATTGCCGACACATTACGAAGATTTCAATCATAACGCATTCTTCTTCATTACGTAACTGAGTTACTTTTCTCGGAGAATAAAAAGCAGATTTCAATTCGAATGTCATGTGAATAATAGTATACTAAGAATAATTATCATGGAACAGGAAGCTTCTCAATCGCCTTTTATGAGTATCGTAAATAGCTATAGAGATTAACTCAGCTGCATCTTAACCGGAACACACGGGATGACCAATTAACTCTTCTCTCGGATATGTGTAGTTGAAAGATGCCGAAATTGACCATAAAAACTAATATTTGAGGATGCAGAAGGAGAAATCTTTCAAGAATTTCCTTTATTGGTAAAAATCCGTTGTAGGTGCGGTTCTGTTCAGGTATTTCTTTCCTCGAAGTATTCATACCTACCTGAGTTGTTAACATAGATCTATAATAAATGCTTGAGAAAGAGCGTTCTCTTTGGAGAAATATATATATATATATATATATATATATATATATATATATATATATATATATATATATATATATATATATATATATAAAACAAAATTCTTCGTGTTATCGATACACGTTCGTGGCAATAAAATAAAGTAAACTAGGACATTTATTTGAAACTAATCAAACAAACCTCTCTTTACTCTTGCTTATCGAATATAGTAACCACCGTCGGGTGTCAGGACGTACGAGTTCTCGTTGCTGAAATGTTTCATTTATCTGTAAGATGTGGTTCATTTGTTTCCGACTGGTAGCGCTGTGTCATATTTATATGCCATTGAGTTACTACAAGGAAAATATAAGAATGTTTGAAATATTTGGTTGTTTATCACTTTCGATAGATGGATGATACTGATGAGCCCCAAATAAGGGCGAAACAGTCTGTCTATCAATTTCCGTTGATTGTGATAAACAATTTGATTTACCGTTCAAGGTATAAGGAAATATTTCGTTGTTTCGTGAACTCGTATAACCAGCCCCGCTAGTTGGTTTGTTTGATTAGTTTCAAATAAATGTCCTAGTTTACTTCATTATATATATATATATATATATATATATATATATATATTCATAAATATATTATATAGTATTATACTATATATATATATATATATATATATTATATATATATATATATATATGTTAGTATTATAATATATATATATATTATATATATATATATCATATAATAGATATATATATATATATATATATATAATATATATATACAGTTATGTAAATAAATTAATATTTGTGTGATATCAGTAAAATATTATAGAACAAAAAACTCAATATAGGTCAGTTACCACTGTATAATATATATATATATATATATATATATATATATATATATATATATATATATATATATATATATATATATATATATATATATATGGGCCCTTCTTTCCCACTGGGCCTCGCGATCGATAGGGACCCCATAGATCCTGCCAGATCACCAAAGGATAACCAACATTTATAACCAAAAAAAAAATCAAACTACTATGACTGTCTACAATACCTACTTGCTTATTAGCTTTTGCATGG
This sequence comes from Cynegetis impunctata, assembly GCA_030704885.1. NCBI lineage: Eukaryota > Metazoa > Arthropoda > Insecta > Coleoptera > Coccinellidae > Cynegetis > Cynegetis impunctata. The sequence goes on from JARQZK010002890.1 coordinate 1,479,901, forward strand.
GCGAAGTTTGTCTACTCTCGGCCGAAGGTCAGGATTTCCAATTTCAGGATGTTTAAACATAATAAAAAAAATTATTGTGAAGACGTTAACGAGAAGGAGAATGTCTTCATATAATAGAATACTCGAAATGTGGAGCTAATATATTGTAAATACCTATATCATATCTTGAAAGAAAAAATTGAAGATACATTTCCAAATATATAAATTGCATTAAGAATTTTTTTAAGCATGTGTAAATTGATTAAGAAGTATGTAAAATGCTTAGTTAAGTTAGATGAACCAGTTTGTTGCTGATGCTCATATAGTGTGATATGATCAAAAACACAGATTTTAAAGAGGTGATTAACGATTTTTCACATTTCAAATCTATAAGGGTACCTACCTCTTCAATCAACTTAGATTTTTGAGAGCGAACCTGTGTATACTAAAAGAATTACTTTTGTGGATTATATTATATTATCTATTCTTCCAATGTGGCTATAAAGAAATAAAAATAAATCTAGAACTTTGTTATTTACTTTGTTTGTCTATTCTAACAAAATACCGATCTGTCAAGGCCACAGGGGTTCGGTTATCATAATGTGCCCGGGGCCTCCAATAGGTTAAAGACTGCCCTGTATATATTATATATATATATATATATATATATATATATATATATATATATATATATATATATATATATATATATATATATATATATATATATATATATATATATATATATATATATATATATATATATATATATATATATATATATATATGTATATATATATATATATATATATATATATATATGGCAGTGGCAGCTCGTGAGTTTGGCTTCAGATGGGGGTCAAAAATAATATTTGGCTATACATATTTATGTTTCAATTCAAATATTGAACTATCGATACTTCCAACATCCGGATAGAATTTTTTTGGTTTTAGGCTTAATCTTTAGTCATTAGAATATCTATTTATCAATTCATCTAAATCAATAATTTTCTTACTGTACCTTTATACTCACCTACTTGTCTTTTAAAGCTAAAGTTCATTCTTCTTTCTTTGTCCACGATGAACTTCTCTATCACTTTTTCATTACAATCAGGAATTGTTTGAACCATAGCGCTTTCAAGTGATAACATGCCCAAAGCACTAATACAATCTTCACACATAATATTTCTTAGAAAAGATTTAATAAGTTTTAACTTCGAAAAACATCTCTCTGGTTCTGCTGTTGTCATTGGTATAATCACTAATATTCGCAAAGTTTTAGTAATTTTTTTAAAAGCAGTATTTGAACCTTACTACCTTTCTTAAACAAGACACAATATTCACATTTCCCAAGAGCTGTTTTATGCTTTGGAGAATTTTCATGTTCTCTAATCTTGTCTACCAAATGTTTGAGATCACGAGCTCATACCTTTCCTAAATTTCGAATTTTCATCACCTCCAAATATTAAACAAACAAAAAAACAAGCATTACTGTCATCGCATCCACACAACCACGGAGTCATGTTTTAAGTGTTTTCGTCAAATTTGCGCCTAATTCCAGGCCGACTTTAACAACCTTTCCGTTCCTTAATTATATTCAACATTGGCGTCGGACGTCAATTATTTTTTAAATTAACTTTTTCCTCCAAACTTAATTTGCTAAAACAAAATTTTTCAACTTTTTGTAAGAATATATATATATATATATATATATATATATATATATATATATATATATATATATATATATATATATATATATATATATATATATAATTATATTATATAAGGTGCCCGTACAATATTGGAACTGGTGATAGGTCAGGTCAGAATATCAGAATTTCACCTCAGTAAGAATTTCACCGCTTTCGAGATAATGGACTTTGGATTTTGAATTTTTTTCAGTCAGCAACAATTCATCCACAATACAATATATTCGTTATGTCATTTTCAATTTTATCTATGTTTCTATGAATAGAAATGCCCTCAGCAACATTTCTATTCATTCAGCTGCCCATCATACCAAATCTTATCGTTAATTTTCGTAATAAGATATGAAAAGACATCAAACTACCATGAGAGAATCATACATGAGATGATCCAAATAAAAAAATGTGAAGCCGCCATCAACAAGCAAACCGATACACATAAACTGAGTAATATAATAATATATTAATATCTTCTTACGAAAATTAAGGATAAGATTTGGTATGATTGGCGGCTGGATGAATAAAGATGTTGCTGAGGCCATTTCTATTCATAGAAACATAGATAAAATTGACAATGACATAACGAATATATTGTATTGTGGATGAATTGTTGCTGACTGAAGCAAATTTTGGAAACCTCACGTATTTGTTGTTTGCAATTGTGCATTGCTTATTGCCTTTACTGCTAACTATTTCTGTAGTAGATGTTCATGTTTTTTACTAAAACCTCAACTTCGGTAATACTATTGTTTGCCTTTTTTGAATTGTTCTTTGTGACCCTTTTTGTATTTGTAGAAGCCCTGAGGATGCAATAAAGTAATTGCGAAAGCTCGGCTTATCTTATAGAACTGTGTATATCACGACTCTGACAAGTATTTTGTATATATATATATATATATATATATATATATATATATATATATATATATATATATATGTATATATATATATATATATATATATAATATATATACATATATATATATATATATATATATATATATATATATATATATATATGTATATATATATATATATATATATATATATACAATTTATTACTATAAAAATTACTGAGTTTTCGGTATATATAATAAAAATTAATATAGGCATCAAGATTTCTAATAGTTCTAGAATATTTGTTTCAGTTGTGAAGGTCACATACGAGTTGATTTCGTCTTCAATTGTATGAGAATGCGTTTTCACATAAATCATAATTAATCAGATCAATTGTCTTTGTTCGCTCGTGTTGATTCTTTCTAATTAATCCGTTTCGTGTTGAATGAAGTTCAGTAAAATATTTCCCATGCTTTCTTTTCGCTGATTTTTCACTGAGCAAATTAAGTGGAAATGTATTTTCACATTATTCGTGATTTCGAGATTGAGTTTTTACTTTCCCTGCTTGAACTGAGCCAATTAAGATATCGATTCGGATGTATAATGTTGGGAAATAATACTGTTGTTCATTCGAATTATTAATGACTTTCGGTTTCAGAATAATGGGCGTATTGTCTACGAAGTTTTCTATTACGAGTAGTTTCTGTTTCTGAACTGCGTCAAGGCTTTCATAATTATGTTATGTTACTATAATATTATTCGATAACTCTACGGTGAGCTTTAAACCACATGTTATACCTTTAAAAAAACTCACCATATCTAGAGCAGAGCACCTCCACTCCATAATTTGCAAAGACCAAGGTATCAACTCCAAAACATCAAAAAATTTACAAAAAGATATGTAGACTTGTGATGGGCAGAGGGAATATTCACTATTGGGAATATTTCCAAAACGGGGATATTCCCAATTTGGTATATCTCCAAAATGAGAATATTCCCAATTTGGAATATTTCCAAGATGGGAATATTCCTCAGAGGTTAAATAAATTTCCGTTGATGGGAATTTTTATTCTATGGGAGTTTATACCTACATGTCGGTTGTTAACGATGTTATTGCAAGTGTTTATTTCAACTTGTCCGGATATTGTGCAGCTACAGTTTAGTCATTTGGTGATGTTAACAAAAAAAACAAGTTTTGATTTGTAATATTCGAAATCAATAAGTGGAACCTACTATATAAAAAAAATGGGAAGAAAACTTGCTGATATAAGAAAGTGTTTTAATATCAAAAGTAAAATGGCTGAATTCAAATTTTGGAGACTGTTTATGAAGTGTTAAATGCTACTTAAATGCAAAGGAATATAGAGAAGTGTTTCAAATACCCCTCAGAAAAGAGAAACAATTTTTCAAAATTGGACAATGTCCAAACGGCTGCTCGGTTAATTATGACTTACAGAAAGTTGTTTTATTGCACACTACTCTATAACTTTCCTAATATAAATGGAGGTTTTCGCTTGCTTTAAAAAAATTCCCTGAAAATTCCCATTTTGGGAATATTCCCAGAAAATAAATTCCCGGGAATTCATCTCTAATATAGACCCATCCTAGAATAAGGGCACTAGTTATATGAGTCTTCTAACAGCGATACATAAAAAAAAAACCTCTTGAGCAGCAAAGCTGCTAATGACTAAGGCTATGACTAAGGTCACACTTTTCGCGCGAAATGCATCGCTTCGAGCTGCGAATACAACGTAATGAAATTATATTTTGAAAAATCACTTCGAAATAGCAAACCGAATTAAAGAGTATAATCGTGATTGAAGAAAAAAGTTAAACCAACGAAGAAATGTATCTCAACACCAACTCAATCCACGCACAAAATTTCAACACTCTAGTGTAAAAAAAATTCGCGAAGTGCATCGCGAAACAGATCGAGATGCAATTCTAACGGAATGGTCACCACGAAATGCTGCGCGGTTGAGAGAAAGAGTTGAAACGTACAAAGGATAGTATTTCAACATAAAGTTAATGTAAGTACCAAACTGCAACGCTTTGATTCAATCTGCAGAAGCTATGGAGTTTGGCAATTTTTCAAAACCACATGAAATTTCATATCATTTAGTGTGCTGCGAACCGCTGGAGATGTCAATATGTACCGGAAAGGATGTTTACATGAAAATTAGAAATATTCATTTAAAACTGTTGGTGGTTGCAGAAATTCACCCAAATTGAAACGAAAACAATACCAGGTATCAAATTTCAACTCATTTGACTAGATGGGAGCTGCTAGAGATGCCAATATGTACCGGGAAAAAATACATCCATAGATATGGATATATATATATATATATATATATATATATATATATATATATATATATATATATATATATATATATATATATATATACATATAGCTCACCCGGCAAACGTTGTTCTGCCATATAAATTATTTTTATCTATCTATCTTTCTATCTATTCATCTATCTGCCGATGTATATTTACCTATCTATCTATCTATCTATCTAGATAGTTATCTGTCTATCTATCTATCTATCTAGATAGTTATCTGTCTATCTATCTATCTACATATCTATCCATCAATCTATCTGACCCGGCAAACGCTGTTCTGCCATAAAAATTATTTTTATCTATCTGTCTTTCTATCTATTCATCTATCTGCCAATGTATCTCTATATATCTATCTAGATAGTTATCTATTTTTCTATCTATCTATCTATCTATCTATCTATCTATCTACATATCTATCTATCTACATATCTTTCAATCTATCTGACCCGGCAAACGTTGTTCTGTCATATAAATTATTTTTATCTATCTAAATAGGGGTTGATCGTAGAGGGGTGAAAATTTAGGGTTGTATATATTTTTGAATTGTATCATAAAAAAAATAGAACAGAAAATTTTGTCTGAAAAACAAAGAAAAAAATTAAGGGGTGGACTACCCTTAACATTTAGGGGAATGAAAAATAGATTTTGTCGAAATCTCAGATCTAACCGATATGCACACAAAATTTCATGAGAATCGGTCGAGTCATTTCGAAGGAGTTTAACAAATAAAAAATAGGGGTTGATCGTAGAGGGGTGAAAATTTAGGATTTTATGTATTTTTGTATGCTGTATCATAAAAAAATAAAAACAAAAAATTTCTAAAAATTAAAATAAAAAATTTAGGGGTGGACTACCCTTAACATTTAGGGGGATGAAAAATAGATGTTGGCCGATTCGCAGACCTACTCAATATGCTCACAAAATTTCATGAGAATCGGTCGAGCCGTTTCGGAGGAGTATGGGAACGAACATTGTGACACGAGAATTTTATATATAAGATATATATATATATATATATATATATATATATATATATATATATATATATATATATATATATATATATATATATATATATATTTATATTTATTTATCATACATGACAATTTTTTTGAAAATCGTGGTCTAGGAGGTGTAAAACGGATTAAAAAACTACTACCGCACCTGACTGTTTTTCCTCGATACACTGCAATAGTAGGTATGTATTTGCGGGGAAATACTAATGATAATGACCGGAAAAAGTATTAGTTTGAGAAGAATAACAAAGATAAGACATCCTAATAATCCACTACACAACCCATTAAGAGGGCTTATCAAAAAACTGGGGTTAATCCAATAGAATCTGGGATTAAAAAGCTTAATGAAAAATTTATAAGGAAAACCCTCAATAATGTAATTATTCTTTCAATATTTTTACAATTTAATGGGGATCAGACAAGTGAAAAAAATTATTGCTAAACCCCTGTACTTTATTGAAAACTTAAAAGCAAAATCCTTGAAAATTTTTTGTTCTCAGATTATTAGTTCTGTACCTACAATGATTAATGTAGAAGATTAATTTGATATTATATTATATTCCTCCCGAATATAATAGACTGTAGTAGATACTGTATCGATAACCAGCAGTGAGGTGTGCGATTGATTTTTTAAATTCTTTTTTTTACCTCCTGGGCGACATTTATATCTATATATATTTATATAGATATATATATATATATATATATATATATATATATATATAGATATTTATATATATATATATATATATATATATATATATATATATATATATATATATATATATATATATATATATATATATATATATATATATATATATATATATATATATATATATATATATATATATATAATCTCTTGATAATTATTAGCAATAACAGGCTGGTTGAATCTTAAAAAACTCGATTTAATTAAGAAGTTGACGTTTCACTACGACATTCATAGTTATTCAAAATTTTTGAAAAAATTGAAAATTCTTTGACATTTATTGACTTGAAAAAAATTGAATAGATAAGATTGATTTGTTTTATTACGTGCTATTCAGTCTAATATTAACATTCAAAAATTGTTATTATTAGAAAGGCAAGGGAAACTACAGAAGCCTTATACCTATGTAATGTTCGAAAATAATAATAAATAGGGTACTATTTATTTAACAGTAAAGAAAATTAGTCACGGGAAAATATTAAAAAAAAGTAGAGCAGAATTATCGGAATAGAACGCTTATATGAAAGCAGCCGTTGACACGTGTTTTCGGACTCTTTGGTCCTCATCAGAACGGCGTAGCTAAGTATTGGATTGAAAATTTGGAGATGAAAATAGTTTAATAAATAAAATCCTCTGTTATGGAAGAAAATCACTTATTTGTGGTTTATTGTTTGAACTCTCCGGTATGGGAGATTTGGTCAAACTTTGCCACGGAGGCGATTAATTCCATCCGAGAGATCTCAGAAAGAGTAAATTAACAATAAAAAAGAAAATTAGTTTTGGGAAAATATTAAACCAGTAAAGCAAAAATTATCGGTATAGTTCGTTTATATGGAAGTAGCCGTTTTTAAAAAAAAACAATAAACCACAAATAAGTGATTTTCTTCCATAACAGAGGATTTTATTTATTAAACTATTTTCATCTCCAAATTTTCAATCCAATACTTAGCTACGCCGTTCTGATGAGGACCAAAGAGTCCGAAACACGTGTCAACGGCTGCTTTCATATAAGCGTTCTATTCCGATAATTCTGCTCTACTTTTTTAATATTTTCCCGTGACTAATTTCTTTACTGTTAAATAAATAGTACCCTATTATTATTATTTTCGAACATTACATAGGTAAAGGTTTCTGTAGTTTCCCTTGCCTTCTAATAATAACAATTTTGAATGTTAATATTAGACTGAATAGCACGTAATAAAACAAATCAATCTTATCTATTCAATTTTTTCAAGTCAATAAATGTCAAAGAATTTTCAATTTTTTCAAAAATTTTGAATAACTATGAATATCGTAGTGAAATGTCACCTTCATCATTTGATCAATTTTTTTGCGTTTCAACCAGTCTGTTATTGCTAATAATTATCAAGAGATTAAAAAATAAATCACAGGCAACAACAATTCGAATAAATAATTATATATATATATATATACATATATATATATATATATATATATATATATATATATATATATATATATATATATATATATATATATATATATATATATATTGACATCTCCTGCGACCCTTATCAGGCCAAATAAGCTGAAATTTGTTGTTGTATGTGGGTTTCTTTCTTAGGCAGACTTTCAAAATATGTGTGAATGTCCAACTTTGGAAAGAGAGTGGTGGGGAGCTACATGAGCGAAATATATTAACTGTTTACAAAAATCGTGAAAATTGATTATGAACCACATAGCCGATAATCAGCCTTCTTGTGCTTTTTGGATGGTGTGTAGAACTAAAAATCGGTTTGTGAAGGATTTTGCATTCCCAATTGTCCCGAAATTAGAGAGTAGAGAATTTGTACGTGGATTGACTTGATATCCAGAAAGTACCGGTTGGTGGTATAAACTTTTTTCTCTAACAGCCGCTATTTAGGGATTTGGATTGAGTTAAAGTTTAGTCAAATTCTATTCTTTATATTAATTAAATATTTAGCGATATTGATGAACTATTCATTTTATGGAAATTCATTTTTATTTCTGTTTATTTGAATTAGATATTTCATGTTTTTTCGTATGGTCTCGTTTTTCTCACGTCCACGTGCCCTCCAACTTGAATTAAGGGGTTAAGAATTATATGAACGAAAACGAGAAAAACATGCAATTTTAATGATTGAGCTCTGCTGCTCATACTTTTTTTCATTATAGATTTAAATAATCTTGATTACCAGAATATCCTTGAAGTGAAATAGAATCAGGGCCGGCCTTAGGGGTGTGCGAAGTATGCAGCCGCACACTCAAGCCTTTCGGAGGGGCATTAAATTGACCAATTTTTGTAAAAAAAAAAATAATAATTTGGGAAAATTTTTATAAACTGATTAAAATATTGGGCAGAAATATTTAAATTATACTCGCCGGCATATCATTGGAAGCTTGGACACTAAACAGCTGTACACTCCCCTCTACTCCCCTCGCCCAGCGTCGTTGCCAGTTTATGGATTGAAAAATTAATTCACACAGCTAAAAATCCCAAGCTTCCAATGATTTGCCGCCGACTATAGAAGGAATGTTGTCTTTAAACTATTACAGTTAAAATTCAAGGTAAAACCGAAGATCTACTCGGCTTCCCCAATGAGTTCTGAAATACAGTAAGTCTGATGCACTTGACCAAGGTCCAAGGTCAGTAGAACAGTCGTCTCGTGGCGAGACGCGGAAAGTGTTGTCACTCATCTTCCTGCGTCCCTCCCTCCCCCTGGCTTTGCTTTTTTAGCCAATCGACGTCTGAAATTAAGATAGTAAATTCATTCTCCGAAATGAAAGCAAGAAAAGCCCTTGTATAAAATGTATAATAAAAGAGACTATGTACTATCCTAATAGTTAATAATTTTTTTTTGTGTTTGCGCCATTAATAAACACTATAATTATTGGTTCACTATGTTCTGTTGCTTTATTTTTTTTTACCCATGACATATGGATATTTATCTTAGGTCCGGTGGACGGTGATTCCCGCATCAGCTAGGTATTTATTCTTAGAGTAATTGCAGTATAAGCATAAAAATCATTGCAACGTTACCTAGAGTTAAGCTTTCTCTAGTTTATTTGACATAATAGTGGTTATAGTACAAGGAAGAGTACTGAACATACCAAGTCAATCAATAATGAATCAAATTGTCTTACATAAATTCAATGTTCTACAAGGCGCAAAAGTTCACAAAAATTGTGTTTTTGGACCTTAAATTTCAAAACATTCCATACCCCTCAGACTCCCTCTCGGCAGGGGCACAAAATTTTAGTCTAGCACACTTGCAATTTTCGCCTTAGACCGGTCCTGAATAGAATTCGAATATGAATAGTGTCGATCTTCGCTGATCACGTGATGAAACATTATCAATGAAATTTTCGATGAAATTAATTTATAACAAAAATACCGCCGTTGAATAAACTATCATTCAGGTAGATTTTCAATTCTTCTCTAATTTCATGTTTTCATTTCATGGCGCTCATAAGACACAGCTTTGAAGGTAAAATTCTATACATATTTTCTTCACTAATGCTCGTAGTTGTATATATTTCTATGAAAATTCAAATGATATTTAAAAATAACGTCTTTTAGTATTACTTTCTGAACAATGGATCCTTTGTTGGGCGAATTTATGCTGTTGAAATTATGGAAGCGGTAACTACTCTCTATTCCACCTCCGCTAATTATTCTGAGAGCTCTCTGAAATATACATTTTTTTTTGAAACGTTCCTACATGCAGTTTCCATCTACTTACATGAGGCTTAGAAAGGTGAAAAACGCGAACTGTATCTTAGTTAATTTTCAATATATTTATTAACACAAATTTATTTGGAAAATGCATATATTCTACATAATGAGAAGTGAGTTAGTTATAATTAAATCAAATTATCATAGTAGAAATAATCGAATGAATTTTTTCGTAATTTATCATAAAAACCTAACTGTGTAAGTATTAGCATGAACAACTATCATGAATTATCTATGGATCGTAGGACAATCACTTGATGATCCTAAAATATTTACTATTCACGTTCGAGATCTCGAAATATAATAAATCTAATTACCATATGATATCTTTAAAATTAGAATGAAATGTACAATTTGAGTATGAAACCTGTACATTGTTATTTGCTGAAGCTGATATCATTTACACAAAAGGGAAGAAATAGCTATTAAGATAAAAGTACCTCTCTGAACTGAAATAGCAAACAAAAGTGAGTAATAGTGAACTTAATATTCAATTTCTAAAATAAATATATAATTAATATACTTCAGATATAAATAACTTAGTACCTAATACAATTTAGTTAATTTGTGGAAAAAAACTTTCTTAGAAATGATCGCAAAAATTGCATGCATTTTGATACCAAAAAAGTGCATGTGTTTTATTTGTATCTTATTTCGAAATAAAATAGTCTGACCTATCATAAAGTAAGGCGTGTTCTTTTAAGTCTTGTAGAATTTTAAAAAATTAAGCTAGTAACAACAGGTATAAGGAATCTAGTTTCTCAGTAATTGGATTTTACTGTGTCTGTGTGAAAACAATAGAGTTGTCGTGTCAACTGCTGATACAAGTGTCAAACATAATCGTGGTGATGCAGAGAATTGTCCTCAACATAAAACTCACGTAAACGTACTTTGAATCGATTCAAACTTCAAAACCTCTGTAAAAACTACTATTACCATACTAGACGCCAATTTATCGCGGATATTATGAATAGTTCGGAAAAGTATTCAATTGAATATTCATTTCGATAAAATTCACGAAATTGGTCCCCACTACTTAAACGCCGAAGACTATGATGTTACGCATGAAAATGTTTGCATTTTCTAATGAATTTAATGAGGAATTAGAGATAAGACGAAGTTCAGATCTTACTATCGTTATTTACTTTCTAGACTATTATGTTAAGATAAAGTTCTGAAAAGGTATCCTAATATACTCTCCCTTCCCTGTAGAGATAATAGCTTCATAAAGCAATAAGACTTAAAATACATTAGGCGTCCTATATCTCTCTTATTATGCTGTAAAATGATCTGATAATGAAGTTGCAGCAATTATTGCCATCCTTATTTTTACGTTATTACAGAATGTATTTATTGATAGATTTAAGAACATATTTTGGTATCTAGGTACTATTCCAGGGGTGGCCAAGCTCCTTGAAAGTCCGAGCCATTTTTCAAAATTTGAAATTTTTCAGGAGCCGCAATTAAATACGTATTAAAGAAGTATGCAAAAAAGTTTTTCAAAATTATTTTTTACCGAAATTATATTCATTGAAAACATATAGATAAAAGTATAGAATATGTGTATTGCATTTAAATATTAAAAATTAAACACATTTATTTTACTTCTCTTGATAATTCTTTTGCATCAATAACTTCCACACGCCGAATTTGGATCTTTGAGATGGAACGCACGAACGGGTCAAAAAATGAATTCGATATCACTACCCCTCTAGCCGCTACCTTTAACAGCAATTATTTCAATTTAAACGAAAGCGCACGATTTACTTTGTAAATATTATTGTTTTCACGTTTTCAGTTATTGTCTCGGTTTCAGCATTTTCAACATGTGTTTGGCATACGCGTAGTGATCGAGAAATTGCAAAAAAAGGCGGCGATAACAGTTTTCGTTGATATTGAGATGGAGAAGCGGTTTGAAAGTGAGAATTCATTTAGTTATTTCAGACTTTAAAAAAAAATGAGAGCTGTTAGGGGTTACGGCTAGAGGGGTAGTGATATCAAACTCATTTGAACACCCTTATTTGTCCCCCTTTCAACACAATTTGACCCCTCCGAGCGTTTTATCCATCTCAAAGATCCAAATTCGGCGTGTGAAAGTTATTGATGCAATACTGAGTCACTCTGTATAATAATAAAGCGATGAAAAAAAAATACACCCATGCAGGAAATTGAACTGCCTTTCCAACAAGGTGCTGCTCGACCCCTTTTCCCTATTCAAAAATGAGAGCTGTTAGGGGCTAGAGGGGTAGTGATATCAAACTCATTTGAACACCCTTATTTGTTCCCCTTTCAACAAAATTTGACCTGTCGGAGCGTTTTTTCGTTATTCCATCCCAAAACTCAAAATTCGGGGTGGAAAGTTATGGATGGCCCACCCTGTATGTATATATATATATATATATATATATATATATATATATATATATATATTATATATATATATATATATATATATTATATATATATATATATATATATATATATATATATATATATATATATATATATATATATATATATATATATATTTATATATATATATATATATATATATATATATATATATATATATATATATATATAATTCTCCCGGTGCTTTTTGGGTCATAATTATATTGGAAATAAACTCCCCTTGAATTATGTTAATTTAAAATGGACTCAGAAAGAATCTAGAGACGATGTAAAATATTTCAAGCCTTGAAATCTGTTTTGGAATTTCGTCTATATTCCTTCTAGCTTTTCTATATACTGGTTGAGTTTTTTTTGTTGAATATTGGAGTCATATCATTCTTAACTTGGACGGAAATGAAATTTGTTACAATGTTGCACTTGGTCTTTCATTTTTGTTGTCAGTAATTTAAAAAACATTTTGAAACACATACGGAACAATAATATTTTCTTTAAATATAATAACAAAAAAATTAAAAGATCTCTGGTACATATATCGAGAGCCACAAATGATTTTTCAAAGAGCCGCAGGTTGGCCCACATGTTACTTTCAAAATAAAATAACATATACTTTCAGTCGTTTAATTTGTGGAAGGTTTGGCTAATTATAAGTCGTATTTTTCCCGGAAATAATTGACTATTGCAACAGCCTGGTGCGGGATTAGTATTTCTTATCCGTTTTGCACATCCTTTACCACGATTTTCGAAATTTTCCCCTTCTATTTGGACATTAGTAAACATAACTTCCAAATTATCGTGAAATATTGTTCATTTTATTATTTGAATAAAATTGATAATTTTCAAGAAGAAAAAATTTGTCAGAATAAAACGTATATTTGGGGAGATAAATAAATTTATTCAATTCTTGATCATCATTCCACTAGTTTTAATTGGACCTACTTATATCAAATGCTTCATAAAAAAGAATTGACAAATTTTTCATCTTGCAAACTTTTTTTTTTCATGGAACAGTATTTCTAGGGAACTTCCGGATTGTGTTTTAGTCAGATGGAAATAAAGCGTTTTTTTTATCGTGCCATTTTCAGTTAGCCATCAATTCGGAAAAAGTAGTCGTTGATAATAAACACTTTAGTATTGATAGAAATGAAAAGTTTTCAAGTTTCTCTAGAAATTTTAGTTTATGTTTTATTCACCTTGTATATTCTTTTATTGCATACGAAGTAGTGAAAAAGAAAGTATATTCCTGTCACGCATATGCAAACATGTTGAACATATGTTGTTGATTCGGATTGACAAATGAAATTATAAGAACTACTCGTAACTACTTCATTAAAAGTGAAATTCAACTTATAGTGCGTCACTTTCAATTCATTTTCGACGAATTGAAGCCACTTACATCTTATTTGAAATCACGCGTGCGAGGAAATGTAATGAGGTGGTTGATTTACGAAGTCGATATTGTGCGGAATTACTGAATCGTAGACTGATTCGCTCCGTCTTCATTTGAAGCATTAATACTTTCAGAATTATTTCTCACGAAAAAAAAATTAGTATTATTACATAACGAAATATAATAACCCCGACAATCATCTGAAAAATCAAAATTAATCATATAATTCTCCTGGTAGGACTGGCTATTGAAGTTGCCATATATATATATATATATATATATATATATATATATATATATATATATATATATATATATATATATATATATATATATATATATATATAGTTGGTTCTATAAGTTAAGGGTATTGTCGACTCAATTGAGCAAAAAACAGTAGTACTCCTGTTTCTCAGCCTAGCTTTCGGAATTACTTTATTGCATCACCTTCTACAAATACAAAAAGTGTCATAAAGAACAATTCAAAAAAGGCAAACAATAGTATTACCGAATTACCAAAATTTCTTTCAGTCAGCAATAATTCATCCGCAATAAAATATATTCGTTATGTCATTGTCAATTTTATCTATGTTTCTATGAATAGAAATTAAAAAACTAAAGACTTAGGTATAGGACATAATACATAAATTCTGCCTACAATTTTGCGTAGAACCCAAAAACGTATTAATATACAGGGTGTCCTATTTAAAATAAGCAATTTGGTACCTACTTCCGGTATAACTGGAAGTGCCACCATCTTGAAAATATTTTAGTCGAGTTGCCACTATCGACATTAGTATACTGTCAAACTTTCAAGTTTCCTATGTGTAATTTTCCATATACAGATCGCGTTCTTTCCCGGTGGGACACCCTGTATATATTTATATATCAGACATGAAAAATTTTTCGAAAATCGTTATCTGGGAGGTCTAAAACGAATGAAGAAAATAATCCCGCACCTGACTGCTTTCCTACAATACCACTGCAAGCAATAGTAGGTATGTATTTCATGGAATAAAATATATATATATATATATATATATATATATATATATATATATATATATATATATATATATATATATATATATATATATATATTAGCGGCTTGTATACAGCTAATCTTGCCATCTACCGCATCCCAATTTCCAAGAGACTCTATCTCTAACTCCGTCTTCTTCCAGCCCTCTTTTTAGCATAGCTTCTTTTATTCCCTTTTCCCAACTCTTTCTTGGTCTTCCTCTTTTTCTCCTATTTGCTGGCCTCCATTTCCAAATTCTTTGTGGTATTCTATCCTGGTCCATTCTCCTCATGTGTCCATACCACAGCAGTTGTTTCCTTTCAATTGTACTTATTAATGAAGTATCAACTTGCATTATTTCTCTTATTCTTTCATTTCTTTCATGATCTAATAGCCTTATTATTTATTCTCGACTAAAAATCAGTAATTCAAAATAGAAACGTAACTAGAATTTCGGAGGATTGTATACAAAACAACCGTTTTATAGATTTAAATGACCCAAAAATACTACAGTCATTGAACAAAGGAAAGAGGATGGATTTTTTTAAGAGGCTTTGAAGATTAAATCGGCAACTTCAAGGAACTTACTCATCACTAATGACAAAATAGACCCTAGTATTTCAGTTGATTGAGTCTTTTATAGGCTACTTGCCATTTTACTGGAAAGAGAATTTTTTTTAATGATTTCGATTGACCAAATTACTTTCACCTTTTTCAATTCATTATGGAATATCGAATGTGAAAATTGAAATGAAGATAACTAAATTTTATATAGAAAATCGGAGAAACGGTTTAAGTGAAGGAAAAAATTAAATTAGTTGCTATTCGTTGTAGGTAACTACCAAGTACAGATTACATTGTATAACATGTAAAGATAAAACCCATTTATCATTAAAAACGACAGCACTTTTCCATTCATTCATTTAACTACTCTTTATTGATAATGAATATTTTCTTTTTGCTGTGGTTGCAACATGTCGAAGAATTACATCGTCTGGTTGTCGATGCTCGTCAGATTTTAATAGCGTTATTATATAACGCAATGAATATAGAACATACATACTTGTATTTCCTAGAATTTAAATTTGTTGAATGCATTAAAATTCCAGCGTCACAAGCTTGGCATTATGAAATATGCATGTAATTGCATTTGTGGATCCTTCAGTTTATTACGTTATGAGGAACTCTACTATTATTACACTTTTTATTTAATATCTGAAACAACTCGAACCTGATTTATTACTTTATCAAATTACATTTATACGGTATTGTATAAGAAAATATTCATAGTATCTTTCTACTTATATTGGTGGAATTAATATGTTTCTATACTTAGAGATTGGATACCAAATGACTTTGCCACGTAGTTAATATGTAATAAAAGTTCAGCTTCATTTGAATATGGCTACCCATCTGCCGTTTTCAATACCAAAAAAAAAAATTATCTGGTCTATTATTTTTGTGTATTTCTTGTAGTATGATAGATAATTTGATTGTTTTTTTCTATGATTATTATTGCATATATCTATCCACATTATAGATGCCAGGGCCAAGTTTACGGATGTTCGCTCAAACGAAGTTGGAGATATATCTATTATCATATATCAAAGAAGATAGTAAGTTATAGCAGAATGTATAGCATAAAATATTCTCCGTTTACGAATATCTATGTACACCAATTTTCATGGCCATCAGTGGAACGGTGATGGCATTGTTCCGCTGCAGCGCCATCTAGGAGCAAGTTGAAGTAAAATAGATTACATAAAAACCACGCAAAGCCCCAAAGGTGCCAAGTGTGACCAAGCTAGTTAGCCAAGTATTTAGGTACGCTGGCTAGTATTTGGAAGGTCCCGGGGTCGACTGGTCTGCCATGAGTTTTTTCAGAGAATTCCTCATGGAGTTAAGTATGTCACTGTTTGCATACTTACAAGGCGAATGCTGGGCCACTATTATCCTCTGAACCTTACCCACACTTCCCATCTTCCATAAATATCCTGTCCATACAGTATTCACTGATCTGGTAGGAGGAGTTCCTCCCCATAACTCAAGCTGCCCGCCTCCTTGACACACATACTTCAAGAAGGAACTAAACACGTAGCCTTTACCATTTTTTCCAACTGTGGCTATGATCTGGTAAACGCTATTGGAGTTTGACGATCTCATATATATATATATATATATATATATATATATATATATATATATATATATATATATATATATATATATATATATATATATATATATATATATATATATATATATATATATATATATATATATATATATATATATATATATATATATATATATATCAGGGGCGGCTAGTCAAAGGAGGCTAAGCCTCCTCAATAATATTCCGTGTATCACTAATATATTATATTTAATAGTCAGCATTCAGCATATTCATATCAATCAAAATGATATTATGTTATGCACCTACCTTCCTTTCAACCTACAGTATATAATATAATTTATTAATTACGATAGAAGGTATTTACATTCACTGCATTTCATTCATTTCAAGATTTGTGGCAACGCTGCGGAGGCACGGAAAGGTATATTCTCAACGTTCATTATGCCTGCCACAGAAAAGCAAACAACGGTGCAAATACTCCGAATGAATACTTCATTGCAATAGAAAAGCAAAATACATGTAAATGGCAACACGGATAGGAACCCTGTCTCATACAATGTCGACCAATCACAACTATAGA
Source organism: Cynegetis impunctata (assembly GCA_030704885.1). Taxonomy (NCBI): domain Eukaryota; kingdom Metazoa; phylum Arthropoda; class Insecta; order Coleoptera; family Coccinellidae; genus Cynegetis; species Cynegetis impunctata. The sequence goes on from JARQZK010002890.1 coordinate 1,497,761, forward strand.
ATTTCGCGTGACATCGAGTGAATTGGTAGTAATGGCCGAACAGCAGCGTGTTTACATATTTTGCTCGCGTATTGTTTCAAAATGAGTTTGGTTACTGAAGTTAATTTCAAAAATTTCAATGGTAACTTAGTGGAATATTTGTTATCCCATAACTTTAGTGCACTAAGTTATGAGGATAAAGTTTTGATAAAAACATTGCGACCTATCCCTGAATTAAACAATTTGGTGCAGCGTAACAGACAACAAAACCGCGGTTTTAATACAAGGAATTATGAGAGACATCCTTGCCTAACCGGATCACAGGTAAAAAATAAATTATTTTGTTGGCAGTGTTTACTTTTTACTAGTGAAAATGTCTCTGTTCGGGGCCGCTTACTTTGAGTATTTAATTCTATACCTAGTTGAAAGTGATGAATTTTTCACCGATAAAGTAACTTTTTAAATACAGCACGCGAATTAATATCCTACTTACAAGATAAGGAATTTATATATTTTTTTAAACATCTTTAAATTAATTTTTGAACAAACAGAAATAGTTTTTCAAATCTTACAGCACAAGTTTTCAGATGTAATTTACTCACGAAATCGGCTCAAGTTTCTTTTGGAAAAAATTTCAGAATTTCGTGCAGAAGTTTATTTTAAAAAACTATTTTCTGTATTTCAAACTACTGATGATACGACTCAATTTAGCCCAAAACGAAAGAAATTCAGTTACGCAGATATGGATATATTTTGGATACTATTAGGGGTCAAATAGAAATAAGGTTCTCTGATTTGAAAGAACTGCATTTCTTCGACTTACTCAATGAAAATTTGTTAACCGGATTTTCGGCTAATTTTCCAGATAACCTTTTGGAAAATTTATGTCAAAAATACACTTTTTTGATAAGGTGGCCATAAAAAGTGAAATGTGTGTTGTTTATAATGACAATGAAATTTTAGGGCAAAATGAAAATCATGTGAGGACTATTAAATACCTTTTTGATAATGATTTGAATCAAGATTTACCCCAAGTTTATAAACTCTTATGTCTAATTGTTTCTATCCCGGTGACATCGGCTTCCGTAGAGCGCTCGTTTTCCACTCTTAAGAGAATTAAAACTTATTTACGAAATTCAATGAGCCAGGATCGTTTGAAAAATATTAGTTTGTTGTCTATTGAAAAAGAATTGGTAAAACTTTTGGCGAAAGACAAAAAATTTTATGAGGATATTATAGATCATTTTGCTAACGTTAAAGATCGCAGAATCCCGCTAATCTTCAAAAATATATAATAACTTTTTATTTGCTCTCACCAGCTGTTAACAAATTCGTTAAGTAGGTAGGTAGGTACCTATTTTGTGAAAGAAAAAAAAATTTGATGAATAGATGAATTGATTAATTGGCTGAGAAGAGTTTTTGTAAATATTGTAAATAGGAGTTGTAGGTTTCAAGGTAGACACTCGAAAGTGAAGACAAATTAATAGCTTAGGGTGCTTGTTTTACTTTGATTTTCTTTAAATTATAAGGCGGTTGACCTTGAAATCCTAAAAATTTTCGCCTATGGTGTATTTTTTAACACCTCTTGTAGCCTCCTCAAACCAAAACCTCACGAGCCGCCACTGATATATATATATATATATATATATATATATATATATATATATATATATATATATATATATATATATATATATATATATATATATATATATATATATATATATATATATATATCTTCTTCTTGTGGTGCCGCACCCGGTTTAGGGTGTGGCGACCTCTCTACAACTACTCGTGCTGTGCGTGATACAGCGATACACGAATAGAAGGGGCCTACAGTTTTACGACGGTTCCGAACCTCTTCACAGAGAGGCTTTACTAGGCAGAATACTGCTCGGTGGTTTGCCATTGCCTTCCGAGAGGTGGCTCCGCATAAATTAGTTGGTTCTGCCGGGATTCGATCCATCGACCTTCTGTTCAGTAGCCCAACGCACTGACCACTGAACTGCGGAGCCACATATATATATAGATATATATATATATATATATATATATATATATATATGTATATATATATATATATATATATATATATATATATATATATATATATATATATATATATATATATATATATATATATAGCTGCGGAAGACATTGACGCATTGTTCTCTGTCTTTTTGTCCTTTCATTGGTGTAATCATTCTGTGATATGTGTTGTAACCTACAAGTTAATATAGTTTGCCGGTATCTTAACTGTTGTATATTTTGATATGTATTGCAAATTGAGTTATTGCATTTAACGGTGCTTCTATGTTATCTTTGACACATTTTTAATCCTTGTCAGATGTAAGTTAGGGTCGAAATATAGATATTTCGAATAATTAGCCCTTTTTAATACCGAGTACCCAATTTCTCAACTGAATTTCAAATACGGCAATACTCTTCCTACCTAGACACTTTATTGGCCTGTCATTGCTAAGGAAAAACGAATAAAATTTTGTACTTGGATTGGGAGGTGTTTTTTGGAGGTTTCAACTATTTTCGTCTGCCGCTTCCGATTGAATGTCGAGATTTCATGATTTTCCGTGGTTTTTTTCAAGTTTGCCTCTTCCACATTGAGCAGAAGGATCGAAGTTTCATACGTGAATTCAATTGATGCTAGAAAGCTGCTTTTTAGTGGTTTCAGCTAATATTTTCACTGCCACTATTTTATTGTTAGGATTTTATATTTTGTCGTGGAATATATATATATATATATATATATATATATATATATACAAAGAAGAAATTTATCGCAGGGAAATAGTATATAAAACAAGCAAAATTATCGGTGTAGCCCGCATATGTCGACGCAGCCGTTGACACGTGTTTCGGACTCTTTGGTCCCCATCAGAACGGCGTAGCCAAGTATGCGATGGAAAACCTGGAAATGAAACAGCAACAACAAGCAGAATCCCTTGCTTCGAAAGACAATCACACATTTGTGGTACATTGTTCGAACTCTCCGGTTTGGGAGATTTGGTCAAACTCTGACCACGAAGGCGATTAATGCCTTCCGCGAGATCCTGGACCGTGGAAATAAAATACAAAGAAGAACTTTATCGCGAGGAAATAGTATATAAAACAATCGAAAGTATCGGTCCAGCCCGCATATGTAGAAGCAGACACGTGTTTCGGACTCTTTGGCCCTCATCAGAACGGCGTAGCCAAGCTTGTAGCTTGTATATATATATATATATATATATATATATAGATATATATATATATATATATATATATATATATATATATATATATATATAAACATACTTATTCGTTTTTTTCTTATCAATAACCAACTAATTTTTTGAACCGATTGTATCGAAAAGTTTCGTCAAAACTTTCGACAGATCAAAATTACTTTCGCGTTAATGGATTTTGGAAGAATTGAAGAGTACGAAAGCAGAGATTTTATGTACCATTTGAATTTCAACTGATTCCACAATAATAATAATAATAATAATAATCAAGGATGCCTTAACAGCCAGATACAAAATGAAGCTCAGAGATATATGGAGATCACAGCTGTCCGGTAAAAACAAGGTTTCTGCTACAAACAGCTTGGCAGTCCCGATAGTCACTTACTCTTTCGGGGTGGTTAACTGGACGGTAAATGAAATTCTCGATCTCGAAGATCCACAAGAAAAGTAATGAACATGAATCGGAGCCTGCATCCCAATTGCTCGACACAGAGAATATACCTTCCTCAAACGCAGGGAGGCAGGGGTTTGTAAAGTTTGCAATACCAACATCATCAGCAAACCTTGGAAATGGCAATGAGGATATTGAGAAGTGAAGACCCGCTTCTAAAAATGGTAGCTCATCATGAAATCAGGAATCAAGGAGCGTTCCTAGTCAGAGCTGGACGGAGAGCCTTGGAAAAGCTCAAAATGACCGGCATATCGATTGAGCCTGAGCTAGCAGGAACACCGATCACGCCGGCCGAACAAAGAAGACTGGGTAGGCAGATAAGACAGGCAGAACTGAAAACACTACCCGAAGATCATATGAGTAAAAATCTGCACTCCAAATATTACAGAAATTTGGAAGAACAGGGCCTGTCGGAAGAATTATCCTTTGCCTTTTTGAAGTCGGCTGGGCTTAAGTCGGAAACTGAGGGATTTGTTATGGCTTGTCAAGATGAAGTGATAAATACGAGATGGTATAAAAAGAACATAATGAAAGTGGACACCCCAACAACTTGCAGAGCATGCCATAGTCAGCAGGAAACTCTTATGCACATCCTGTCTGCTTGCAGAGTCCATGCTCCATCAGGGTATATAGGAATACATAATGGGGCGCTCCGAATTCTCTACTTCCATCTGAGAACAGTTTATGGTATAGACAAAGAACCAGTGCTACCATATGTTCCACTGAAAATTGAAGCGGTTGTGGAGAACGATAGTGCTCGCATATACTGGAACTATGCTTTTCCAACAACTCGGCAGATCCACGCAATAAAGCCAGTTATAGTCCTACTGGACAAAGAGCTCAGAGAATTTTTTGTTGTCGAGTTTTCGTCCCCTGCCGAAAATAATGTGGTGATGAAGGAAGAACAGAAAAGGGAAAAATACAGAGATTTTATGTTCGAGCTGAGGACACTATACCCAGGGCATAAAGTTAGGATGGTCGTACTAATCATAGGTTGTCTAGGCGGAATGAGAGCTAACTATGTGACAGAACTGAAAATTATTCCGGCATGCAGATCTCTGGCCGATATATTGACGCGCAGAATGCAGAAAGCAGTGTTGCTCGGGTCACTTCGAGTCATCAGGTCCCATGAACTATAGAGGCCGCTTGCAGCTCATCTCTTTTGTTAAGGGACGCTGTAAGGGCAGGATGAAGAACTACTCCAAGGAATGTGTTAGAGGTTTTTTAGTGAGTAACCAGTAACATCCGGAGTCTCATACACACCCTGAGAATGCGTGCGGGATACTCTCAGGGTATTCTATAAAACATTTTTCCTCTCACACGGACGTAAAAAAAATAACAATAATAATAATAATAATGTTTATTACATCCATTTAGACAATTGCATAATTGTGTGGACACGTCATTCATAATAAAATCGGTTTAAAATCTTGTATAGCATGTTATAGTTAATGAAAGACAAATGAAAACACTACGACAGAGGCAAGATCAATTCAAATATACACATATTTATATATATATATATATATATATATATATATATATATATATATATATATATATATATATATATATATATATATATACTTACATAAACCATTCGGTATCATAAATTGAATCAGTGAAATTTTGATTTCCTTTTCTTAATAGTTCCTCTCAAATTCAGGGCATAACTCATTCACATCCTAATGTTGCCCGCTGCTCCAGAAAATATATAGAAAATACTTGTCCCCGATTCTTATATGTCATTTAAACCAATCATTAGTTTTCGTTACGATTGCCAATCCTAAAAGGCTATCATTTATCAAGGTCGACCGTGGCCTACTGACTGGCGATTCTTAAACGCCTCAACTGTTCTTCGCATGGAGAGGTGGATGTGTATATAATTATTATTAGTCGTGTTTGTAGCAGGTCACTTTCTCCACGTTTCTACGGTTGACTCTGTTTTGTATTGAATGAATTCATTGCGGACGGCATCGGCACTAATAGCGAGATTTGATGAGATAAGTAGCTCGTCTGAAAAAATAGGACAATCGTGATTTAACTTAAGCGAATCATACATAAATGCTGAAAGTGGACACCCTGTAGTGCCTTACAAATCAAGAGTCTGTCTTCGGAAAATCACCGTACATTTGAAAAAACCTCTAGAATTATCTCTCAACATTCTTCTACAATAGGTTGTGTCAAAGCTCCAATATTTTGGGGTTGACTTGCAAAACCATTGATTTCAGCTATGCCAAGAAAAAACTATTTTTTCCGCAAACGTCAAAAAATGACGACTTTTTTAACCTCAGTTCTCAATGTTGAAGTTTGATTTCACAGACGTCCTTTTGTTTTTACTTTTTCGTCCGGCCATGAGAGTACAAAAAAGTGTACTTTTTTGTACTCTCATCACGGATATCAAGAGCGTCGGGCGGCGTACAGTTGGGTTCCGAATCCGACATAATGTAATCTGTAAGAAAAATTTTATATATTTTAATGCAACAAGTCATTTCTCAATACTCGGGTACTTACCAAAAACGCGCAGTCTATTATGCGTAGATAAGTGACTTTATCTACTCCTATTGAATAATATATTCATTATTCAACTGCGTTCTAGCAATTAATAGTATCTATTACCAAACAGCGTGAGTAATAATAACTCACTGCTAAAACTCACTATATAGTCTACTAAGATCCCAAATAAGATCGACTGTCACTCATCTGCTAATGTCACAGAATAATTGTGACGTTTTCAAATTAACTTAATACTACCTAATTATTGTGAATGTGTACTTGTATCTTAGTATTTATTGTTATAGTCGTAGATAAAGTATAGTATTCAACTTGCGGTAATGGTTATAACTCACTTGATGAATTACAGCACTACCTTGCAGCTCGTGCTGCAAACTTCATCTGCGTGAGTTATGACCTACATTACCGCTCGTTGAATAATATACTATTAAATGATTCTGACAATTATTTTGTTGAATTGTCATTCAATTTGTGTTGCCTTGACGCCTACAAAACCAGTAAGCAAAGCAATCTAGTTTTACGTTTCTTCACATCTAATCCTTTTCAAAATATCATCTTAATTATATCGTTTCAACACCGTTTGCGGAAAAAATCGCATGTTTTACTCGGAGAAAAACACTTTTTGAGGCTCAACTAAAACATTTAGTCTCGGCAGAAAAAGTATTACTTTTACTCCTAATAAAACAATATAGTAGTACTATTTTTCTTCTGGCATTCATTTAGAAGACCGAGCTGGCCGTTCTAGACCCCACCCCGTCTACATAGCCATCGTCCAGAAAAATTTTGATCCAAATATGCGCTAACGTGTCAATCAGAATGGGGTGAAATTCCGTCATGGCCACGTCACAAAATTGTCTTCCAGGTGATCATCATTCTCCAAATTTTTTTTGTGATCATTGAATGAATATCTTCCATCCAACCTAAATAGGCGGCTTCTGTCAAATTGCTACCTAAAAAATGAATAACCTTTGTGATTACCCAATTCAATTTTGAAAGAAAAAAAAAATTGTGATAGATGGAGGATACGTGCGTTTTATAACAAAACTATTTAGAGTTTTTTTCGCTCTACGTAGAGTTATATTAAATAAATTTTTTTTTAAATCCAGTACCGAAAACTCGCCGACAAAATTGATTGCGTTGTACGTCACAATGTTAATTTCTACTCATCGTAGCACACATCTGGTACAATGTTCTGGCTTTTATTCGATCAATTCTTGTTTTGGGGTTCCGTACCTAAAGGGTAAAAACGGAACACAATTACTAAGACTTCGCCGTCTGTCCGTCCGTCCGTCTGTCACCAGGCTGTATCTCAAGAACCTCGATAGATAGACAGTTGAAATTTTTAAAAATTATATAATTCTGTTGCCGCTATAACGACAAACTAAAAACAAAATGAAATTGATATTTGAGGGGGGCTCCCATAGAACAAACGCGATTTTTTTGCCCTTTTTTCCTCGATATCAATAATAAGGTAGGCACTTCTAATATTCACAAAATACTCAGTTGTATTTTCACTTTAATGATAAAAAATAAAATTAAAATTAAATAAATATTTAAGGGGGGCATAGTCAATGGTACGGAACCATTCGTGCACGAGTCCGACTCGCACTTAAATTTCGGATATTTTTAGTCAATTTACACATAGAAGCCGTTGACACTGTACTATCAAGAAATTCCTTTAACATTTTGACGTCACAAACATGGCCACCTATCGTGGCGGTTTTGTATTCCCGAGATTCCCTGTAAAATTTTATCAGTCTTAAATTTTTTATGAATAATAAATAATAATAAAAAAAAATCTGAAGAGTTTTTCGCATCGAATAACAGTATAATTTATGATAAAGTTTTAAAAGACATGATGATAATTTTTTTTTCAAAAAACCAATTATTCCTGGCCGGATGTTCAGTTTTTCTGGATACTGAATATGAGATTCCTCACACAAGAAGAAAACACCGGACCAATAGCGAAAAAACGTGTTTGTGTTATGTTTTCGTAGATAAAATTTGTCATTTCTTCAAATTAAACTATTATCTGATAGGTGGGTAATGTTTTTTTAAATTTTGTTCATATATATTTTTATTGAATTGAATTGGCATCAACTTGGTGAAAGTTCATATTCGTACAACCTGAAACAATTTCAGGTTTTTGGAAACCTGAAATTGATTCTCCATAAACAAAATTTCAAAGTTTCATATAAAACCAACAATACCATTGGAAAATTTATTAAAAACAACAAATCAAAAATCCATAGAGATGAACGTACGGGTGTTTATAGACTCAACTGTAACGATTATGAAAAATTCTATATAGGACGTACAATTAGAAATTTCAAAACTCGAATACACGAACACCAACGTAGCTATATCAAGCAGAAAACAGACTCTAATTATGCGTGTCATCTTATTCAAGAAAACTATACTTTCAATCTCAATTATAATATATTACAGTTAGAAAATAGTCTCCACTAATACTAATACATCAATAAATATAAAAATTCCGGAAACCTAGTTAATGACCAGATTGAAGTAAACCCTTCTCCTCTTCTTAATCTGTTCAATGTACCTACCAATAGCTCTGAATGAATTCCTCATTGTTATTTAGTTTCTCTAAGAAAACCCCCTGTGTTCAATTTTTCGTATAAATAGATTGTTTTATGATACCATAATTTAGTACGAGATGAAGTCAATGTTATGACGAAACGCGTTTACTCATTAAATTTTATTTAAACCTGTGAAAAGTTAATTTTTTGTTTCTTTATGAAGTTATATATATTTTTATTGTTGATATGATACTTTTTTCAAATATAAATTACATCAAAAGTATATTATTCTTGAGTTTAATTTTCAAGTTTACCAGTTAATTGACTTAATTTGGGTTAATTAGTAACTAACGTAAACGAAAGAAAACTCCAAAAAGATGGAATAAATCATTTCTTGACAAAATAATAGGTACCAAATAGTACCCCAAAAAATTTCGCCTGCGTCATTTTATTTACCCGCCAGAAATTGTTGCCCTGGCGATTTTCTCTGCGGCGCAGTACCCCGACCCCTAACACACAAACCTATCTACGCCCCTGTGTACGGATGCCGATGTTTTTGCAAAATCGTGTAATACACTCCATCGTTGGCAAAGATTGCAGTGGATTAATTGTCAGTTCGCCAAAATCATTTTAAAAGTTGAAAGATGATGTTTTAGTGTACTTAACTTTTCAGTACATTGTTGAAAGATGCTATTTATAATAACAATTTTTAATTTGATAATACAAAGTTCCAAAAATTCATGTGTTCTTTTTCTGAAAAAGAATGAAAGACTAATATTTTTTTTGCGTATTCAGATTCATTATCAGGAGAGGTTTTATACGATGTAGGTATCTCATATCATATAGTGCCATTTGACATTTCAATGTTGATACCTAGATCTACAAAGGGGTGTTATAATCTACTTCTGTGATTTAGTTCATCCATTCATATTTTTATGAAAGGAATATAATCCGAATCTGCCTGTTGCTTTTTTGTGCTCAACACTTTTATTATTAATAAAAAAGCAACCAGTTCGCTGCTGATTTAAGTATGTTATGTGCCAGATCTGGTATTCTGTAAAAGGCAAAAACCTTTTACTATCAACTTAATCAAATTTCAATATAGAGTTCGTACAGGGTGTCCCAGTTTGGGTACTTTTGAATGGTATCTCCGTTATTTTTGAAGATAAAAATCCCAAAATGCAACATTTTCAAAAATGCCCTGTAAAATTTTGTTGACGGCATCTCCAGTTTTACGAAAAAGTAGCACAGTGTCACGAAAACCGCAACCGTTTTCGGACACTGTGCACTTTTTCGTAAAACTGAAGATGTCGTCAACAGAATTTTATAGTCAACAGAATTTTTATACAGGGCATTTTTGAAAATGTTGCATTTTGGGATCGCCGTTATCTTTCATCTTATCGAAAAGGTAATATAAATTTCTTATAGATTTTTTTTCCGTAGAATGCAGTGGTGTAGATAATTTTTTCAAAAATATATTTAAGTTTAAACTTTTGCTCAGAAACGCGCAAATAAATGACAATTTTCTGAAATTAAATGCATAAATCAATAGAGGGCGATGGATAACAACAATGAACAAGTATTGTTGTTATCCATCGAATAATTGAATACCTTGCATATAGATATCTTTTACTTAAAAAATACCTATAGATCAAAAACCTATGATATTGTTTTGACATTTATTTTTGTTTCTTGTAGTGAACAATATCCATGGCCTACTATATTAAATTATGCATTTAATTTCAGAAAATTGTCCTTTATTTGCGCGTTTCTGAGAAAAAGTTTATACTATTATATATTTTTGAAAAGGTAAAAAAAGACAAATTTTATAGTCTATAAATATACAGGGTATTCCATTTAAAAAAAACATAAGTTTGCTTGATAACTCGAAAATAGTAAATATGTAACAAAAATTATCTACACCACTGCATTTTACGGAAAAAAATCCATAAGAATGTTATATTACCTTTTCGATAAGATGAAGGATAACGGCGATCCCAAAATGCAACAGTTTCAAAAATGACCTGTATCTTAAAAACTAAAAGGGCTATTAAAATTCTGTTGACGGAGATACCATTCGAAAGTATCGAAAATTGGAAACACTGTACATAATAATAATTGTAGTACAGTGTCGCGAAAACCGCAACCGTTTTCGCGACACTGTGCTACTTTTTCGTAAAACTGGAGATGCCGTCAACAGAATTTTAATAGCCCTTTCAGTTTTTAAGATACAGGGCATTTTTGAAAATGTTGCATTTTGGGATTTTTATCTTCAAAAATAACGAAGATACCATTCAAAAGTACCCAAAATGGGACATCCTGTACATGCTCGCGTAATTCTGCGTATCCACCGAAGAAATGTTACCAACTTTTATGTTGTCAACACGTGTTGGTGATTTTGTAATTACCAAAAGTGGGCGACTTTTTGGAGAGTTTCAAACAGTTGGAAACACAAAAGTTGCCAACAATTTCGGTGGATACCTACCATAATATCTTCGTTCTCGTTTTCAGGAAATCGTGTAGCCCTCAGTATAATTTCACGTCTAAGCAACAAAAGGTCCATAACCAAATTAGAGTCAATATCGTCACAATGAATTTAAGATTCAGTTGAGTATATGATAAAGAGAATGAAGGAAATCAGATTTTATGTCTTATTTCAGTTTTACTTTACTTAATTTCCCCTTTTTTCTCTCTAATCATTCATATGCTCATCATCGACACTGGCTAGTATCGTGCATTTGAAATTGGAATCTTCGAATTATTTAACTCTCACTTATTCCATTTTATTCACCTCAAAAGGCGAGAAGGTATTTCCACATCTATATTAGTTATTGTGTATGAGAGTTCATTGACTGAACAGGTCTTTCATAAGAAATGTCATTATAACAGTGAGACACAAAACTCGGAATTCAATTATTGTGAAATCCTTCTGCAGTCGGTTTTGGGTAGGTACCTGAAGTAAATTTTCTGGAAAAATAATTTTTGATTTGTCGGGAGTTTAGGAAGATGAGAACAGTTTGTAAACTTAACTGCGGACAACTTAATGTAACATAACATATCTGAATCTGTGTAACATAATAAATGAGAATCAGTGTTTATTGAATTTAAACTTTTGACTCAAGCATAGACGGAATATTTTACGAGAGCGATAGCCATTGAAATTATTTGAAATATATCTCAGATGCAATATCACAACTATTATTACTTTGAATAAAGCTTTCTAACATATCATATTTCTCGTAATTTTGGTACAACATCCTGACTTTTAAATCATATAACTGATATTATGACGCAAAGAAATTGACAAACTCTGTCATAGATGACACCCGCCTACTTGCTAAACGTATAAAAAATACAAAAAGTAATGTAGTAAAATATTATTTCCTTCTACCCCTACAGAAAGTACTCACTTTCCTCCCTCATATCAGCGAGGAAAGTCTTATTTCCATCCCTACCCCTATAGAAAGTACTCACTTTCCTCCCTCATATCAGGGAGGAAAGTCTTATTTCCCTT